>JAFIDM010000004.1:43629673-43695792 GCA_023159025.1 Thereuonema tuberculata | reverse complement strand
ATACATACCTGAAATTATGCCGTGTATTTTTGAAACACCCTGTATATATTTGAGTAGATGTACGAGGCATGTTTTTTAAGTAAGTACCGTTTTGCAATAAAACCAAAACTAGTAAAGATAGTGTCAAAAAAATGTTTTAGATTTTATTCCTCTTTCTGTGTACGGGCCCTAATGCAATGAAAGCCAGCAAAGTGCGTAAAAGGCTGAGATTGCTCATAGATGGGTGTGGCAATGTTCATGATGAAACCAGGTCGAGGCGACCTTCTGTAATCACAGATGATTTGGTACGCGCAGTTGATATCAAAATTCCTGCAGACAAGCGATGCAGGATTTCCATTTTGTCGTTGGAAGGTCCACAAATATGTTTCCTGAAAGAGTTTCTCGGTGGTAAACGGTTGGAAACAGACGAAGAAGGGAAAACAGCGGTTGAATCCTGGTTGTCTTCACCGGCGGGTGATTGCTATGACATCGGTATACAAAAACTGATATAACGCTGTGATACGTGTTTAAACAAACAAGGAAATTATGTTGAAAAATAGCTTAATGTTTCAGGAATAAAATATAAAATTTTTTTTAACAGTATCTTTACTAGTTTTGGTTTTATTGCAAAACGGTACTTACTTAAAAAACACTCCTCGTATTTATATGAGATGATAAAAAATAAAAAAAAAATTAAAATCTATAAAAATATAAAATATCATGATAACGAAGCAAAAACTATACCAAATACATAAAATCAATAAAATGAATAACACAAACCTCAAATGTAAAGAAAAATAACTAACGCAAGAAAATGCTCAAAAACTAAAATAAGCTAAAAAATCAACAAAATATAAGTAGCACTGAAAAAAAAAATAAAAAAAAAAAAAAAACAATGTAAAGAAAACAAGACGAAAGAACTGGTTCCGTATTTTACACGAAACCCCAGCGACTCCTTACATATTTCATTTTCGGAAACAGAAAGTGACGGTAAACCGGATCTTGTATTTTTACCCACCTATGGATGTCTTAAGCGTTCCAATAAAACAACACTTACATCTGTCCGACTTGCAGTTTAGGCTGTAGAGGTGCTGACATACAAGGTGATCGTAATTAAACTTGGCCTATTCAGGCCACTTTGTAGTTGTAATAAATAGAGAACACCAAAACACCAAAATGAAATTGACACCAAAATTTGCAGGTAGACTATTCAATTTGTACACAATATATGGAAAAGGATTTTGCAAAAATAAAAAAATAGTTCAAAAACGTTTCCCTAGGATGCGCTTTACAAGCAACAAATAAATAAATCAAACAAGGTAGGGATAGCGATAGTAAACCAATCACAATGCTTCGCTACGTCTTCTGATACGTCTATGAAAATATAATAATTACAGATATTGCCTTAATTTCCTTACTATTATAAATGTGATTGTTGCGAAAGACGCAATTGTTGCGATTGTTGTTGCGATTGTTGTCATTGTTGCTAATGAGATTTTAATGATACTTGTCCCCAGACAAAACGGGAATATAAGTCTTCTGATCCTTATCAGAAGACTAAAAGCATTTATTCGTTCCGTACGGGACATGCCTCCTGCACAGTCTGTTTAGCGATGTAAGGAACACTGCTCGATGTGTTCCTAATCTTGAGATTGTAAAATTTGTAAGCGATAAACAGTGTGTTTAACGGCTGACCACAACTGATTTCCTGTAATGTTTCGCACGCATAGCCGTAATACGGTCCTTTAAGTCTGGCAAATCAACATTTCTACGAAAAATCATTTCTTTAAATGGCCCCCACAATCGGAAATCAATTGGATTCAGATCGTGATAGCCAGGCAATAGGAAACGATGCCTAATCACCCAGCGATCGGCGAAATGTTGGCGCAAACAATGCTGTAAATCCAGTCCAATATGTGGGACATACCATCTTGCAAAAAAGCTGTAGACGCAAGGCATTGACGCTGCTGGCGTACGACAAAATTCTGGAGCATGTCGTGATATCTCAGAGCCGTCAGAGATGATATCATAGGGCCATTATAAGCAACTTCTTCGAAGAAGAATAGTCCGATGATGATTGTGGAAGTGAATCCACACCAGACGGTCACTTTAGGTGAAGTTCCTGGAAAACAAATGAATTCTCCATTGCCCAAATACGACAATCCTGGGTGTTACCCTGTTCTATTAAGATAAAACTATGCTTCGTCTCTCTACAGGATGTTCCACCGCCACGACACATCAACTTCCATTCTGGCAAGAGCAGCAAATGCAAAGCTCGATGGTCCTAGTCGGTAGCAAAGCAGCTAGTGGTTGTGGATGATCTGGTATGGAAAAAAATGCACTATCTGTCGCAGTACCTTCTATTTGTGCCATACGATAAGTCTAACTGCCGTGCCACTGCACTTGCACTATTGGCGAGTCGTTGACTGATTGTAACATCGACGACTTCAACATATTCAGCCGTCGCAACATCTTCAACGACTTCTTCAGTGATAGGCTTGCGCCCTGTGTTAGGTTTTCTCGATTTGACTATCATGTTCTTCATAGCTTGTGCAGAAATTGGACCGTGGCGTAAGTGCTTACGACAGCATTAGCATGGTTTTAGTAAAAAAGCTTCACAATTAAAGCATGCTTCGGTAAAGTGATAGCCATCATAGCTGATAAGAATGGCATTCACTAGTTATAATCATTTTTATACCCAGAATTCTGCTGTAATGCGGGTGCTTTTGTAAATGAGATTGCGTTTTCGCTGATTACAGTGGCTAAATGTGCCTTTCTTTTCACTAAATTTATTCGTAATGTTTAGAAATGCCAAATTAAAAATTTCAAATGTCCTTTTAAGTTAGTCTTCATTATTTAACTTCCTTTTTTTTTTTTGGTATATTTTGCTGTAAATCGTATTCTAGGGGAACTTTTTTGAGCTATTTTTTTTCTTTTTGCATTGCCTTTTTCGCATCTTTTGAATAGTCTGTATATAAATTTTGGTGTCAATCCGCTTATTGGTTAAGTGCTCTGAATAGGCAAAGTTTAATTCCGAACACCTTGTATTTCACTCTTCATTTTCAATGAGACAGGGTGACCGCAGGCAGGAACTCGTACTTTTTTCCATCTCTGCAAGTCGTAAGTATTCCAGTCACTTATGTCTGTCCGATTTATAATGTGCGGTCTACAGATGGTGACGGTCAGATAGAACCTACTTAAGAGTAGAAGAGTTATTTCGGATTTATTTATTTATTTATTTATTTATTTATTTATTTATTTATTTATTTATTTACAGACATAACTAACTGTTTAAAAATATTTATTTTAAAATTTATTTATTTATTTAAATGAATATTTTTAAACAATTAGTTTTGTCTACAAATAAATAAAAAAATAAATACATAAATAAAGTTCACGAGTCAGTAAGGAAAAATAAAGATAAAAACGCATACAATTAAAGATTCACTAAGTTATTTTTGGAATTTTCATACTGGGAATCCAAGACGGACTGTTTCACGCTTCCTAGCGATCATCAGTTGAAATCATCCATTACTCAATAGCTCAGTGGAATCAAAAGAAACGTAAACAAAGCACAAATAAAGAGAATGGGCCTTCAGTTATTAAAAAAAAACCTCAAAATACAAATTAAGAAATAAAAAGGGCAGTAAATTAATTATAAGCTAGCAGAACGCTTAGCTTATAAAGAATTAATTTATAAAATAAACATACATTTAATGGCGAAATTTAACGTGCGTGAGAATCTTAGTAAGGAAAAATACAGTTATTCACGAATTAGTTCACTGAAGCGTTTTGCAGGAAGTAAGAACCATGACAACACATTTTAGAACCAAAGGATTGCAGGAAAATTACAAACCATTACTCTACTGCATTGCAATCTCTTTACAAAACCCTAGTGGCAATTTGGAGATGGAAAGAGAGGAATCATGAGTGTTTAATGCCCATCATACATAATGTACCAAGAGTATCACATTCGTAGGGCAACTGCTTATTGGTCTCCCTTTCACCTGCCGCTGCATCGACGTCATCTCCTGCCTTAAAATATCGGCAACCATCACTTATTTATCGAGACGTAGGCGCCCGTTCTATTGATTCGTGGTTGGTTGATTGGAAAGCTTTACGGTCGCACTGAGAGTTAGAATATCGAAGCAGTTCCTTAGAACTTCTCCCTCCTCCCTCATTTCCTCCTTTTCTTTTTAAATTTCGGAGGTGACAGCTGTCGTGAGGGTCCTAATTACTTTCTGGAAGGAAGAGACCGATATAATTAAGGCGGGGAGGGGGTGGAAGTTGCAGCTGAACGAAGAAGACAGCTCATTGCGTCTCTCGCCACAGAAAAGATGCATGCGGGACGAATCTCGTTGGAATTCTCACCCGGCGATTTGCGAAAGCAACTTCGCTCCCCACCCCCTCTTCATTGTTTGACGACTCTTCGCCCATTTATAATCTTTTTAGAAAAAAGAACGAGCCTGAGAGATTCGCCAAGGAAGTTCCTCACCTGTTTACGAGCAGATGAATAAAAATTGCTTCTGTTAATTTGTCTGCGCAGGGAAAGCGTTGGACATCATCTACACAAAGCTCCAGCTAAGCAGGGTTCAAATTAAAATCCAATACACAGCACAGATAATATGGACACAACTTCAGTTTTAAGTACATGGAGTGAAACGGGACATTAATGCTTTTGAATAACATAGAAGCGCACAAAAGATTAACCAACTATGCTTAAGTTTAAAGTTTTGAGGCTTTTTTTTTTTAACAAAAGGTATAGAATATTCCAGAACAGACTTAATCTGAATGGAGCTCAAAATCATTGAAATTCAGAAATCAATTTACTTCTGCCCTAGAAGTAAATTAAAGTAAAACAAATACACGATGCAGTGGTTTGTGTTTTTCAGTTGTAATAAGAATTCCATGCGATTGTTTTCTAGATGTTGAATCTGGGTCGATTCTGGGAGCTGGCTTTTACTTTGCTTTCTGTCTTCTTCGGAGATGTAATTTTATAATTTATTTTTCTGCAAAATAGTCTGCAATTATTCCGTTTTGTTGGGTGAATGGTATTTTACCAAAAACAAAAAAACAAAACAAAACAACAACAACATCCTGGAATTGGAATCAAACAAAACTAGTAATCGGTAGCTTAACAAGCACTTGATACCACTCAGCCATCTGTAGAATTGTTTAAAAAAATTAATCGCTAAAGATAAATACATAATCTCACCAAAACGTTAGCGTTTCGGATCATTCATTTATGAAAGATTTTAAGTTTTAATTTATTTAAAAATGATATTCGGAAATAATTTTTAATTTTTTTTTTCTGATTTTGAAATCCCCCTAGTTATTTAAACGTGAAGATGTCTAATAATGTTGCGCAATATTTGATTTCGTATATCCAAAAATTATGATAGGAAATATGATAAAGAGAAATGTAATATCTTTAAAAGAAGTTAGATTCAATTTAAAATCGCTAATTGTGGTTCCGCCAAAGTGCGGGATGAAAAGCACTACAGTCAAGCCTAATTTGTAACTAAGGCTTTAATTTTGCTGTGGATATGTACATTTATTTATTTATTTTTTTCCTCGTGAATGGGCCCCAACGGACCACGCGCTAACCCCTCCTGACAACGTCCGGACAAGGCTAGGGAAATCAGAGACGAGAAAGAATGCACTTTCTTGTCGGGGATACACCTGAGAGAGTAAGTCCCAGGGGGAAACGGACGAAACACAGAAGAAGAAAGAAACACCCATACCACTGCCGGGATTCGAACCCAGGTACTGGCGCACTGGCCACAACGGCAGACCGCCGTCTAGACTGCACGGCCACGCCAGCACGGCATTTATTTATATTAAGGATATAACATAAAAATAAAGAAAAATCTCTTAGAAAAACCGACATTAAAAATAAATAAAGTTACATAAGTTTAATTTATAGAATTTTATTGTATAGAAAAGAACAGGGAAAATATCTGAGCTTTCATCGGTCAGAGTTTGGGACGCACCGTTTCGTGCTTTTTAGGGACTCATCAGCTCAACCTACTCACCAACTTATACTGCCTATTACATATAAGGATGTACCGTACATCAAAATATTGGGTTAACGCTAATAATTGACAGAGACAAATGACCTCTGATTCCACAATGGTAAACAATCTTCATCTGGAATTTACATATGAGCAATTAAGTCATTTCTGGTAAATATGTAGCTACCTTTGAAAGTTCTTTACAAAGTCAGGCTGCTTTCATTACAACATTTTTCTCCCGAATACCAACCGCTTCCTTTACGCCTTAGACGAACTTCATATTTCTTATCCATTCCATTTCTTTCAAGACGGATAATTTTCTATCTAGTGCTAGTACAGATCTTATGTAAAATTTGTACGTTCATTTTAATGTTTTTCTTTTTACAATTGTTATATTTAATTTAAGTTACTACTATTTATTTTGATTATTACTAGATAAATAAATTAGTTTCAAAATTTAAATTGTCTTAGTAGAAATTGCAAAATTTATTTATTTATTTTGTTTTATTAAAGTTCAAAATTCATCCAAATCCTTCTTGTGTTTGCTTCTTTCAAAATGCAAAGAATATAAATATTTAATCCAAAATCTAGGTTCCGAGTTTCTCTAATATTTTCTGAGTTACTGAATACTAATAGTTCACCCGCAGCTTATCTTTAAGAACAGAGAATTTCAAGGAATAAAATAAGAAAACAATGAAGCAAAGTAAAGATAATTTCCAGAAGCTATAATCTCATTGAAGGTTAAGCACTTGTGGGAATGGATGAGTATCCGTTCAAATACTGATTTAACAAGAGCAACTTTACAAAATTCAGTCGCAGTCGATATCACACACACCGCAGGGCTTTAATGAAAATTTAGATTCTCTTGGTTGAGATCATTCCAAACAACAGAGAACCAACTATAGTCAACTAATAAGAAATTACAACTTTATGGTTCAGCAGTTATCTACTTCGAAATAGCTTTAATTTTACAGATTTTCTAAGGCTTAATTAATTTCTCAGACTTTGATATAAGTAGTCACAGAATGTAGAGAGAACGTCATCAGCATAACAGGAGTATTCTGAGAATTGTTGTAATAATCTCCTTGTAAGATTCATACCACAAAAGGCATTCTAAACATGTTTATGAATTTAAACAACAACAACAGTCTTTTAACCCCATTTTTTCTGTGGTTCGCCTTACCATACAACTGCTGACTGTTGTATTAATCCGCTGATATTCGGTTTCGCTTATTTAAAAAGGAAATATGCTTTTTTAAAGGAAAGAGGAAAAATTTTCAAGGAAAAGTAATTTTTTTTTTATCAAAATTGTCCTATTGCTTAAAGGAAAAACTATTTTAAAAAGAAATATGCCAAGACAGCATTAATATATAACTTTTAAAAGTATTTAATTTTATTTTTATACAAAATTGTGGGAAAAAACAAAGAATAACACACCAAGCATGGAATTATAATTTTTTAATGTTTAATAAAAGTAAAAAATAAATTTTTACTTTTCTTTTTTTACTTCTTTTCTTAAAAGCAAATTCCATTTTTTTTTTCATGAAGCGCAGTAATGTTGAAATGGAAAATTTTAAAAACAAAATTCTTCATTTGCAAGGACCTTCAGTTAAAATGTTTTTTCGAAGCTGATATCTCATTACTCCGATAAAAGCCATAGTATTTTCATAGAATTGCTGATTAACAGAAATCATCAAAACTGAATAATCTCTGTTCTCCTATCTAAGCTGCCCTGTTTGTCAACGGCAGTTCGAAGTCATTTCACATCGCCTTTGATTTTGCAAGGGGTGTTATTCAAAACAACGGTAGATGTTTTCTTTATGACATAATAATGCTTTCTTTTCAGAGCTTTGCATAGACAATCACAATATTGCGTCTAACTCTAACTCTGTTTTTATAAAAATTCACTTTCGAAGTGGTCGAAATGCTTGGCAGCCATTGTGAAACAATTGGTTATCACTGAGAAATGATCAAGGAATGACGTCATTGTCATTATTACAACGTTTAGCTATGATTTAAGATCTAAATAAAAACAACTGATCATAATATTTAGTTTTACCAAAGCAAATACATGTTTATTTAATTTAATATTTGTGTTATTGCCTGAAAATTACTAAATACTTTTAGTATTTGGACTACTTTTTAACTCGTTGTATAATTATAACCGATTGCCGTAAACTGGCCAATATAGGAAATTCAATGGTATCAATTTAGGGTGGAAAAAAAAGCTAAACAATTATTCGTACTTTAACTATTGAGTATTTTTTGGCAGTAAATCATTTTCAAAAAATATTTTTTAAATATCAAACGATTAATTACCATATTTTAGACATTAAACTAAACTTTTATTATGGTAAATTTTATTTTACTTTTCTGTCAGAAGTAAGATCTCAGATAGGACTGGTAAATATTTGTATTAAAGTCGTTGCCTCTTGAAAACCAGATATCACCTAAAGCAGATATTCAGTTTAATATTATTTGGACTTCCAAAGATAGGAATATTTCATATTAAGTGTTTTTAAAATTGTTTCATTGAATTTTTAGCAAAGTCAACCTTAGTTTTGGTAAATAAAAACCAAATCAAGTTTTCATCAAGTATAGAAAGTATTTACAAACAGCTTACAACCGTTTAAGCATGGGAGTATTTATATAAAACAAAAACTTTTTAAATTTAATGAAGAAAAAATATCTTTCATTTATAGATATATGCTATTCTTTTAGTATTGGATAAATACTTTTAAAATTAATTAATCTCTGTTAGTATAATACTTGCGGTCAAAGAAGAATACTGCACAACATTTTAAACTTTGATAACACTGGAACAATCCGATATCACTGTATAAAGATTTCGTAAACCTTGAAACATAATAAACAATAGAAAATGAAAAATACATTCTAACCACAATACTAAGTAAATGATATTCAAATTGGAAGTATTTAAGAAAATCATTCATAAGAAACCAAAAATAAAACAAACAAAAACAATCAAAATTACGATAATGTGTTTGGAGAATCTTTACATACTTAATTATATCTTCGCCTGTCAACTAAATAGTTTTCAGAACCCAAGATAAAACTTTGAAATCCCATTTTCCAAAAGATTAAAATTTTATTTTCCAATCACAATGTAAGTAATATTTTAGGAACGTTGAAGAAAGGAACGTATTCTGATATTATAGCAACATGGAACGCAGAAAATGTCTTTCGATTAACTTTCACTTTATTAACTTAAAAATTTTAGAACATAATATATTTCGATTTAAATTCGATGATTTCTAAATTGTACAAATTATTACAGCAGTGGGACATTAAAGTGTAGTTATTGCAGCTACAACAGACAAGAGAAATGCTGGTACTTATTTTACAACTTTTTTAATGACTCTTCTTCTGATACTTTTCATGTTTAGATTTCTGTCATCTTCATGCCTTTGTAACCGATTTTAATGTGGATATAAATTCTCTGTATTTCAAAGGGAAATAAAAACTGATGAACAGCCGCTAAAAATAGATGCACTACTAAATAAGCATGTATTTTAAAATCCACATTACCAGTTCAGAAAGAAAAGTAAAAATGACAAATATCTGATAAACAACAAGGTAGGGATAGCGATTAGTAAACCAATCACAATGCTTCGCAATGTCTTCTGATACATATAAGAAAATATAATTGATATTGCTTTAATTTCCTTATTATTATAAATGTGATTGCTGCGAATGCAAAAGGCGCAATTATTGCGATTATTGTGATTGTTGCAATTAATGATCATTTAATAATTTTTAATGATCATTTAAATAATTTTTAATGATACTAATGATAATTTAATGATATTTTAATGATACTTGTTCACAGACGGATAGACAAAACGGGAATATTAATCTTCTTATACTTATTAGATTATAAGAGTAAAAAATAACAATCAAAAAGTTCTTAATAGAATTTTAATCTTGCTTTAGTTCTGTTGTGTTTTTTTTGCTAGGTCTTTTAAAGTAGTGAAATCTGTACAAAGGAAAATTGTAATTTCTTCCGAATACTTACTATTTACCTTTTTATTTTCCATTTGCTGCAAATACTAAATCCCCAAATACTTTAAGTCGCCTAAATCCACTTAATTTCAATGAAATCAAATCATCCGAAAAATTTAAAAGATTTGGATTCGAATGCGTTACTAAATGAAATAAATAATAAAGATTTAAATGTTTGCCGTGAGTAATGGTTAATTGTTATCCTACCAAACAATTATATAAGAATTTTAGTCATTTTGGCGCCAAATTTCTCTGCAGCGATCCACACTGAGAGATTTTCAATTCAAAAGATATACTGGAAATATGCATGCCAAGTTAGAAGAAGATCCACTGACTGTCAAATATACATATACAATGTAAGGCTTTTATTATCAATGTAGAAATCCACTTAATTTACATGATACCAAAACGAAACAATATAATCCATTCAAAATGTCATGTCAACAATAAAAAATTCAATAATTCTGATAGTAAAAGGAGCAAATCCTACTTTGTTATCTAGCTTCACGATAACATTTCAGAGTATGTTTTGCAAGATTTAAATTTAAAAGCACGCTTTATAGTCAGTTCGTTTTAATAGACACATTTACAATTCCACATCTTAATTTGAATAATTTACAATTCATGTTTTCAGTGATTGGAATATATTCAAATATTCAGTAGTAACGTCGTTATTTATTTTGATAATCAATCGTAATTTCGATATTGGATTATTATGATAGTTCAGACAAACAGATCTATCCAATCATCTATAAGCAAATATACTACTTATTCCAATATTTAGTGATTAAAACCAAATTATCAATTTTACCAGACAACTCCATAATAGTGCTAAACATCTTTTAAACTATAATTCTATCTTCTAGTTTATTTATTGTTAAATTTTATGCTTTATGCCTGAGACTGAAGAAATGGCAATACTAAATGTTAAAAGTTTAATTCTTCATTTGTTATTAAAATTTAATTTTTTAGAAAGTAATAAAAATCTATTCACAATATATTGTTAGACAGCATTTTCCCAAAAACCAGAAATTCCCGAAAGTTAAGCTTATTCCAAGCTATGCAATAAAAGCACTTTTTCTCTTGTACTTCACGTTTATTGCTCGATATTTTAATGCTGACAAATATATAGGCTTTCAGATAACGGGCGAATGAGACAATATGAAAGGGGCCGACTGTTCAAGAGTTCTAATACCTCACGCCCAAACTGCTGTTTGAAGTGGCATAGCTAGATTCTACCGGCATATTAAGCACGGTAGATGCCGCCGTGATAAAAGTTCATTTGTGCGGAGTCTGTGGGCTTCCCGGTGGAACGCAATTTACGACCGGTCTTCGCGTATGCAAATGGGGAAGGCGCGGCTCGATCCAGAAAGGTGCAAAGCCGCCTCCTCGGGAGACTCGGCGAGAAGGAAGCAACTGTTTGATCCGCCAACACAGACTACAGTGGTGAGGTTAATACACAATGGGACGTAACACGTTGCTTCAATCCACCCCGGGACAAAATGAACGGCTTCAATTATGTTTTTCGGGAGGAAATATATTTCATCTCTAGATTATAGTGGTTTATGGTCGGAATTGGTGTTATTACACAACTAATGCTCGCTGCTAAGAAAATAAACGCTGTTATTAATAAGATTTATTGCGTATTTAGTACAGAAACTTGCTTGACGCTGCGGCTGTGGTCATAAAAGAAAAATTACGAAAGCAATGGCGCTCTATAGTTTATTAGAACAAGAAACCTTACAAACAAACTTTTCTCTTCTAATAAAAGAACAAAAACATTAAATTTCAAACTTTAAACTAAAAATAGGAAGGGAATTGCGGTTCTTTTCATTCTCTAGTATCTTGGAAAACATCATATATTTTTTTAAATTTTATTTTATTAGAATGGTCTTCTTTGGATTAACAGAATTGAAGATAGAGGGTTTCCATTGGATTACATAAAGAAAAAAAGCAAACCTTTAACTTAACTGCTGAATGAATCTATCCGGGCAAGGATATTCGACGACTAGAGGCAATCTAACTTTAATATTTGAAGTTTTATTTCCCAAATGGGTTCTTGTACAAAAATTCACACGTGAATGCGACAAAAATGCCATTAATAAAGCCATCTAAACAACGGATTTCTATTCTATTTCTATTAATACTTTGTTGTAAACAAAACGTTGTATTTCAATTAATAAACGGCCAAACACACAAAAATTTAGAAACTAACTTTATGAGTGAAAAGAGAAAGATACGTTTCGGCCTGCCGAATTACAAGCCTTTTTCAATGTGAATTGGAGCAACCAAGGAAGCACTCTTTTTATACAGCTTGCATGAAGATGAACGTCGAACACGGATTTTTTTATTAGAACCGCGTAAAAAATCACCAATGAAAACGTTGTATTTTTTTCAAAACTCGATAATCTATTCAATTCAATTCATGACATACAACGAAAATATTCTATTAAATTCCATATTTATTCACGATATTTCGTTTCTTTCAGCAAGAAACTTCTTCGGGTTAAATGAGGACAAGGAAATTTCTTTTCTTTTTCCTCTAAAATTCGTTATTATACATTTAGAATTTTAGCAATAATAATATTTTCTTTATAAATATATGAATTAACGTCCGTGATTACAACACATTCCAACATATATGTAATAATATTTCACATACAACAATCATTAAGTAGAGCGCCTTTTGACAACATTAAAGATTAAGATTAATCCAATTTCCACAAGATTTAATTCATTTTTTTTCTAAAAATGGAAAATTTCTACTCATTTATAATTCCGTATAATTTCCGTATAAAAATATAATTTAAATATAAATGTAGATTTTCCTTTTTTATCCTTTGCACGACTTTAAAAAAATAATAATAAAAAAAAAACAATTTCAGAAATAACATTTATAACATTTTAAGGAAATATGGCTTAACTTCTTTCGAATTTCATATTATTATAAGATCAATACTATTCACACACTGTAGTGAGTTAACCTTTGTTTTTCGATTCTCCAAATTTGTTATATTCATAGGAAAATCTGTCTGGATTTTGCATTGCTTATCGAAAATTCCTGAAATGAATCAGTTCTTCTCTGATAATTAAATCTCTTCGTAGGAGGGGGAGTACTGAGAAAAATATGATAAGAAGCACTTACGAATACAAACTAGACATCACTTTTCTCCAGACTTTCCCATTACGCCACACTACATTCAATTCATCAAGACTGTTTTTCTTGTAAGTTTTTATTACGTCATATCTTAAATCTTTAAAATCATGCAAGAAAAACAGTATTGATGATAAATTCTCTAAAAGTTAGGTTTTTTTAGCAATTGAAATTTTCCGCATGAGTTTAAGAATACGTGATTTTACATTAATTTTAAATTATACTTTATAAAATTATAAACAATTGTGAAAAAATTAAACGTTAAATAAAGCATTTTTAATTTTGAAGAGATTAAAAAAATTGCTCTTTCTTTTTATTAAAATGTATTTTAAATTCTTCAACTTCTTAAAAATTTCATTTTCGATCATCCAAAAGAAACTGTAGCAATCCAGAAGGAATTACTACATTTTCAACATTAATTTTATAGCAAGTTTTATTATCTTTATTACTTACTATTTAATTTTGAGTTTTCTAGAATAATCAGGAATGAAAGAATAACATCAATCCCAACTTAAAAATTTTTAAGTTACAACAAATCTAAAACGCAAGCGCAATAATAAACTTCGAAATTTTGCTTTTAGTAAACGAAAAACCTATGTAAAAAATTTTAAATTTAGCAACTTTCTAAAATATTTTGGACGATTCGGAATCTCGACCTCACAGCGGAAATCGCAATTTACAAAACTATCAGCATTGGCTAATTAGGAAGGAAATGAGAATTGTCTATTGTCTGCACGATCACAGATAAACCAGCTAAAGACAACAGAAAATAGCTTGCTATTCTCACCGCACATAAAAACATCTAATAAATACTTAGCATGTTCATTCTAAATAGTTTCCTCTTTATATTAATACATTCTATATCTACTGCTTCTTCAGTAACACATGACAGTTATTTTCTTTTAAGATTATTTTTTTTGAGATATATAAATACTGTCTGTGATCAGGAATAGTTACGATCTTGGCTGATTTAAGACACTGTGAACCTTGTCGAGTCTGTTCAATTAATCAGTTCCAATTCTTTGAACAAATCTTGCATATCTTTGCTTATTTCCAATTCGTCATCGTGCCTATAACATTTATTTCTTGCATTCATTATTCTCTGTATTTTTATGAGTTTCAATTCTCAATTTTTGAAAAATATACCTTCAAGTCAAACTTGTTTCGGAATGATCAAAAGAAATTCCCTTCGTTTTTCTGATTCATTCAATTTTCAAGTCCCTTTTCATCATGGAATTTATTCCTTTTTCTTAAGTTCGTGCATTCCTGTCTTGACATTACCTCTAATATAAAATTTACAAATTTATTAATTCGTTCTTTCTTAATTCGTTTACCTTTTAAATTATTTGGAAGTAATTCTGGGATTTTTTGTACTACCTTACAAAATTTTTCTAATTTTTCTGACTTTTTTCTTGCAAAAGATCTATCAGTATAACCTCAAAAGTTTTTATTGTAAAAATTGCAATTCCTTCAGCAAACTATGAGTTTTGTCAGGAAATTAAATTTCATAGATAACTTTCGGAAATTCGGAAAACAACGGTTCAGCGATATTTTTTTCTTTTTAGATCAAGATAATTTTACCTTAAATTCAATTGGGAATCCCACTACACATAGATCTACGTGGTTGCTCGAGTTAAGGCCCCCTGGAATTCTTCGCTCGTAAAAAAATTGAGATGGGTGATCAGCCAGTCGCCCGCTCTTAACCTCCAAAACAAACCCGCTAGGTGGATTAAAAGGGACCTGTCTGGAAGAGAATTCAACTGGAAAAAGTCCCGACTTCCTCCGCGGATTGAATCTGTGAGTTGGCCCAGTCAACTCACAGTCCAGCGCCTTACCAATTGGTTCCTACTATTTATCATGTAGAATATGTAAATAAAAAAGTATAATAATATAACATTATATGCAACTCACAGTCCAGCGCCTTACCAATTGGCTCCCGTGCCATTACTATTTATGATGTAGAATATAGAAATAAAATATTATTACACACTCAAAATAATAATATAACGGTTTTTATACAACTTAAGTCAGCTGTGACTTAACGTTCGTTCAATTTAGCCATAACACAATTTAGAACGATTACGTTCGAATGAGTCCCGAGAAGGTAATTTGTATGATCTCTGTGCATTTTCCTCTCATATATTTCACCTTGGATAACTTTACTTTGATCTTTGATGCTTCCATCTCCAATATCTCTTTCTCCATCTCATCGGCGACTCGGATGGAAGATTTCGTTGTGTTGCTCATGGAAGGCTACATCGCCAGTGATCTTCATCTGCTGAGTTTTATCATTATGGAAAGTCTTCTTTTCCTTCTTGTTTCCTCATCCAATATTTACAACTGACACTTTTTAGAAGCTACATCTTTTGTGCTTGTGGAAGCCGACCTTCTTTATTCTTCTTTCATTTCGGTATCCCCACTGAGTTCAAAAGCATATGAAGAAAAAACGTATCTCGTTTCTCGTTTCTCATGGTACATTATCATAACAATCGATGTCATCTTATTTTAAATATTAAATGTTCAACTTATTAAAATTGAATGTCTTTGTAAACTCATTTGTCTCCTCCAAAATTTGATTAAATTAATCGAAAATAATTCCCAAGCAAAATTTCAAAGAATTAAATGATATTGTATGAGAACAGATAGGTCTTCAAGAAAAATAAATAAAATTTATTTTCCTATCTTCTCAAATTAAAAAATTAAATAGATGAAAATATGTAAGCTTTTTGAAAACTAAGTATGTATTAAAGGGAAGCAGTTTTTAGTTTTTGACTATAAACATGAAACGGCCACAATAAAATAAATAAAAGTTCTGATGAAATTTTGTTAATACAACTTTTAAAATATCTGTCGCGCATCCATCGCGTAAATTATTTCCCAAAGATTAACCATTTTGAGATTTGTGAATAGTATTTGTTAATAATATTTTAATAATAAAGTTTGATATTCAGCCATTCGAAATCATGATCAGTTTTAGCTGAAAAGCCCAAAATTTACAGCAGTTATCCACGTCACAACTTTGAGGTCACGTCCCACTTCTAAGGTACGCCCCCTAAAACCCGTGAACAGATGTCGACTTTATTGTTACTTATTTGTAGTTGCACCAATGCCCTAAAAACTGTAAAAAGTTTATGGCAAAAGCTGTAAAACAACGTGAGTAAAGGGTTTGAAGATAGGGAAAATGTCAAAAAGTTGAAATTTCTATTTGCCGCCATTTTGAAAAGGTTGATCTGATTTAGCTGAAATACAACACCAACCGAGCTCTTAAGGATATCTAGCATCCAGAAAAGTTTTAGCTCAAAAGCTCAACATTTACGGCAGTTATCCATGTCACAACTTTCAGGTCAAGCCCAAATTCTATGACCCACACCCTAAAAACCCGTGAACAGATTTCGAATTTTTTTATACTTATTGTAGTTCTACCAATGCCCTAAAAGCTAGGATACGTTTATGGCAAAAGCTCTAAAAACAATGTGACTATAAGGTTTCGAAAATAGGAAAAATTGTCGCAATGTAGAAATAATATATCTAAATCGTGGTAAGAAAAATTTGAATGCCATATATATATGATCTATATATCTGATCTATATCTGATCTATGACCCTTGATCAGAGTTAATTACAAAGTTCCGGGATCATCTGTTCAGGTAGGGTAGAACACAATATGAACATAGGAAACAAACGGCTTGGAAATGACAGTTAGTTTTTTGATTGAAACTTTCAACCACAAAGAGCCTTACAATGAGTCTGAAAATTATTTCATGCATTTATGTTACTCAAAGAATGAATCTCTATTATGATCTCTATTAAAATCCATATTTATAAATAATCCATGTTTCTGAATGTATTCATGTTGGCGTCTATATTTGTAATTTTTAATTTATTTTCTGATGTTGTTTTTCGTCTCGCTAAATTTGAAATTCTGTAAATTTTTTGAAATTAAAATCCTTAATAATGAAATAGTTAATCCATTAATCTGCGCATTGTTTCCTATGCTTAAAATTAATCGGTTTTAGATAATTGTAAATAATGAGGATTTAATTAAGTTTGTCAGAAAATGAAAAATATAAAATACAGGCATGCTCCGCACTTACGTCACTTTCAGTTGTCGAGGGATGACGTAAGTTGAAGCACTACCTTATTATTCACTCATTGACCTTATTGATCATGTATGTACTGCAGTGCATTCACCATATACGTGCGTAACTCATATTTACATTGTATTATAACTAAATAAACAAGAATAAAGTAATACATGAATAAAAATAAACAAGAATAAAAATATGTTCAACGAGTATACGAATACGGTTACTATTGCAACCGTAGTAAAGCATGTTGTCTATGTCCCACCCAGGATGTAGCTTTTGGGACTTGTCATCATAAAGTACTTCACACAGTTTTTTGATTCTTTAGAACTGCCCTGTAAAGATGTGAAAAAACGAGTAGAAAAACCGGTACTGACCATAACCTTCTTTGTCTTAATTTGGGCTGACGAATGTGGTTTGTATATAAAAATGGCGAAGCAGGTGAACATTCAATCGGGCGTAATTATGTCCGAAGCAAGCGGACACAAGTCCGGGGCCATGGTATCAACTGAAAACAGACGGTAAATCTCGAAGTGACGTAAATCGGGGTAAGACTGTGTTCAGCAGATGTTGTAATTTGAATAAATTTAGACATTTTGTTCGAGTTATTTTCATGACTTATAAGAAAATTTAAAAAAATAATTAAGAATAACATTTTCAGGAAGAGTTGACTTAGAAACTTTAGAAACTTTTATGTTTTTTAGGCATTAGCTAGTATCTTTAATTTGGAATCTATCATGAATGAATCTCGTAAAAATATTTCTGAGAAACAATTTCTATTGGATAAAGATAATAAAGCCGAAGGGACCAGGGATGTAGAGGCATGTGGGTCAGAAGACGTGAAACCACCAGAGTTGTTTACTCCACTACGTTCGATACACCAATAAAAGCTTCGTTTTGTAGCTGGAAGGTGTTTTCGAAACTTTTCCAGAACAATCCCTCGTTCCAGAGAGTCGTGGAATGTTGAATTCCACGATGAGAAATGATGATTCTTTTTTTTTTTTTTTAATTTGCCAAATTCTATCAGAAAAAAGAAAAAAATACCACTGTGTAAATAATAATTAGCTTACTATTCACCCACGCCCATCTCGTGACTTGATTCAGTTTCTTTTCAGGTTGTTCAAGGATTCTTCTTTAATTCATTTATTGAATTTTGGATTCCTTTGTACAAATTAACTTCCATATATCTTCTTTAAAATGTTTAAAATATCTGTGAAAAGGAAAACGAACCCAAATAATATGTACTAAATTAAAGGAAATTATCACATTTAATGCTTTTGTCTTGAATAACGACACGTAAAACAACTTGGAGTTATGAAACTTCAAGATATTCCTTTATTTATTCAGACAAGAGGGATACGAAGTTAAAGAGGGTATCTTTGATATTATTTTTTTTTTTTAAATTGGAGTTTGAAATATTTAGTGAAACCTAATCATAAAATCGAAAAATCAGCCACCAAGGAATATTGTAACACTGAAATAACAATGTCATATGTGCTGAACAGAAAAAATATTCGCCCCATATTTTTCAGAGATTTTAAAGAATGGACAGACGTACAGTAACCAAGCATCCAAGTCATACAAACCATGCTGTACGATGAAGTAGATAGCACGTTTTTAAATATAAAAAAAGTCTATAATTAATCTGGTTAATGCCATTAAAAATTAAATTCGACAGAAAGTAACAGAATAATCTGGACAGTAGAATCTATAGATAAAACAAGGTAGTGGCAGCGATTAGTAAACCGATCACAATGCTTCGCAACGGCTTCTGATACGTATAAAGACAATATAATTGATATTGCTTTAATTTCCTTATTATTATAAATGTGATTGTTGCGAATGCAAAAGGCGCAATTGTTGCAATTATTGTGATTGTTGTGATTGTTTCAGAGCTGTATTAAAATTGTGATTGTTGCGCATGCAAAAGACGCAATTGTTGCGATTGTTGTGATTGTTGCGAGTATTGTGATTGTTGTGATTGTTGCGAGTGTTGTGATTGTTGCTAATGATAATTAAATGATATTTTAATGATGCTTATCCTCAATCAGACAAACAAACCGGGATTAGAAGGCTACTGATATAAGTATCAGAAGCCTAAAAATACTACAGATAAAATGAAAGTTATGGTAGATTTAACTCGATAAAAAAATTTGAAAGAAAGAATCCGCCGAGTTAAAAAGAGGAACTTGTGTTCGGAATGACTAAATTATAATGATAATGACAATTTGGAATACTTAAATCGCAGTTTAAGTAATATCCAAAGGAACTTGTGCAAATACTTAAAACGCCTTTTTTGAATTTCTGATGTAATTCTTATTTCGTTTGCATCTTTTATAAAGATTAAAATGACCATATCAAACAATTTTTGCTACTTGTGTGTCTTGATTCACGAGAACACCAAAGCAAATTAGACTGTAGCGCTCTTGTGCAACTAACACTTTAAGCTAGTTTATATAATTATATTTTCACTTCTAGAGATATTTGGTGGAAGTAGTATCTTTTTAAAATGCGTTCAGGTATTTCTCCCCTGGATGCAGGAATTTCTGCGACAGAATTACAGTCTGGGACACAAAATACCTACAACGCATTAATTACTTGTTCATTTAATTTAACATCGCCTTATCTTCAGCTGTTTTACAGTTAAACAAACAATCCTTGTCATTCTAAGGAAATGTACAAAATAGAAATATTGGAAATCCTATTGGAGGTTTAGAAAAGAACAATAATATCATTGCCATTGGAAATGGTGAAGCAAAGAGGCGAGTTTCTTGCTGTTTCGGCAAATCAATACGGACTTGTGTTCACACGTGTTGGTGGGGAAGCACAAAACTGCCGTTCGGCGTCTCTTAACAACTTTGCACGGCCCCATATTCCGTTTCACGATTCCAGAGTAGAAAAATCGAAAAATTCAATTGGCGTTGCTTTAAATTAGATTTGTAGTCCACCGCCATTATCTTGCACTTTTATAATTAGACAGAAAAGGTTAAAGCTGACGTTAACTTCAAGAGAAACGAAAGAAAATAGCAGTATTTCAATGTGTCTTTCGTAGAAATTAAGCAACGAAATATTTTAAAATCAGTCTTACATAATAAAAATATTTATTTATTTTTTTCATCAGATTACTTCTAACTTTCAAATCAAAACAAAAAATTAAAAAAGAATGTTTATTAAATAATTATTGGTCTTAGAGTTTGATAATGAATTATTTAGTTATTTATTACGCTAAATGACAACTTGATGATAATCGATTTGCCAAAATCCATCACAAACACAACTTTATCCGTATATTAATGATAATGTTTTGCATCTCAGTTCCGAAAATTAGTAAATCTATCAAATGCCTGAAAATTTTATCCAACAAGTTTTACATTTAAATTTGTAGATTTAACAGAATTTACAATCTCAACAATGTCTTTCACTAGCGGACAAGTAGTAGTTGTGTCATTGTTACCATTAAAGTCAAATTGACAATAAATACCGTATATGCTCCAATAAACGCCGAGGCTCTTATTGTCGCCGGTCTCTAATAGGCGCCGAGCTGCAGAGGGGACGCGGCCAAATAGTAGCCGGTCTCTAACAGTAGCCGGGGTATTCGATATTTGCCTACCGGTACTAGTGTAAGCGTTCGTATCTTTATAGTCGTGCGTAATACCTTACGGTACATTGCCATACAAAATGCCGCCGAAACGGTCATTTGACATTGCCTTTAAGATTCGAGCAGTGGAATATACGAAAGAAATTTCCGGTGAGGCGGCCGCCCATCATTGCAGATTCGGACGGCGAATAACAGTGAAAGGTACAGAAAGACATTGCCATTTATCTTTAACAGTCTTACGTAGCATGTGAAATTCAAATAAAGTAGCTGTTAGTAATACATACATATACATACATACATAGTTCTCTGCCAAGGGCAGGTCCTTCACTGCAAACCCAGCATTCTCCAATCTTTCCTATTTTCTGCCTTCCTCTTCGTCTCCACATAAGATCCATTTGCCATAATGTTGTCGATCATCTGAAATCTTCTTAATAAGTAATATTAACCGGTATTTATGTGTAAAAATATTGCTTTCTGAAGTTTTTGTTAATATTGGCCGACCTCTAATAGCAGCTGGTCTCTATTAAGTGCCGGGAGCCGAGGCTAGTTTTGCAAATAAACGCCGGGGGCCTCTAATGGAGCATATACGGTACTTTCTACATTTATACAAAATTAATGCAGATTTGAACCCAACGTATTTTGAGTGAATTGTGATAAAACTTGTATTTATTTGGAAATTACCCTAATGATAAGAATATTACTTCGATTTTCAGATTAAAAACAAGCAAAAAAAAAACTGTTTTCGTAGTGTACACAAACCAAAGCAAACTCATAAATGTTTCAATTTTCGGTCACTTCCTCTTCATTTTCGGAACTCGTATTTTTGCTTTTTTTACAATTTAACTGGATAAACTATCATGGGATACTACTCGCAATAAGAAAAAAAAGAAGAAAAGGCCCTCGTATGCCTTGATGTTGCTATTCAAGGATTGCTGTGACTAGGATTCGAATCTGGAGTTTTGCGGCCACGACGCAATGTACAAACCAATATACGAATACTGCTACTAACACGAGCTGTTAGTCAGAATGTCTGTAAGTTGTTGAGAATACGTTTAAATATTAGAAAGTGCTCGGAACAGGAAGTGACTTCAGACCGGAACTCATATTTTCCCTACATTCCATGTCATAAGGATTCCAATAAAATATCGATCAACTAGTAGTTTGGGCAATAGAGATGGACGAACGTTAAGAGTTTTCCCCCTTCCTTGTACACTTTTCATGTACGAGATCGCAAAAAAGTAAGCAAAATTTCTCTATTTTTTTATTACATCTAAAAACTTCATGTAAGTTGTATTCACATAACAGTATTACGAAGAATGGAGTTACAACTGGAAATCGTCAGAGATTCATCTCGAAAATACATGCATTTATTTTGCTCATTACTCAGCAAAAAAAAAAATTATAAAAAAAAATTATTTATTGTAACAATAGTTGGGTCAATTATTAGTTTTATTACTAAGTTCTTAATTCTAATATTTGGCTTTTTTTTCTCTATAAAGGAGTATCCAATTTTAATATTAAAATAAAATTTCGTTTCACATGATAGTTTGATAGCGAAAATTGAATTGACATTTTAATAGCATATTTCGAAAAGATGTATTTTTTTCTCTCTCTGTTAATTCTAATAAGTAATATTAACAGAGATATTAAAAAATAAAATGTTGTTGGTAGCTGAAAATGTTTTGTAAAAAAAAGTTTCCACAAGGTTTTTGCCAAGGCCAATAGGCTGAAAGGTCGGGAACGTTCCCCGATCCCAAGGAAAATTAGTCCCTCAACGTAGACCCTCTCCTCTTTGAATCCCTGGCAAGAAACCCGACTTCCATTCATTACAGATCTGGGCGGACCCTTGGAACAATCTACGGGATAATTCAGCTTAAAAAAATCCCAATCTCCGCCGGGGACTGAATCCGACTCCTTCAGCCCGCAGTCAAGCGCATTACCACTTGGCTACCGGGCCACCCACGGATTACTAGAATCAAATCCGACATTGTAATTATTTACAGAGAATAAATAATCAGAATATTTGGAATCAGCTTCTTTAAAGCCACTGTACTAATTTTAATTTACTATGTATGAGAAAAACTATTACCAAATCTTGCTGCTGTTAATTGCAAAGTAAAGAAAATAGAAATAGAATAATTCAAACCTACCGTCCAAGCTTAGATCCTAACAGAACTCTGTTCAAATGGTGAATACATGGGAGGCCCATTTCAAGATACAGTTAGTTATTGTCAATGCGGCCAGAGTTGAAACTCCCAGAATGCAATGCAGATTATAGATTTTCCTTTCCTGGCCGGTCGGTCACATTCAAGTAGAAGAGAAAATGACGGTCGCTGCTTCACATTTAACATTTCGACGAGGAAAAGTTCTCAAAAGTCAAGTAGGGAAATTATTCTTAACGTTGCTCGTCGATTTCAAGAAGATGTATGTAAGATTTTTGATATTTCCTATTTTTGATAATCGAGATTGATATTTCCTGCGGAGCTTATGGCATTGATACTGGAGAAATTAGTCAATGCTAATGTGTTTCCGGTTTTAACATTCGCCGCGACGACTATAATTACGTGGTTTCCTTTGATAGCGTTTCTTCTAATGCCACAACAAAACTAATTCCTTTCATGCTAATCTTAAAAGAAAGCAGAAATTGAACACTCATACGATCGTCTGATTGATCTCATTAGTAACATCAGCGTCAATCCATTAAAATTCGAGATAATACAAATAAATGATTCAAGTTTAGAAAATTTTAATAAAATACTCAATTGCTGTTTCAATATTAATTTTGCACTGGAAATGCTATTAATCGTGTTTGCTATCAGGTAGATTAGATAAATTTTATGAAACTTTGTAACATCAAAGTAAATCAACTCCTCCTCTTATTAAGTTTTACAGAATTACTCATATTTATCTCAATAAAGTGAAACATCCTTTTTAGGTAAAATTTATGTTTCCCTACATACAACTAATCGACCTTGTTCGATCGTGGCACATTTTGCAAATTGTTCTTGAAGTAGAGGTTTTCGAAATTAAGTCATCTGTCGTCAATGCATTATAATTATAATCAGCATTAAGCGAATGTTTTCCCGTTCTTTCTCAATGAATGTTTGCTTTAAAGCGTATTTCTGATGCAAATTGTGATTGATCTGAATTGCATAAGAAAGCAATTGCACAAACATTTGCGTCGCATTAGCTGACATTCATTAAGTCGCTGCCAACTTCATCTCAGGCAGAATTTGGCGAAACAATTCGGTTCTGATGTCGTACAATCTTTTTTGAATTTAAGGTTTGGTTTGATGCAATTTGAAAAGCTGCATTACCTACTTCACAAGGAATATCAAAAGTTCACTCGCGTAAATCATTATTCATCATCGTACGCTTCATTTGCCACGCATCAATAACGCTAAAATATAATCCTCCGTTTGAACAACGTTTGAGCTTCACAATTGACTCTTCCGTTTATATTTCTGATAAATCGACATTATTATTTTGTTTTTAACCAATATAGAAATCATAATATTGAAATCCTCCCCGTATTCCCACATCTCTTTGTTAAGCCAGCAGTGTCAGTTTGTCCTGTTCGGCGAATTCGGTTCATAACTGTCAATCGATACAATACGATTCTTTATCGTTGCTCGGTGTCTGTTCAGTGGCGGAACAACGGGTTGGAGTAATCGCAATTGCACCTGAGCCCACGGGAGCAAGATCAACTTGATTCCGGACCAATGCAGAAAAAAGATTACAAAAAGGTGACTGAATCTCATTGACAAGTGCCAGACCTCTTTGATCTCTAGATTTCAATGCCTAATCTTGATGAAACAGAATTACGAAATCATCATCATTAAAAGTATCGAAAACCACTTTCTTTCAGCTATCGCCCATATGTAGTGACACTCTGTCATTTTAGATACTATAGAGCAATATATAAAATATCGCCTTCAAGGAATTAGAAGTCCAATTTCATTGGACTGCAAGAGGAAAATCTGTCAGATCCATAGTTTTATTCACCATTATCTAAGATCCACCAGATGGAGGCGAGCAGTTGATCGTATCAATATTAATTTTGCGATAACAGTATTGTAAATCGTATCAAATGCGATTGTAGCATAATGGAGATTTGCGGAACAATCATCTTACTAGTTTTTCATCTTATGTATGAAATCCACATGATGAAAAAGCCTTTATAAGATTGTGAAAATAAAATAGAAATACTTGAAACTGAAACAACCGCAATAGAATGTCAATTGTGAAAGAAATTTTATGTTACAAACGAACTTTTAAAAGAAATTTTAAAAATCATATAAAAGAACTGAAAATACAGTTAATGCAGTAATTAAGCTTTGAGAGCATGAAAATACCATGTGACAGCAATTTCACGGCGGTCATGTGGCGTAGCTGAAAGTGTTGATACTGTAGAAGGGAGTGGTACATTGGAATGCCGTTCTTTACCTCTGCTTTTTTTTTCTTCTTTGAAGATTAAAAGCCAGCCTGTATTTTTTCTTTTGTTATGGTTGCAAGATAAGATTCTTCCTTAAGGCGTCATTTTATTTCAATAGCCTCGGGTGTGAAACCAAAGAATAATTAAAATGTAAAATAACGGTTACGTTTCGTTAGTCCCTGAAATCTTTCTTTTCCGATCAGTAACACCTTGTTTGAAGTTGACTGCATTTACCAAAACTCTTTTATCGATTCCTCTTCTGAAATCGCTCGAAATGCTTCTGAATAAACTGTAATTCAAATTGAAAAATAATCATCAGTGACATTATAAATTGTCGATGAGCGATACAATCACTTGTCTTACATTATTTTGCAGCGACTGCTGTGTTTGAATGGAAGAGTCCAATCTATTCAATTGCAACAGCTTTTCTGGATTCATCATGGCGTCAAGCGACTAACCGAGACGACATATGAGACGTGACTTCGTAGTTAAAATGCAACGAGAACATAAATAGGACTCAGAAACAATAGAATATACGAAGAGAATAGCGATGCTGACACTTACTGATGTTCACAGCCCCTTGATAAAATTAATACCATGTCTAGAAAACCACCGTCTCCATAATAATACTCAAGTCAATCAGAAGACTATTGTGTTTCATCCAGTATTTGTTAATTTAAAACTAAGTTACATAATTAACTCATAGAATTTTGTTTAGTACACAAAATCTTAGAATTAACACTAAATTTCAAAAATATACTTGAGCAAAAAATACAATTAACTGATTTCAATTTAAATTTTTTAGAAGAAAAATGTAAAGTCTATAATTTTTCTACTATAGAATATAATAATAGAAGACCTTTTATTTAGATATTTTAAGAGCTCATGTAAATACAGTACAGTTCAATGTACTAAAATGTATGTCAATTAATTTAAAAATATATGCTTGTTTTTCAGGATTTTTAAATCAATTTGTAAAAAATTGATATTAATACAAATTAAATTTTAGCAAAGATTTCTTAGTGACTTGTATTTTCGTAACTCGATATCTCTACTTTAAATATATACTCAACTAGACTGGTACCATCGCTTCGCTCCGGAACCCTTGCATGTATAGCATTAAAAAAAAAACTTTTATTTATTTAGAAAATTAATATGGAGATCGGAGAATACACTACTTCCCAGCTCGTTGTGGGCTTCTCCGCTTAACTCAGTTGTATTGCGCGTTGGCACTCACACGGAGGGGTTGCCGCAAAAACACTTTATTTTTGCATGTACCTTCCAAACGCAGAAACATTTGTTAATGGCTGATATACCGTTCGATAGAACTTTCAAATACCAACATTTTCTCAATATAATGTTCTCTTCCAACTTTTATACTTTTCGTTTAAATTGAGAAAAAGTCAAAATTTGACCCTTTAAAAGGCGCCATCTTGGAAACCAAAAATTTTTTTCGAAAGATTTTTGAAGCATTTTGTTTGTCTTAAAAAGATCTACATTTTATCCATTTTTATGACCAATCTATCTCTTATAGTTTGGTCACAAAATTGGAAAAACGTAAAGTCTTATGACAATGACAGCCAGAATAACGCTTTTATATAATATAATTGTTAATTATTTTAGAGAAAAAAAAGCTTACAGAGTAAAATTGTAAGTACTAGAAAATGCCAAAAACAAAAAGGGATTTATAGTGTTAACTAATATGAAAATAAACGTGAGAATAGTTATTTATATTTTTTTCTATTTTAGCATAAACATGTAATTCAAGCCAAATATTTGCACATTTTATACGAAGAATTTTTTTAACTGGCACTGTTGTTTTTATTGCAGTTTCCTATTTTGTTATTTGTATAAGTGGGTAAGTCTAACCGTAAATGACAAAATTTATTGTATTTATTGCTTATTGGATTTTAGGGTAAAAAAGCATGACTGTTACAAACACGAGCAGAAACTTTTCCTAGATTTTTTAAGCATGGGCTTTTCTATCAGAAAGGGTAACAGGTTAGGTGGAATGAAGGAGACTCAATTATTCCAATTGATGATTTAGTTTTTGATGAGAAAATCATGAATTTTTTACATGATGAATTTGTTTACATGTACGAAGGTTGATCGACAAGTAGTGACGACGCTGCAACGATGGTGATAACACAAAATATTAGAAGAAAGAGATGCCTTACAGAGCACGTAAAGTACAACTGTTGTTTAAAGACGATCCAAAATATGCTACGACAGGAACCCAATAAACTCAAAGTAAGGCTGATTGTTGCCTAAGCAATGGATGATGTCATCCTTCATCATGCTGTTTGGGAGAATCATACTGTGACCGCAGAGTATTATCAACGATTTCTTGAAAAACATCTCCATCATGATTACGAAAGAAATGTCCACATTTCATTAAAGACAATCCATCACTACTATAATGCTCGTTGTCATGTTACCCAACCGGTGAAGGAACTCTTGGTACGTTGGCGTTTGGAAACCTTGCAGCACCCATCTTATTCTCCTATCATGAATCCCTGTGATTTGATCTGTTTCTCAAATTGAAGGCATACTTACGAGGACAACGTTTCCGTAATGTTCCTCAGGTACTTCGCACCATAAATTGCAGCTATCAACACAAACGGATCTGAAAGCGTCATCCACTGTCTGCCACAGATTTGGAAGGTTATTCATCTGGCGGTGGTTATATTGAGGGACAGTGATGTTCAATTCATATCTAACTATCAAAACTTGTCTACTATAAAACTCCTGCTATTACTTTTCGATCATCCCTTGTATTATGAATAAATCTTACATAATATTTTAAATTGAGTTTGCAAGAAAAAAGAAAAAAAAAGGTGGGGGGAGGATGGTTAAATTTCTTAATCATTTCTTTTTGGTCGAAACAAATTTAGCATTATATTTGTTTAATTACGGTAATTTTCTTAGTTCGATACGTTATGCAAAAAAAAATTTGCATCATCAGTTTGTAAATTGTTAACTTCACTCAAGTTTGGATTTGTACTTGTTGCGATTCCAATTAAAATATCAGACGCTTTTTCTTTTCTACAACAACGGGAATCTAATTAAAACTTATCAATATTTTGAGTTCAAAATAATAATAAAATAATAGTAACACATATGTCATAGAGTAGTGCCAGTCCAGTATCGGACGGAGGAATGTTAGCGGATGTCGGGGAAATAAAATACTCGGGTTGCACCAAAACAGGTATTTGATCCAAAGAGGGCGGCTTCAAGCAATGTCTGGTCTCCATTTTAAGGTAGGCTGATCTCTTATCTCGCAGAAGGTATAAAACGCACTACCCAATTTTATAATGGAGTTTACAAAGAAAAAATAAAATAAAATTAATTAAGAATTACAAAATTCTTACCAATGCTAGATTTCATTATCCTACATCCTCAATGGAGAGATTATATCAAATATATTGGTATATAAAGCACGATAAAAATTACGATAATATTAATAATAATAATAATAATAATAATAATAATAATAATAATAATAATAATAATAATAACACTATTGCCGTCCCTACACTAACCTATTCGTTCGGCATAATTCCATGGACAAACATCGAAATCGAAGCACTACAATGCACAACACGCACAACATTGCAAGTATAGTGTGTGGGTTTAATGACGCAGAAACGAACTGCAGTAATGTTTAATTTGATGTTGAAATATGTTTCGTCGTAAGACGCTCTCTGAGAATGTAATTTACAATTCTCTGAAGAACGTTCACTTATGCGTGTTGCGGATTATTCAAACTAGCTTTAATCCAAGCATTTGCTGTAAGCCTTTACAGGACAAAGTACCAAGTCATTCTATTAAATACAATCGGATAAAAGATTTTAATCCACGAACACTGAAACAAATTCCTTTTACAATCGTTTGCGATAATAGCCTGAAGACGTTGACTTCGAAGTGGAAACAGTTTTAGTAGAATTCTTCATTTAGATGCTTCTGGAATTTTGGCGAAAAAGACAGAAGGAGGTTGAAGTCTTGCGGTCAACTTAGAGCACGACTTCATTCGCTCTGTCTCAAGTCTAAATGGGACGAATGCTAATCTGAATTAAGTTGTTGGTTAACCAATCGTCAAGAGGGTAACAGTTCATTAGGTAAGTCGCTTGCATCGATTGCTCTGGCAATGATTTATTTGGCCGGAGCGTAATCTGCGGCCAACATCGACTCATTGTAAACAACCCGAGGTCCACCGAACTGCGCATGAGCATCTCACGTGGCTGACAAAAAAAAAGTAATGAAGGACAAATATAAACTTTGGAGGAAGACAAAGAAGAAAAGGAATAAAGGAAAATAGCAAAGAAAAGATGAGGTATATAACAAATATCTAATTTAATATTTATACTGTTTACAAGCTTTTAAAGATAAACAGAATTGCAGTTTAACGATTCGAGATATTCAGAAGGAGAAAAAAATTGAAGTTTTAATGTTATTTGTTTTACTAGATTTATACGTATAGAAATAACACAAAATATACATTTCAATTTGTACGAAAATATGTTTTATTACGTATATGTTCAGCTATCCGTTGCCTCTTAAGTGAGCTTATAGTTCTGGAAGATGAATTTGAGAATTGGGGTAAGGGATTGAAAACCAAAATAATTGGTAAAATTGAACCAAAAAAAAGGCAACATACTAAATTTTAAAGAAGTCAGTTTAGCCATTCTACAGATGGATTTCGGGGTCATTTCTGATCGATGTTAAGATTAGAGACCAAAAGAAATATGCAGTTTGTTTTAAGTTCCATAAATAATCTGCGTACCAAAGTTTTTGAAATCCTTCCAGACGTTGTAACGTGATGAACATATAAACAGACAACTGAAGAAACAAAAGAAGAAAAATGTTCCAGGGCAACAGTAAGAATTCCCAAGCTCAGTCAACAACCGATAAATTAGTTGTTTAAAGACTATTAACTGAGAAAAATAGAGAAGTCCTCAAGGTACATTTGTATATAAATTTTATATACATTTTGGAAATTCAACTTCTTGTCTATCCTCAAAGTATTTCAAAATTAAGAAGTTATGAGGATTAAATGTAATTCTATCTACTACTGGATTAGGGTTTCTTTAATGTTATTTAGAGTAACAGCAAAAATTTATAAAACTTAAGATGAAAGCTGTTACTCTGCTTCACTTCACGATCAAAGTCAGCTCTACTGAATTTAGCTGAGAATAAACTAATAACTAAGACCTTACGAAACACTGCTAAGAAATTTAAGTTTTACCTTTTTTTTTATTTTGTTGTCTGCAAATTAAGACACAAAGTTAAATTCAAAGCTAGGATAATTATGGATATAAACTTTAAACCTTTTGAATTTATATTTCTTCTGTCTTACTTCCACTTATGTCACTTCTATTTCGTTTCGTCGAAACGTTGAAAAGATCATTGAAATTATTTAATTCCTCAAGTCATAGAAATTATTTAATTCCTCAAGCCATAGAAATTATTTAATTTCTCAAGTCATAGAAATTATTTAATTCCTCAAGTCATAGAAATTATTTAATTCCTCAAGTCATTGAAATTCTTTAATTCCTCAAGTTATTGAAATTATTTAATTTCTCAAGTCAGAAATTATTTAATTCCTCAAGTCATAGAAATTATTTAATTCCTCAAGCCATAGGAATTAAAAATGAGTAAACTTACCAAGATGAAATGGTAAGTCACATCGAAAGTTTTTCTCGAAATTGTCGCATTTTCATTCCTGAAAACTTTTACTTTTTCATTGTCTTTTTGTTCTCTTGAAAAACCTTGTTATTATCATTTATATGGTTAATGTTACATTCTAATTTTAAAAGTTTAGGACTTTGTTTATTTATAAAAAAAAGTACGTCCGAAGTTAATAGGGTTGTCCGCTTTCAGTAAATCAACTTGTAATTTGAAGGAAATCCTTTGCCGTTGGCTACCAGTGGTAGATAATGAAAGTGACTAACGCTTGGCATAATTTATGGCCAATTCAGCCGCAATCAGTAATCGTTGCCGCTACTTGAGTTTGCATTAATGTCGTTTAATAATGAATGAAATAGGCTCCAGAACATTCATCAAGAAAGCGGCTTCTGCATACCAAGAGAAAGCAGTAACCACACAATGCTGGAGTTGACCAAGATGCAACACTTAAGTACGATTTAAAATGCCTACATAACTAATGATTAGTAAATATTTCTTAAGACGGTTGTGCCAATGACCATGTCATTTCTGAAACTGAAGAAATTAAATAAGGAAATTGTTAACTCTTGTCATGAGGTAGCAGAAAGGAATTTATTTGTAAGTAAGAAATGGTAAAGTTGTTGAAACATATTTTAGAATGACCAAAAAAAAAAAAAAAAAAAATCTGCTTTCGATTGACTAACAACTTTTGAGCACAAAATAAAAAGATCAGAAGTTTAACATCACAATAAAAAACATACATGCACTTGAATAAGGAATCACTGATCTGTTTTTAGTGTTTTCGATACCGGGAATCCAGAACAGATGTTTCAGGTTCCAAACACTATCCTGAAAAAATTTCTCTTAATTCTTATGTAATTTTAAATGAGGTTTAATGTCTTTATAAAGCCTAAAATGCAGAATTAATTTTATGAATTTAATTTATAACTAAATCAGAATTCTCTCAGTAGAAGATTTTATGTATTAGATGAATTTTTTTTAATGTCAATGTAAAGTTACTTGTTTATTAAAATAACAACAATAGTTAAGAGGATAAGAAGTTAAAAATGAATGAAAATTCATGTGATGAATGATGAATGAAAATGTAAACCTACAGCAAAAATTCTGAGTGTAATATTCTTGAAATTCCAAAAATGTCATTTTGCGATCACAAAGTTTTGAAACAGTTTACCAGCGAGGTATTTCTCAGGATTCTTATCTTGACGACTCGAACATGATCTAAGGGAGTTTAAATTTACCATGATGACATCACAATGATGACATCACAAATCCCAATATGTATGCCGACAATCCACAAACCAAGTGTGAACCACAGTTCAGCATTTTAAAATTCTTTGTATAACATTTTACTGATAAGACATACAATGAAATGGAGATGAAATACATTGTTCATTAAGAGAAATAACTGATATTAATACACGGAGAATTAAACATTTTAAAAATATAGAAGTAATTATTACTTACATTCTCAATACATTTGCTTTTCTTCTCGTTTTCAAATGACTGCTGTGAAGAAAAAGAAAAAACAAATTCTTATTCAAATTTTTCGAAAAGCAAATTAATGAAAGTAGTTAAGAAATAATATTTAATTTTAATTTAAACTCCGAATTTCAGTTAATTGGAGTTTTAAAAATTTAAATATAATATTTAATATAAATGGCAGTGTATATAATGATATAGAATTCGAATAAGGAAAAAATACTTCAATACAAGCTACTTAGCATAGAAGTAGAGTAATATCATCTATCCTTAAGTTATTGTGTTGTTTCAACTTTCCGCTGCTTTTTATTAATAATCTTTAAAAGTAAAGTTTCTTCGCTCTCTAGATGGTGCCAATTATCATATTAATTTTTTTTAAAAACAATCTACTCAAAGTCAGTTTTCAATAGTAAATTACTTATATTTATAAAAAAATAAAATAAATAAATAAATCAACACAGTGATTTTCTGCTGATATTACGCTATTTTTCAAAATCAAGCTGGCACTACGTACATTATTATCTCGTATCATGGATGCCTGCTGTGACAGATAACCGAAGTTAACTGCCTGCCACTATCCCCCCACTCCCCTCCATTTCTGAATTTTCCAGTTTTAATATAAATCATGCAATTTCGTTCGCGAAATTACTAACAAATATAAAAAAGTGGCAAATTTTATCTAAGTTATTATTCTATTTATGCAATAAATATACAATATATATAAATTTGCAGCATTTTTTTTTACTGTGTTAGTTTATTTTTCCCCAGTATTTTTTTGAAAAATTAACCCAAAAAAAACCCAGCAAGTTTGATGATTGTTGTTAACTAATTTGGGACAAGCATGTATTACGAATTCGAAACAAACTAAGTAGAAATCTAGATTCATAGATCAGGTCTTTTTAAATTGTTAATAATAGTTAATTTACAGGAAAATATCTGAATTTGAGAATGACTCAAATCTGAATATAACAATAGCGATCATTCCGAAAGTATTATATTTTGTAAGATATTTTGTAAAACGAATAATAATTGAGATATTTAGGACTTTTGTTATTTTTCCTGCTACGCTGATGAATAGACTAATAAGTTCTAAACGAGATCATTTTGTTAAAAGCATCATATGTTCTGACGCTGCCAACATCGATCCAAATGAAAATTAAACATTTGCATTCAGAGCGAGCTGGAGGTTCGTTATGTCGACGGAAAGCGAGCTGAGTTTGCCGAAAAGAAAACTCTGATTCATCCTCCTTGTTGTAATTTACAGACCAGTTCAACGATTGATTAGTCACCGAACATAAGCAGATGCCTCCAAACTACAAAAGCCCAACTAACCACTCCACCGTCTCACCAGAAACCAGTCTCTGCCTGAGTGGCTTTAATTGGAGAAATTCTGCGGAAGGAAAAAAGAGAGAAAAGAATCGATTCAGGGAAGATATTCCGAAATTGGTCTGATTGAGTCCGTTTCCGCTTTCTCTGAAGATGAATAGAAGTTTATTAAGGCTAAGAAGGAAAGGCTTATTGCCAGCTCCACTGCAAATGAGATAGAACCCATTCTGCGCAATTTAGTGATTAATGCTTTGAGGAGAGAGGTGGGGATGTCGTTAAAAAAAGGTAATTCTAAGCAATATTCGTCTTCTAGGACGAGATCAATCGGTTCCTCGCTTCTGATTGGACATGAATGATTTAGTTTCAAATTAAAACTTGGATTTCGATCAGAGTTTAAATGACAATTTTCCGTTTCGAATAACACATTCTGATCTTCAGATTCCTTAGCACAATATAAGAATTGACAACCAAGCAAAATTACACAGAAATTCATTCGCTAACTTTATTTAAAAATAGTCAGAAAATTGTGGCTCACAAGCCCCAGGACCACAGCCACGATTTGTTGGTTTGCTTTAAATTTTGAAATTCGTTTGTTCTGCTATCCGTCACTTAATTCTACTTCAATATTTCACGTTTTATTTCGCATTTCAGCTAAAAAAAAATTCAGTTAAATTTGATCATAAGTCAATAATAAGAGTTTCATAACTTTCTCTTCAATTTGATTGGAATCTTTGTGTATTGACAAAAATAAAGAATTAAAAATATTGATATTAACTATGTTAAATGCTGTAAATCAGAAACGAAAATTATTATTATAGTCCATTCATTATATTTGTGAAGACACGTGATCACAGTTAACCAATCATTATCATTTCTTTTCTTCTCTAGAGTTATTGCTTGGTCGCGTCTGGAATGTCGTTGTAAGGTACTTCCGGTTTTTACATCCTATTTGTCCCAGCCCTACAATGTTTTATTTTTATGATTTTTGTTGGTTTTCAATTTAAAAATTTTTTTTTCTTTATTTATTTTCGATTTCATAAAAAGCTTGTTTTTAGTCATCCATTTCTGTTATCGATGTCGTATCAAACAATGGGCTTAGTGGTAAGCGAGGCTTTGGTTTACTTAGCAATAATTATCTTAAATAGTTATTTGGGAGGGGATATGCACACATATACAGGAGACTGAATGATTTGATGAACTCTCGCAAAATAATCTAAAAGCGGAAATATATGGTAAAGATATCTAATTTCTTTGATAATAATAAATAGTAATCATCGAATTTGGCAGACGAAAAAAATTGAATTTGTTTTACAGTTTTCAGTAATTCTCCTGTAATATTAATAACTGAAATAATTTTAAAATGAAAGAAAATAATAAACAACTTTTTTATTAATTACTGTGGTAATTCAAAATGTAGTTTAAAAAACAATACTGATCTTATATTCATTCAAGACATCGGTTCAAAAAATGAAAGATTAATCATAAAGGAATCTCATACCTTTTCATTTATTTTCTCGACTTTAAAATACAAATAAAAATAAAAGACCTTGATGTTTAATCCAAGTAGTTCTTTCAGTTTGAGTTACAATGCTTTGAATTCATCACTGACTAAAAACTCCAAACTGAAAAATTTGTAATTTAGTTTTAATGTAGTAACTTATTCGTCTTTAACAACTGTTTTGTTCGAAAAGGTAAAAATATAAATATTAATTATAGAACTAATGCTTGGGAAGCTTTTACGATTGTTTTAAAGTATCTTAAATATTTTAAGCATGGAGAGGAAAGCTTCGGAGAATAGAATCCCACGAGAGTCATAGTGTGTTGGTTGATTGAGCCTTGCTTGGTCAGCGAGAAACAGAAGGAACAGGGCTTTAGCCAAAGACATAGAACTGAGAATTACAAGTTATTACGTTACTAAAACAACAGTAGAAGAAAAAGGAAAATGGATAAAGAGAAAGATAATTTTCGTAGCTGAAGAAATAAAGTGGACATTCTTTTTTGAAAATAAAATAATAATGTCAGTTGAAAAATGTAGTAAACTAGTAAATTTATGTTGAACATTTTTCTTCATTTGTGAAAATCGTAAAGCTTCTGAAGAGTTGTTATTAAATTTATATCTAATAGAGTCCATTTTATAAATACAATCCTTCTATCTTAACAATTTCTATTACCATATAATATTTGTAATACAACTCTTATTGAAAATATCGTAATTAATACACTGAATGTGTTAAACTAATTGCTTATTAACCAATGATATTTCTATATAATGTTACTGTTTTTATACATTTAACTAATAAAATTATTGTTTTCCATAATCATATGCATTTCAATAGTACAAATAATCTCATTCAAAAACCAAATAATTTTGGATTCTCTTATTTTCTATTAATTATTATGGAAGTATTTTAATTAAAAAAATATTTTTAAGATTCTTACGTAATTTAAATATACTTGAGTCATTTCTTAATTTATTTTTTATATTATTGGTCTAGATTTTCTATTATATGATTAGCTTTAAATGTTTCATCGTTTTATTTTTATGGTTATAACAATTTTTTACTATGAAAATGCTAACTTTCTGGATGAATTTTCGAATTAGTTATTTTACAGAAATTTTCGCAATAATTTGAAATGAAGATTATCTATTAGGACAGATCTTTCCAATCGATGTACAGTAAGAGAATATTGTAAAAATTTTCAGTGTAATCTTCAATTTTTGTATAATCTTCACACCTGTATTCTAGACTAAATGCTGGGCAACTTTCTATTTACAATAACGAATGGTTAGTAAAGTATTAATTCAATTTTCAAATCATCTTAACAATATTTCAGGTATTTTTAAATGTTTAAAATAGGCTGTTAAATTTATTCATAAATCTTAGATGTCGTTCCAAAGGATTCTATTATACTTAATAAAATTAAAAATGTGACGTGAGAAAATAGAAACAATATTTAGTGTGTCTGTAATACAAAAATACATTTCTATTATATAAAACTGCGCCGAGAAGCGAAGAAAGTTGAGAATCACTTTATTACACTAGGTTTAATATCTAACAAAATATATGTCACTGAAATATATGTGTGTATTTAATACTGAATAGCTACAGAAATTTTTCACTTCAAAACGTTCGCATTTTTCCTTAGAAAAGGTCACTTTCTCTGCACAGCTGTTGAGTTACACAGAAAAGCTCTTTAAAGGGTTGCTTTAATTCATTGCCTATCAGAGGATAAGAAATAATCAATAAAGTCATTGGATTTTATTGATTTATTTATCTTTGGAACACAATAAATAACATAAATAAATAAACAGTAAGAACAATTGGAATAGAATACTGATTTCATTGTAAGAATTAAGAAAAATAATGCTCTGTATTTCTAATATGCCAATTTAAAAAGGCTGTCTGTAACGGACTTTTTACTTTTATTTTCCTACCATGTTGGGCAGGAGATAATATTTTAATTTCTATAATTGAGACGGATCGATCACAAATTTTAAAGTATGATTGACTATTACTGCCTCAATTTTCAGAACTGCCATTCTATCCATGAAAAACTTGCACAAAATACACATAAAAAATTGTCCTATTTCAATACTTAAAACTGAGCTGTTATCTGTGGATTCACAGGATCATTTAAATATTTTTACTTTTATCAATGAAGTTAATGGCAAACTATTTTCTTTCTTTTTTCCATGGCTTCTCCACCAATTATAATTAATTTTTTGAATAAATACTATTGGCAAAGAAAGGCTATCATTACATATTTCAAGTAATTCATCAACAAACAGACAGTTAAATGGTCAAAAATGTAACAGATATATATTACTAAACGTGAAATAAGTAAATAGATATTCTATCCTTGATAGATATTCGCTAATATACCAATGATAGTATTACAGAGGTTAAAGTTACATACTCCCTTCGAGCTAATGTTACCAACTTTTTTTCTCAGATTTTCCGTTAGAAATATTTCAAATAATTAACTGTGTTATCCTACCAATTACCTAGAAATTTCTTTTAATTAAAATAAAATATAAGTATAACATTTAAGATAACTTATGTTTTACATATCGAATGTATACTAATTGCATTAGACAGGTAAGATACTACCGTAGAAGTCCATTACCTGCCTTAGTCATTCCGCTACTAACATGTTTAATTAATCGGAACGTTGTCGCTGTGCATGAGAGAAGCGCCACATGGTCACGTGGCTGCTGAGAACATGTTAGTAATTAGATAACCCATCGCTAGTTCTAAAATAATTTGATTTACAGCTATCAGTAGATAACATTTTTTACTATATATTGATACTTAGATGTTTAGCTGTTATATGTAGCTATAAAATAGCTGACAATCCTCTTTCAAGCTCCGTTGGATTCATTGAAGATTTAGGCTCCGATGTTCCTGTAATCAGACAGAAAAAAATCAGTGTTGGTGGAGTCTCATTTTATAGAGGATGAGGTGAATCTTAACGCCTGGTAAAACAGCCTGAAAAGAGGATGTTTTGAGGTAAAGCGGCCTGAAACGAAAATCTGTTTTTGCCAGGTTTTGATCCCGGCTGTTTCAGACCACTGACACACAGTCGACTGACCACACTATTGAGTCAGCGGACCCCACATAGAACTGCACGTATTTCACTCCCACTTGTTTACTTAAAGGCATTTTGCAAAGTTCAGGTTTAACAGACTGAGCTTACTTCATTTAAAATTACATAACATCCAGGAAATGGTTTGATCATTCGACTGTATATATAAAATGGTATCTTAGAGTTTAACAAGAGACTAAAATACTAAAAAGTAGATAAATATCCCAAATGATAAAAGGCTGGTCAAAATTACTAATATAATTTATCATCGCAGAACGTTACAACCTTATCTGAGGTTATTATCAACTGTGATACTCGACGAGGTTAGAGGGGGTTTAAAATAATGCTTTATGACGCAGTCAGAGAGTTCATGATTAATAGTAGGGGTGTTGGCAGTATGCCAAGATTCTCGCAAGGTGAAAGAGAAAATATTTGTGGCCCCCCATCTATTACATGAGACTTTTCAAAATTAGGGGTGTGGTTAGTAGATTTATTATGAAGAAATAAGCTGGATTTCAATACATCCTTGTTTTTATAGTTGGTTTGGTGCTGCTTTATTCTTTTTAATAAGGTTTGGGTAGTAAACCTATGTATTGCTTATTGCTTATGTAATTACATTAGTAATTTTGACAATGTCTTTTATCATTTGGAATATTTATCTATCTTTCAGTATTTACATCAATCTCCCAACCTATAGTAAGAGACTAAAATGTTTCGACTTTTGGAACAGATGTTTTGAATTTCTTGTTGTATTTAACTTTATTCTCGATTACTGAACAATATACAATATATTAGACACAAATTAATTTTGTATCATTAAAAGCGTGCTCAGTAAAATTTCTGTAATCTGATACATTTGAAAAAAATAGAAAAAAAATCCGGTCTGGAACAGAGATGATAATTTCATACTCTGATAAAACAAATACAGTTAATTTTAATGTGTAAAGAAGATTTTTTAAATGAAATCCAATCTGCTAGTTTCTTTTTTATACAAAGAGGAAAAATAATGTTTTAGTACACGTGATTTGTAGAATGAGGATATGTTTTTGTACCGTTTTGAAACTTTGAGCATAATGCAAATATTCAGAACGATTTTCTTGAACATAGAAAAATTTCTGTAGAATTAAGTTATTCGTAAAACATTAGTTTATGAGAAAACTCTAACTGTCTTATTGAATAAGGCGTGTAGGAAGCTAACAATGAGTAGGCATTAATTAATTATTTAAAATGAAACCCGATTAATTATTCTAGTGCTCTTTTTTACTTCATTAGTTAGGTGTAATTTTTTGCCTGTTCATAGAATATTTTTTGCTCTCGCAATTGATGAAGTTTTTCTAATTTTTCACTAGAGGTCAGGCCTTGTTAAGTTGTGATTTACCGTCTTGTCAGCAGAGGCATTTGGTCAACTATCATTCTCAAATTTTCTGGGTCATTTGAGATGGTACTAAAGCAGTTTGTGGTTGTTAATGTTAGGTTGTTGCCATGGTACCTTTATCTCAGCTGCCGTCCATTTGCTGAGAGGAAATGGTATTTTTGTTGCCAGTTGTTGATATAGGGGGCGCTATTTTAACAGGTGAAGAATATCGTATAGCTCTATGTCACTGTGCGAAAAATAACTGAAGAATTAAGATTGAGCAGGAAAACAATTTTGCAAAAAAGTCAGATTGTTACTAAAAGTTAAATATTAATTCATGATTTCATGGCTGAAAAGATATAGATGCTGCGCAGACTGGCTGAAAAAGTTTCTTTCTAAAGTGTATATTTCTTATCATTATATTAATTACAAAAAACAAGGAAATGCTTGCAATTTACGAATAAATAATTAAAAAGGATAAATTAAATAAAAAGCCTGCAAACAAATATAATCATATCGAAAGTTATAATGATTAACATATATAAGAACTACAGTATAAAAAATTGCATGAACTAAAATATTATACATTTGTTTACTTTTGTATTATTTTTTAATCAAAAAATAAGTTAACTAACTACATTCCTATTTTTTATTCGTTACATAACTATATTTCTAAGAATTGGTAAAGTAGTTAGATGTACTAACTTGTTATATACAATAAATCTACATCTTTGATCTGTTTTTTTACATTCAATATCCGTAGTTATAAAGCGTGAAATCATGCGTGATAATTGCTTATGCGTGAACGGAAACCTACATCACAAGAAAAATTAAAAACTGTCTCCGAAACACTTCTAAGACCCTGCAATGAAACCATTACTTCCCAAAAAGCTTTTTGGTGGATTTCTGATGTGACATGTTAAGACTGCACCGAAGTGACAGTTCTCGTCTTAAAACTTCTTCTCCATGAAAATGAATAATAAATTATTCTAGCAGCCCTGCACGAGCCAAAAATCTGTCTAAATTCCCCTTTCACCGGGTGGATATATCATTGAACGAAAAAAAAAAACCTTTTCCATCCAAAATTGAACGAAATCAATGAGAAAAAAACCCAAAGACGCTTCTTTTTTGTGCATTCGTGTTCTAAAGAAAAATTCGAAAACTTTTTAACTTTACTTATAAAAGGTAACTAAAATTTGAAAAGTTGAAGTATTGTATTTTTCAGCAGCTGCTTTGTGCTTTAAAATTTTGTAATTTTGAATCGTTGTCAGCTTTTGAATTGTGTGAATATCACAAAATATCCAATCAATTGAAAATCCATTCTTAAGCTGTGGAGTCTTTTTTTTTTCAAGGAAAACTCATTGACAAACACAACTTGATCCGTATGCTTGGTAGGACTCTGATAACAGTACAGTACTATTACGTACAGTAGCTCTGATAACAATAGTACAACGATTTCACCAAAGTAATGATAAAAGATAAGTCCCTTGGCTTATACTATTACAAATGATAAAGGAGTAAATTCTATTTTCAATAATACATTTCTTTTTTTTTAATATTCGGTGATTTATATCCATCTCTAAAATTTTACTCTAAATCACAGAAAGTCAAATCCCACGGAAAACATCCATTAATGAAATTTGTCAGAGAGTAAAGCTTAAAGGAATTCTTAAAGTTTATAGAATTTCTATGAAATGAGAGTTTTTAAATGATGAAAAACAGCATTAAAAAAGACAGAACAATTTGATTCATTCGTTAGAAAAGATAAAAAAAATGCATAAGGGTTTATATTTCAAATTTTAAAAAATTGGAAATTTGGAATAAAAACTTGGAAACTTGAAATTAAGATTTGGAAATATGAAATTAAGATTTGTCAAATTTCAAATTAAAATTAGCAAAATACTTCGTATTTGTAATTTTTGTTTTACATTATATGTTCATTAAGTTGATCAACTCGAAACGTCTGCCATGAAACTCAATTAAATTCAGATATGCAAATGCACTTCTCTTTCCCTCCGTACGTTAGGAATTAAGTTTGTCGTTATAAGATTTCTCTATCTTGTAAACGTTACGATGTAAATGTTACTAAGTAAGGAAAATTTACCTGTTTCGTAAGTAATTGTAATTGAAGCATTTAATTATTTTAAGCAAAACCAAAGTCTCTTCTAAACACAAGCTATGTTAAAGAAAATTCTAGAATTCATTAATTGAAAAAATTGGAAAAAAATGAAGCTTTATTCTGAGATTAAAAATATAAAATTGATCACAGTAACCATTGATAAAGTTGAATTTACAGTAAAGGTTGAAATCAAAATCAGTAACAATGTCGTAATCGATATCAAAATTGAATTCTTTATGAAATCATTTTCATTTCCCGAATATAGAACTTACTTTATGGATTCCTTTCAGACATTCAGATAAATTTAGATTTAATATAAAAATTTAGATTTATCCATTAATCTCATATAAGTAATCTTATTCCCATATGTAAAGTATATAATATTATTGTATTATCATTCAAATTTGCAAAGTGATATAAAATTTAAGTGAAATTCTAAATAATTTACTTAACAGTAAATATATAAGAAACATTTTATAAATTTAATTTTTCAAAGTAGAAGTAAGCTACTCCAGTTATTTTTATATAATACTTGTAAAAAGTATTTAGGCATCCTGTCTTCCAGAACTTTTGTCAGTTAAATTTTATTGTATTCTGTATACTGTTGAGAAAGTTTCTAATGTAAAACTAAATATTTCTACAGCAATGTGCTGCCATTTTCCTCCACAATGCAGGCAGTAATGCCAGGCAGTATAAGTTGATGGTCTACTCTTCGATTTTATGACACACTCACATGCTAGGGTCTTCACAAAATAATTCCTAATCTAATTCCTGTTTTTCACTAACGAGATTAAAAAAATATTAAAACAGAAATCACTTTTGATTTTGAACAAAATAAGCTTTAGGTTTTTAACCACAAACTGCAAATAATGCTATGCATGGAATAATTAAAAAATAAAAAGATTCTAGACTGTGAAACATTTGATTCATTTCAATTTCAGATTGTTCCCAGACAAACAAATACATATGTTATATACTTCATTTGCATAATATATACTATACATTCTTCTTTGTTTATCCAATTTATATGTTTGTTTGTTTGAGTTAACAAACAATATTATATCCTTCCCCATCATTTAGCACTTACATGTTAGTATAAAATACATTAAACATTTTTTATAGGGAGTAATCTAAATATGAAGTAATATTTTCAAAATACGAATTAATTTAAATAAATACTTTCTATATATTCGGACACATTGAACAGTTATGAAAGAAAAATCTAATATTCAATTTGAAAATTCATGAAGAGAGATTTTAAACGAATTGCATAACCTGGAAAGTCGTACTAGTGACTGAAATGAATTACATATCTCTGCTATAATAACTTTGCAAGGTGTATAGTTATGCTATGCATAAAGCCATAGGTATGTATATTTCTTTTTTATTCTTGGTAAGCCATTCTTCACAGGTTGTGAAGTCAAATAAATGGTCAGCCATTAATTTATTGCTAACCACTAATTTAATCTCATATAGATTAACTATAATATTGAATTAAATCATTAATGAAGTCTCCTGCAGACATAACATTCAATTTATTTGTTGATCAGACGACATAATTAGGTTTGATCTTAATTTACCAAAATTAAATATTAAGCGAAAAATCTGCTAATAAATAATTAAATCTTATTTCCAGATTATAAAGTTACAAGGAAATAAGATTAATTGAATACTGAGTTAACCATAAATGATAATACGAGTAGTTATATAATAGTTTACTTCTAATGAAATTTAGCTGATTCTGGATTAAGCATTATTTAAGTAACTGTGAATTAATTGAGATCAAGAAATAGCCATGACCAGAATATTACTGACTTAATTTTCACTATTTTTCGATTTTATTTAATTTATAACCACAACTTTAAAGTTAAAGTATAACTAGAAGAAGCAGAATGTTTGATGCTGAAGGATGTTAGTCTAAATCAATACTCTCAAACTATCTTGTCCTCGAAAGATCTTTTCTTGCGATTTCCTATTCATTTTATACTTAACTTTTAAGTATTAAAAAAAAATAGTTATTTAAAGTTTTGAGGTGAATAATAAACTTTTAAAGTCTGCTTCCAGAAATGCATGTAGAGTAATTGCATGTGAAGCATATATTCTGTAGACTTATAGTCGTTGTTATCTTCATAAATCTATGTTTGACATTACATTTTTTAATTGAATACAAATTTATGATGTGTTTTTGATGTTTCAAGAGAAATTCAGTTACATTACATTTATTATTGATTATTTACTAATGTTGATGTTATCGAATTATTCATTTGGCCAATATCCAAATCATTTCTTTTTTCTTCAAGGTGTAGGACTATTCGAGGATATTCACCAATAAGTTTCTTCATAGAATTTTTTTTTGTTACAATACAGATGACTGATTGACAAACAACTATGATATCATTAAATGAAAAGAAGTGAAAAAGATTATGTTATGTTTTGAATTGGATAAGTGACATTTATAACATCATACTACATTAGTATTATTTATATAATTGTCTTACTCAATGAGGTTTAGTTAATGTCAAGAATGAATTCAATTGACAATTCAAAATGGCTGCGTTCTCAATGGCTGGTCGATTGTTTCTTCGTCTCGACACAAATTTTGTTTTACTTAGCCATTCAAAACAAATTGTATTGAATGTATATTGCAAATTTCGAAGGGATAATCCTTCTAACAAAGGCTGCGCCATTGGCGAACTGACAAAATGATTTCACAAGGATTAGTTCATCAATATTTCTCAGGATACGGAAGAAGAGAAAAAGGCGGTTTCGGTCTCCGATTCACGGCCGGACGAGGGCAGACTCAAAGCGATCAAGAAGTTTTACATGCGACGAAGTTACTTGAATGTTATGTTAAAATTTAAATCTCAACACTGTTAAAGCCCTTCAGAAAGTAAATAATAATGATGAGCTGCTATGGTTTACTTTGATAAAAACGCAGTTAAACCGTTTTACTTATTGCAGACGACTCCGGGATCCTACTTTGATTGAATGCGATGACATTTTATGGAGACGACGATATTTAAGAGCTATTAAAACATATCCAGGAAAAGGCAGATGTATTATTACCTTGATGAAACCTAGATTAATGCAGGTCATTCTAGTAATAAAATAAAATACATAAAAATAAACACACACACACACACATGAAAACCTGAATATTTGATTGAATTAATCCTTGAAGTTAATTGAAATTAAATTCAACGGAGATTTTTACTGAGTTACGGTGAAGTATTTTCGTTGTTATGAAGAAATTAAACGTTAATTTTAGGCAGATTATGAATTTAAAAATATCACAATCTCCTTTTTCATTCTTTAATTTCCTGTAAGTAATAAGTCATTGTTGACGCAAGCTAGTCTCAACGGATCTAATTCTCTAACAGTTCCAATGCTATTTTCCCAGATTGTAGCGGTCTGTAGATGATGATACTTCAATAGTTTTGCAAAATCTCTTTAATATTCACTTGCCAAGAAAAGAAATTGTAATATTGTAAACGCTTTACCTGGTTTAGCTTAATGAGCTTATTATGTTGTTTGAAATATTACTGCGGTTAAAAATAAATATCAACGGAAGTAGATATTGCAGGCTTTCATCGTATTATCATAAAGTTTCCACAAATATCTAGGTTTTAAAAGTTTATATTCCATAACTCAGTACTCTTGAAAATCTTTTGAAATGGACTGCAGTCCATTCATTCGCATTAAAAATGATGTTCCATATAAAATGGTAACCACTTTCAATTCGAATCTTTAAAGAGACTGAAATGTTCCTCTTGTTCTTTACATTTCTGACTTAAAAAGACAGCTGATAAGCAGAGACTTCTTTGAAAATGTTACTTTTATAGCTTTGAAAGTGCCAGTTTCTTAGCTTTGAAAATGGATGGAAAATAGAGAAAAACTACTGTTAGTTTGGATTATGTTAGGTATGTCAATATTGTTAGAGTTTTAATATTGAATTGTATTAGTTGATAAATTAACTTACCATTATTAATTTTAAAATAAGATTCATAAAGTAGAAAAAAAAATCTTTGAATTACGTGTGAAATTAAAATAAAAAGAGACATGTTTTAAGCAACTGGAATATTAAAATTTTCATTCAGCTTAAAATTTCATTTAAACATTTCAGTTAAAAAGAGCATGTGCTAGTTGGAAAGCTGGATTTGGATCATATTTTCATCCCAATTCATATGTCAGATGAAAATGTGTGACGCTCTTATCAAAACCTATCGATGGCTCACAATAACGTTGATATATTATCTTAGATTACTTGTTAATTTTTTTCTGTAAGTAACAGTGAACTTTAATTGTAACCATTCCATATTTGAGGCATTCTACAGTTTAGGTGACAAAAGACTAAAAAGATTCATGGCAGTGGATAATCACTCCAGATATCTCAGCGATATCTCTTGCTGAAAAACTGACTGGCTGTAAACTATTCATGAATGACTGCAAAAACAATCAATATTTTATATTATTGCAATCCCTCATACCTCAGGCATGTGCATATTATAACTGTAAATTTAAATATCAACTTTATTTTTTAATTATCAACTTATTAACTGATATGTTATACATATATTCATAATTGAATAATTTCTGTCACTTGGACTTCAGGCACGATTAAAGAGTTATGAATCCTTTTCTTAAATGCCAAACTTTCTTTGTTGACAGAACAGACTATAATAGAAAGTAATTCATTATCACTGTTAACCATCGACCCAGTGGAGCACAGAAGCTGAGACCGGTTATTGTTTACTGAGTAATGGATTAACCTAGGGATGAACTTTATGGCATAATTCCAGAAACTGAATCTGATTTCAAATCTGAATAATTTTCGAAGACATTTAATACTGTGTATGTAAGTGAAAACAAAAGTAGTTTAAGAAAATTATTTTCACGAATCTTTAAGATTGCTTCTAAAGAATTCCTTAAAATGACTATTTAAGTACAGTTTTACTAGTTACATCCACAGATGTTGTACTCAAAGGTGTAATTCTCGCGTTCTTTATTTCACTAGGGTTTTTATTGCTATCTTATCTTAAACCAAGCAGTCTTCCATTTCTGCTTTAAAACGTGATTTTAAAGCCTTGAATTTATGTTGGCCACGTGTGATTGTGGCTTCGTCTCTGGTCGCCATGAATCTGCAAATACCTCAAGGTCGACAGAACATTCCAGACTGCAAGAAAATTTGTCTTCTCTCAAACACTGTTTCACACGCCCCCACCTTCTTAAGTGACGTGATCTCAGGACGAACACCGCCTTGGCTCTTCCACTAAACGGAAGAAGATCCGCAAGCAGTATATTCCCACCTGCAATCGGATTCCGTCTCGTCAAACGTTGGATATTGCCTTCGCCAGCAGATACCAGAAAGCCTTTACTCTGAAAGACCCGTGCTTTCGAATGAACTGTTATTTTTGAGTTGCAACGTCTGCATTAAGAGAAACATCTAACATTGTTATAACTGAGATATTTTATGAATATTTTGACACTGATAAATTCTTAATACATATCAAATATCTTTTATAATATTATTTTTATTTTTCTAATTTACTAAATTAAATACTTTCATACTTTCCATAACCTCGATTGAATAGGAATATTTTACATTCTTGCCTATCTTTTTAGCTTATTTTCAGAGGAAATAGGGGCGTACCAATTTACTTCTCCCAATAACTTCTCAACCCTGAATAGATCTTCTTAAAGTTGGTATGCATATTTAAGAACTACTGACAATCTAACACTTTGATTGAATTGATCCTTGTCAAGATGAAAAAATTTAGAAAAACCTAAACAATGGATTTTTTACCATCTCTGAAACAATGGCAATTAATCCTTTTAGTAATCCATTAATTTGCGCATGATTTCATACAATTAAAATTAATCCTAATTTAGCCAACGTAAGTAATGCAAATTTTTTTTTCAGAAAATGGAAAAAAAATTCTACTTTTTATATTTAATTTTTATAATTTGAAAAAATAAGTAGGTTTTCATTTTGTTTTACAATTTAAAAACCTTTACTTGTATTTTCGTTTAGAAATAAAGGAAATAACTAAATTTTAAGAAATAATCTTTGTTAAAGGAAAATATACTTTACGTTCGTTCAGCAACTTCCCCGATTTTAAGTTGGACTCGGATAGCGTTTTGAGCTTCTCAGAAACAGCCAATACTGCTGCGGTTATGCAAAGAAAAGCCTAGTGTCAATGATCCATCAATTCTCAAAGCTCACAGCTTCTAAATAATGGAGGACATTTTTCAAAAAATTTGATAGATTAACATCTGTGTTATTGTTGCATCAGCACTGAAGAGTAACAATGATTTTACACATGAAATCTTGCGCCTTACTTTTGAAAAAAAAATTTCTTATATAAGTTAGAAATTCCAGAAAAATATTATTAGAAAAATTAATGTACAAAATGTTTAAAAAAAACCTAGCATTTATGAAACTATTCTTCTTTAACATATAGAAGGTTCATTCAATGAAAACGAGCCAAAGGGCTTCTTAGCAAGATACTTTACTCTCCTACAATGATTCTGTCGATGACACGGCGACCTTCCTTTTGATATCGAAACAAATGTTTCAGGGAAAGACCCACGCGATTGTTTTTCTGCACAGAATCAACTTGTGTGACACCCACTGCTAGATATTGCAGACGATCCTTAATAATGATGTGCACACTCCTAGCACTCACTCCAACTTTGTTGGCAAGTGTTTCCACCGTGTCTGTTCTATCTTCCCGAATGAGAATGGTAACTTCCGCTACGGAAGCATCGGTAATTGCACGATATCCTTGATCTGGCCTTGAATCATCAATCAACGATGATCGTCCCTCTCGGTACAGCTTACACCATTCTTTAACACGTGTGAGAGACATGCATTTTTGCACATGCTACTCATGCGGCGAAGGATTTCTGTACTACCGAAACTTTCCGCTGTTAAAAAACGGATAACCGCTCGCTGTTCAACGTTCGTTGTTTTAATCTTAACTGTTTGGAAAGTATTGAACAACAGTAGACTGCTAGTCTTATCACGTGATCTCAGCGCCATCTGTCACTGTATCATAACACTAAAGTGGCGCCACCTACGTTCGATGTCGAGAATCCCGCAATAAACCCATTCGGCATTTTATTACGTCCTTTGACTTGTTTTCATTTGAATGACTCTTATAGAACAAATTAAACAGAGGTAATTTTCTTCAGTAGAAGCTATCCGAGTGCTACGGCGAAAACATGAACACTTCTCCTTTCTTGAAAGAATAGTGAAATCAGTAAGTAAAAGGCTAAATATTGAGTCTTTAAACCCAAAAAATAAGACTATTTGACTGTTTAGCCAAATACTTATTTTGGTTCAAATTTTATGCAAAGATGTAGAATTTGAAAACTGCCATCATTTGTTTCTATTAAAAATATAGTTATACCGATAAATCTACAATTGGCTACACTACGTAATACTGTTAAACACCGCTAATCAGGAGTGATTTGGATCAATAATATTTTGGATTTTCAGGATTTTGGAATATGGCATGGTGATGTTGCAGGGAAGTGACAAATATTTATGTTCATATTATTTACATAAATAACATGAAAACAAATAAAACAAACTTTAAATTTTAAATTTACCTAGTTGGCTAATTTAGGTTTGGTTAAGGACTCCCCGTTCATAGACAACCCAGAGAAATTCCCCAAGTAATTATCGTCAGTTTATCGTTCTAATGTTTCTTAGATGACCGATGTATCGCTCCGCGCAAGGAGAACGAATGCATACATATGCCTTCACTTGTCATCATGTTGAAAGTTCAAGATTTCGGCATGTAATGGATTTCGGAATTCTGGATTAGAGATGCTCAACGTCAGGATATTTAAACTATCCTTTGCTTGCAGTCAACTCGTTTTAGTAGAGATTGAATATAAAAATAAAAAAATATAAATCGTGAAAAATAATCACTATTTCTTTGAAATCATTCCAGAGAATCTTCGAAGACTGAACAACTGTATATGTTAACTGTATATGCTAATTTATAGCTATTTGTTATGTTTGTCCATTTCGTGAATCTTTTTATGTTTGTTTATCTTCAATTCCTTTATCCCTCCTGTTCAACTCCCAATTCTTACACTTCCATTTTCTTGATACACTTTTGTTTTCTCTAAAAGCTGAGGTTATATACTTTCTACAAATTTGAGATTTTTTTTTATTCATTTCTTAGTTTTTCCTATTTTCTTATTTGATGATGCCAATATTTAAATTAATATTTATGCTAAAGATCTGAACGTTTCATGTGAAGTCTCTAAATATCGATTGTCAAACTTTTCCTTTCACTAACTTAGCTCACCTATTCCCAATAGATAGATAGACAATGGATTGAATGAAAACAGTATTTACCTACACCAATGTCAGGACTTGCATTCGCGAGTTTTTGAAGAGAGCTGAAAACTAATTACAAAAGTTTTTGTTCTGAGTCGCTGAGGCCGTGTCGGCGCATCCTGACGATCAAATTTCAAGAAAAATAAAAGGGAGGATTTTTCTGGGATGGGGCTGTTCTTTTGTCTTTTCCCACAAACAATCGTTTAAGAATGTCAGCGCCACCTGGAGGAAAAGCAGTGATTTCCTTGCAAAGTGTAGCCATTCAAGCGAAGACTTTCAACCGAAACACGAAATGGATTTTGTCTCTTTTGTTTCATTTGTTTCGTTGTTAAAAATCCGCGACAAAAGAAACTGTAGCTTTAAAATGATACAGAACAAATAAAACATTTGCAGGAGAGAGCGAAGCGCCGTTGCCTGATGATGAATAACCTCCAAAAATGATGACTCAACGGAAATTCTACAGTTATTATAAAAGTTAATTAAAAACGTGTGTTTGTGTGTATTATTAATTAAGCAAAGAAATGGATATTTAAAAATATTCGTTTGAAGGCGGAATGGAATCACTATAATAGATCTTGGATATTATTTATTTACATTTCCTATAGCTTTCATTTAAAATGCTAGAAATTTTAGTTGAACTTTTTTTTTTTCACTCATTTTTTACGATTTTTTTTAAACAAACTGAATACCAAAAATTTATTTAACTGTTTGAATTGCTAAGTAATTATTCATTATGCAAGTTGAATTTCAATAAAGTCGTTAAACAGATCAATTATAAGCTTTTCAAAGGAAAATTATTTTAGTCATATTATTTTCAGACATATTTAGATTAAATAGTTTAGATGATTTACAGATTTGATTTTGTAATTTCAAGGCTAAGTTCATTGGAAATCCGTCTTTCGTGTATTGTAACTGTAATTTTTTATTTCATAATTGATATAGTGTCATTTTCAAGTAGTTTCTACCACTGTTGTTGAGAATAGGATCTTTAGTATCATACGTGCTTTGCTGACAATTAACCAAGAATTCCAAGTAAGATCAACATATTTTCATCCAATTTGTGAGTTGAATCATTGTAACTTCACAAACTGCTGTATAAAACAATGCTAGCGAGCAGCACTGTTAAAGTTTGGCACAAGATATTTCAAGGTTGAGAGAAGCTCTCCGACGCGACGCAGACAGATCCAGATCGGCGAGGGATACACGAGTGCGAGATCTCATCAGGGAAGATTGCCGCCTTATCCATCGCGTTGTTTATATTCATTCTATTATTTCTCGGAACTCCAGACTTAATATAATTGCGGGACATTTCTTTCGGAAGCAGTCTTACGAACTCTTAACAGCAATAAATCTGATCTGATCGACACATCCTGGTTTTCATTGGCCTTCCGTATCTTTTTGTCCCTTGTGGAACAATCTATTGGAGTATATTTTTGTCCCCGGTCTCGTGATGAGACCATCTTAAACGTCTCATTTCTATTTCTTGAACAACATCCTGTTGTAAACTAATCATGTTTTTCTAATAATATCATTTGTAACTTTATCACTTCTTGGACTAAACAGTCCATTTCAACAGCTAATAATTTATTTTGATATTTTGACAATTCCTGACAAAAATACAATAATAATAACATTGAATCTTTGTAGCTTTGTTAATTTCATTTATATAAACTTGTAAGCATGGTTACACACTCCTAATTTACATTATTTAGTGGAAGCTGGTACACCAGCGTATTAACTATTAATGTATTAAATATTAATTTATAAGTGAATTGTTAAGGAAGAGCTTTTGTTAATTTAATTAACTTGGAAGATAGATAATCTCTTTTTAAAAAAATGGAAAAAGCCACTCATTTCAATATAAACATAAACAATTTGCAATTGTCAGCAGTATTCCAGTAATCATTGAAGTCCTTCAGCTGCACGATTCACTGAGATATTGGAGATTTTATAATCAATAACTTAGCAGATGTGATAGATTATCTGTAACAACTTAGCAACAGAGATTTGGTGAATAATTATTTCAATTTTGTATCTTTAAACATAATCTAAAAATGCAAGCTTTGTATTTCATTTAAATGAAAGAGCAAAATAATAATTCATATGAATGTAAAACAAATAAAATCTCCATTAACTTAAAGAACTGACAGTTTAAACAAATATATTTCAGAAAAAGAATAGAAAAATGAAAACTAAAAATTTCCATTGAGCTAATTTGTTCAGTCCTTTTATTTTCTTAGATCTCTTCAATGATGAGCAACCAAAAGTACGTAGTAGCTGTTTTGCAGAACATTGTATAATCAGTGTTATACAATTCAAATTTAAATAACTGCAAACCTTTTAGGCTTAAATATTGTATTTGATATAATATTTGTTTTCCATATCAGAGGATAGCAAGTGAATACCAGAGTCAATGTTTAAATGTTTAAAGGAATATTTGCAAATTACGATTTTGCTTTTGTTACATTTGGATTTCAGTCAAATACAGTTGCCAAATTCTATGAAATAAATTCTGATTTAATAAGAGGAGGAAGGAAGCCTGAGATGTGGGATACTGGTACTTGATATTTCTTCTACTAAAGCGGACGGGTTTCAATTGATTTTTTTTTTTTTTCATTAAAGAAAGTTTCTTAAACTCTGGGTGCAAACACTGATTAAATGGAAATGTCCAATTTTATTTAAATATATCTTAGGGGCAAAGAAGTTTTTATTTTTGGTCTTGGAGTTCGTCTTACGGATTTCCTGTAACAACTATTTAAGAAGTTTCTTCGTTTATTACTTTAAGTTGTTTACGCCTCAGGCTTCGTAGTTGGAGTGCTTTGCAAACAGACAAGAAGACCCCCAGATACTCTGCTCGTCCTGGTTCAGCGCCAATTCTTCCCCCACCCCGACCCACCTTCGTGCTCGAGCCTCTCATCCCCATTCCTACCATTCCTTTCGTTCGGAAGATCTCGTTGCCATTAAGGAAAGTCTTCCATCGAAGAGGGGGCGGAAGGGTCCACCAAGAAACAACGGGGGAGGAGAACTTCCCGATGACAACGGCCACTTTCTTCTTGGCTTTTCTTGGCTCCCTCCGTTTCGCGTTAAATTTATGGGTCGGATCGAAAGCAGTCAAACCAAATTAAGCATTTCAGTTCACTTCTTTCACGTCCACTTTGCTAACTCATGATTCACGCTGGAACCTTACCTTCCAGAACATTCTTAAAGCAATCTTAAAGACACCAAGAGAAATAACAGCTTCTCACTTCAATTTTATGTTTTAAATATAAAACAGATGCTAATATAACAGCTAAAAATAGAACAGAATTTTTAATATATATATTGATAAAATTATAAAATTTCCTTTTGTTTTTATAATTAATTTGAGATTTTTAATAGCTCTTAAATTTAATAGGATTTTATAGGAAAAAGTCCAAGATCTTTTTTTGAATATTTTTTCCTATTCTATAGTTCTCTACTGATCTTTTTTAATAAAGAAACCTCTAAGAAATGAATCTCCCCAAGTTCAATGAATCAGTTTTTTATACCGTTGTATGTTTGTTTGTTCTCGGTGCTTGGAAACTGGTTTGTGACATCAAAACCAAAATTGGCATGATTTAATTAGAACCACCTGGAATAGGTTTTAGCCGAATTGGGATCCAATTTGAATATATTTACTGGGCCTATGATTAAATACCGATCAATTAGCACTAACAGTACATTAGAACAAGACCAACAAAAATCTATATTAAAAAAATAGCCAAAATATTTCAGTTTCAACAACAAGTGGCGCTATTATGAATCAGAAGGCATAAATAATGGTCTGATCATTTATTATTTGTTTAACTCCTATGCCGCCCCCCCCCCCCCCGGGCAACAAAGAATACTTCAACTAAAGTGCTCGCGCAGAGTTGAAACTCCCAGAATGCAAAGCAGATTATAGATTGTCCTTTCCTGGCCGTTCGCTAACATTCAAATAGAAGAGGTGTTCTCTTCTATTTGATTGTTAGCGAACGGCCAGGAAAGGAAAATCTGTAATCTGCTTTGCATTCTGGGAGTTTCAACTCTCAGCGCGAACACTTTAGTTCATTAGTAAAGTTATCTTTTAGATTTACAACAGTGTGGCTTTACATTTAATTTCACTCGTCGATTGACATCTCCAATAAAAAAAAAACCCAAAAAGAAACGGAAGAATGACAGCTATAATTATTTATAAATATAATAATAGTTATATTCAAAAATATAAAAATTAACTTTCTATAAATTTTTGTTATTTTCTGTCGTTTCTATATAATGTTAATATGCACTGGGTAGAAGATAATCAAAGCGAAATATATGTATTTCTTCACTGATATGTTCACACAACAACTCTGTTATGTTTGAATAATGTAGTAATTTATAAATAGTCAAGAAATAAAAACTTTCAGATATAGTATTTCAAAAATATTGAGAAAAAGAATTGAAAATATATACAACATAATAATGCTTCTAAAGATAGAAATATAAATATGAATGATAATTATGACAAATAAGTCTAACAAGAGTTTTAAGCTTTCTTTATTACCTGTACTGGCATTCAGATGCGTAGGGCCATCGAATAAGACTCCCACATGACTAGTTCCATAGCTGTCCATGGATTAATTCGAAATGGGAAAAAATGCTGATCTGGGCTCAAATTCCCTGCCTAGATTAGACTGATTAGAAGTCAGTGACACTTATTTCAGATTATTATTAGTCTATTTTTTTCCCTCTTGTCTGGTCAAAAGTTTGTGTCCTTCACTCGGATTTTTATAAACAACTGACGCAATTTCAAGGATCATTCGTTGTTTTTGGTATTTAAAAAAATATCGGAATTATTTTCAATTAGCGTGTGCATTTATTATTGATTGCTTCTCCAGCTCCCAAACCAGTTCGTAGAGAACTTAAAGGCAATTTGTTTTTAAGCTTAATAATTTTTAATAATTCACTGACAGTTTTTTTTCGCAATCTAAATTGAAAGTAAAATAAATCAACAACTAACCAAAATTTATATCTCAAAAACTAAAAATATTTCAATGCAATATATTGCCTATTTTTTAATTAAGCCCAAACTTTTTTCATAACAATAAAAAAAAACCCTTTTATGAGGAACCATTAAACTTACGAACCTGAGAACGGTTCTTCTTGTAACTTTGAAAGCATATATTTGTAGAGAAGCAGCTATCTCTCCTGTGTCCTTTTTGACCTTTTTCATTGTAGCGATGTAATTAAATCTGTTTATTGTTTATTTGATATCGTAAAGCTATCTTCTTATCTAATTCCAAATTGCAAAAATGCCATCCTTTTTCTGCCATATAATAAAACATTTAATTGTCCAAGACAATTGCCATTCTCTTTATAGAAAAAAATAATATAAAATTAATAATTTTTTTCGTTCTTAGTTTGCATATTTTAATAAATGATTTGAAATCCTATTAACAATCTCTTATAACCAGAATTATATAGAGAAGAGTAACAAATTGCTAATATTTTCCTAAAGTCTCCATATATGCTTTTAATCCTACTATTAAGAGCTTTCTGTATAGCATTCCTGTTAAACAGAGAAACATCTTTGCCCGAATGGGATAAAAAGAGAAAAAAATTTTCTTTAAAAAAATATTGTCCCAGTACGCAGGAAGTTCTTGTGATTCTAAGTCTAACCGTTTCTAAAAATCTTTGTTCGAGAAAAGCACAGAAAAGATTTTTTTTTAAATAACAAAGGTTTTACGTGCTTTGGATATAATTACATAAAATATAAGACAAAAACGCACAAGCCTGAAAGTTCACTGATCTGTTTTTAGAATATTGTATCTGTGATATCGGGAATCCAAGATAGCCTGAGCTCAGTGAAATCAGAAAACCTTTGTATTCTTTATTTATGTTTTAATGTTTTTTAATATGAAGGACCGTTGTTTTGTCTACTTTTGTTTTCTTTATATGTTTTCTGAGTTCATTGAGCTGTAAAATGAACAATGTAAGTTGGGCGGATAAAACTTACATTGGTCAATAAACCAGAAATAGGCTATCTTGGATTCCCGGTATCACAATTTCTAAAAATTGATCAGTGAACTTTCAGGCTTGTGCGTTTTTGTCATGTAAGAATTTCTTTTGTAGGAGAAAATATCGTGTAGTTTTTATGGGAGAGCTAAAATTTTCGTATAAGAAAATTATCAAAAGATCCACGCAAATGGCAAAAAATTCCACGACCAAATTTTAAGAATAAATAGAATTTTCTCAGTGATATATCCTGATTAGCAATTAAGATTCCTTGTGTTGACAGTCATAGCTTCATTAGATACATGAATTTCCAAGAAATGGTAAGGTGAACAATATACTTCAATTTTCCATTGACAACTCTAGATTTGAAGCAGGACCAGTTCCTATTGCTAAAACTTTGGTTAACCAGAACCAGATATGCTGCAATTCAACTTTAATGGTCTATTATTCACCATTTTCATAACTTCCTGCGAAAAGTCAAACTAATTTATCAATAAATAATTCAGCAAATTTCTCGTTGGTTTTTCTCTTGATTTTCTTTATCCATTAAAATAAGTCTGACAAAACACACAAGAACATTCTTTAAAAATTGCAATAAAACTTTAAAAATACATTACAAAAGGACGAAAGCTTTCGAAGTCCTTCAACGGCTTCCTTGTCAATCGAAAATAAAAATCCATGCACATACAAATTCTTTATCCACACACTGTTATCGAAAATGATGTTTATTCAACTTTAATAAATTTTAGTGAAAATGATTCATTTATAATTCAAACCAAAGAAATCAGAATAAGACTAAAAATTTAGTAAACACAAGAAGCATTAAAAGAACTAAAAGATTAAAAAAAAATCATCAAACGGCTATTCAAAAATTATTAATTTGATGAAAGATGTAATCAAATCTTTGGCTTTTAATTTTAGATGACTCAAGAGAAAAATAGGTGAGACAGTTGTCTGAGGATTTTCCTTGATTTTGAGTTTAAATGAGGAAGAACTACGCAGCGTAAAGTCAAGAAAATAATTGTTTCAAAATGAACATAAGAACATAAGGTATAATGTCCATGTAAAAAAAAAATAATGTATAACTATGTAAATAACAACTAGCATAGGAAAGTTACTCTCGGTATTATTTTTTTGTTGACGCCCCATACAAAAACCTAAAAGTTATTTCAAAATTGATTACAGCCACTCCACATGGTTCCCTAAAGGAAGAGGAACAGAAAAAGAGAACGGATTAAAGTAGAAATTGTTTTATCCTTAATTTTATTGCTGATATTCTCATTTGAAAAGTCATATCTACTCTTATCCTACTTTTAAATCTCGTAAGATACGTCCCAACAAATGAGAACTGGAAAATTCTAACATATGAGACTACGTAAAACACGGCACAATGGGAACGTGAAACTGTTTTGTAAAACCTGTTAGCTCGGAATGATATTAAGTGATAATGAAACGAATTGAACTCAAGAAAAAAAAAGAAAGAACGGGATTACTAACCTTTTTTTCTTGTGGTTTAAAATTGTGTTTTCGTTAATCAAATTTATCTGTTTTTTTTAGGGAAAACGTATGAGGAAAATAAGCCTTCATGATCTTTACAATAATAGGTATGAGTGCAACGGAGAGGTTGCGCGGACAACAATGAAGTCGAGATGTTAAGCGCAAGCCGTTGGAATCAATTGTTAGTGTTTCTTGGAAGAGAAAAAATTAGTCTTCAAAAGGAGCTTCTTGCGGAAGCAGTAAAATATTTTTTTTCTCTGACATGGGAGAAAGATTTTAAAATATATCTATGGCGAAATAGATATATGTGTGAAAGTCAATGCCAGACAGTGAAATTCCCAGATGAGTTTAATGGAAAACTCAATTTATATTTTTTTTGATTCTTGAGAAATCGGAAAAATGAATCTGTACAACGAAGAATGGAGATAAGCCTTATCTACGCACAACGTGAATTGGATTACGACTATTATCGAACAGTTGTTTGCTTTTGATGAACATCGATTTATTTTCTCTTAAGGATAAGTTGTAAGTACAAATCATTTACTTATTCTCGAATTTACGCGTGGGAATGTTAAACAGTTGAAGATGACGAAGGATTTTCGCATTGAAGAATCGTGATTCGAAAATGGCGGCGACTCGAATCTACATGACCGATAGGAATTATACGGATTAAGTTAAGGCGAAGAACTCTTTAAATCTAGTCTAATGATCCAGAGATTTATTTATGCGGGATAAAGAAGTTATTTTCTTTATTAAAATTTATAAAGTGAATTGTGAATATTTTCGCATAAGGTGTTAAACCTAATTTAGCATAAGGTGTTAAAATCCAGATAATTGTAGAATAGTACTATCAGGATAATCAATCACTGAATTAGAATTAAAGGCAAATCAACTTTAATCGAATCATAGATGATACTGATTTGATAAGAGAACTTTTTTTTCTTTTAAAACAAATGATGCTTTCAAGTGAACTTTGAACATTTAAGAGAATCGATATAGAAGACTAACATCGATTGAATAGTGAATTGATTTAATGATTAAAGTTAACTATTGTGTTACTGCTTAATGTTAATAGAATGAATCTTAGAAAGATGGCGGAGACTTATTATGTACATTGCCAAAGATAAGTTAAATGCAACTATATATTTTGTCTTTCTTAGTTTTCTTCTAGATCTTCCATATGAACTTAAGAAGAGGGAATGAGTTACTATTAATCACATCATCGTATTCTAGGATAGGACTTTTGAGAATCTCAAAGATAGCCTGCAACTATAGTACCTAGAAGATAAACATTCAAGAGAAGTGATCCCTACAAGTAGATGTTATTGACGGAAGATTTCTTATCTGTAAATTTTATTCTCGAGGAAGAGAATTAATTGTAACCCAACTAGACAACATGTTTCATTAAAAATAGATTTTGTTATGTTTTCTGGAAGTTAACTCTGCATAACTTTTGTAATCAGTTTTAGCTTACACCAAAACCCGATTACAGCAAACATAAATATATACACATTGAAGAATTGCTACTTAACAGTAGATTTAGTATAATAATTATATTATTTCATTCCAGATTAATTTCTACCACTTCAGATAAGACACTTTCAGGCTTAGGACTTGGCTGTTTCTTGGCTGTTTTCTAATCATAAGTTAAGTCTTTTCGTAACAACTTATTTCTGGTTGAACGACAGCATATTGACCATGTGTTCTATTGGATCTTCAGTTTCCTGAAAGCTGGACCTGTCTAGCATATAATCAAGAATCTTTATCTACTTCAAACGATTTTAAACATGTTACATCCGTTTGCCAAATGCTAGAAACCTTTCTTTTTTGACTAGCACAAAGTACTATGAGATTTACAAGAATTAGCACCAAATCCTATTCAAAATTAATTGAAGAAATAAAGTTCAAACAGAAATAAAATACATAAAGTGAAAAGGGAAAAATCATAAAATATTAAGTATATTCAGAGAATTAATTTCCTGCGGATAAATCAATGTCTCTGTGTTGTAATGTCAAATTACACTAGTGATTACGTAATTTACTTTTAATAATACAATAAATGCCAAATAATTAGAACATACTAGGAATATGACCTTTCATTACAACGATAAATTGTAATTTACATATATTACCTAATTAATTTTAGATATTTTGTAGCGGAACAAGCTTAATAATATACTATTAGCATTGCTGTTTATTAATCACAGAACAACATTAAAAAATGAATGAAATCAACATGTGTAGCAGCTCACTAAGCTTTAGTGGAGAAAACTATCTCCAGTGGAGGTTGGATATTAAGACATCGTTACAACGTGAGGGTTTATGGATGGTGGCAAATACGCCAATGTCAGAAGTAACCGGATTAGAAGAAGGTGATAGGAAGAAGAAAGCACTGGCAAAAGTGGAAAAGGCTTTTGGTATCATTATGAGCTCGATAGACCATAAATTCAGAGGGCTGATATCGGAAACTGAAGACCCACAGCAGCTTCTAGGAGAACTAGAAACTAAATTCAATGTAAAGGACCTCGTGAAGATAACTGACCTAAAGAGGGAAATTTACATACACAGTAGGATGTCAAATAGTGACAATATTCCGAAAAGGATTGCTGAATTGAAGCTGATGATTAAGGAAATCGAAAACCGCGGAGGTGGTTTTTCGGATGAAGAATTTTGCTGGATTCTTCTATCAGGACTTCCAAAGGACTATCGTCCTTGTGCGCAGAGTTTGATAGCACAACAAAACCAGAAATACTTCAACTCTGAACTGGTTATTAGTAACATCCTCCAAGAGTATAAAAGAAACCAAAGTTCTGAACTGCGTGAGAAAGATCCATCAAAAGAATGCCATAGTGTTGAACGTAGGCGTGATCCTGGACCCAAAAGGGATAACACTCGTCCGAATGCTAAGAAGGATTCCGACATAAGATGCTTCCGGTGTGGAAAGAATGGACATATTGCCCGCTATTGTCGAGGAAAAATAAAGAACGGCAACAATAGAAAGCCTCCTGACGGAAAAAACAAGACTGAAGATAATTCTTGCTGCGGTGCAGTGACTCTCTTTGGAACACAGGGCGAAGATAAGATTCAAGATACGGCTTGGTTCTTGGATACTGGCAGCAGCAACCATATCTGCAAACAAAAGGGATTGTTCAGTGACTATACCAATTTCAAGATGAACAAAACAATTGTTTGTGCAAACAACACAGTAGCAAAGGCTATCGGATATGGGACTGTTAAACTACGTGGCCAAATAGCTGACGGAAAAGAGAAGATCGTCGAACTGAAAAACACCTATCATGTACCAACCATGAGAGCAAACATAATATCCGCCGGAGAACTAGCTATTGCAGGATATAAGCAAGAGATTGACCGAGATAAGTACTTGGTGTATAAGGAACCAAAGGATGTATTTTTGATTGGCAAAAATGTGAACAATATATATCAATTCACAGATGGAAAAATCTCGAAAGATCCCAGAGTATATTTTAATGAGTGCAGTCATGATCAGATAAAACTGTGGCATGATCGACTAGGGCATCTATCTTTAAATAAATTAAAGATCATCGCAAAGGATAAACTGTTGAGAGGACTGGAGAAGTTATCATGGAATGCAGATACTGTGACAGCTGTACCAGAGGGAAGATGACCAACATAGAACATACAAAGTTGAAAACCATCCGAACAACTCGACCCCTGGAATTGGTACACACAGACGTATGCGGCCCCATGAACATCACGAATCCAGGAAATTTATCCTATGTGCTTACATTCATAGATGACTACAGCCGAAGAAGTTTTATATATCTGATCAAAGCAAAGGATGAAGTGGCAGAAAGGCTGATCAGTTTCGTACGCTTCGCGGAAAAATCAAGTGGCCAACAAGTAAGATCCATTCTAAGCGACCAAGGGAGTGAATACGCAAATTCATCAGTAAGAGATTTCGCCAGAGAGAAAGGAATAAGGTTGCAGTGTTCATCGGCGTATCAACCTCAGCAGAATGGAGTGGCAGAACGGTTTAACCGGTCTCTCCTTGACAAGGCAAGAACATTATTATTGGATTCGAAACTTCCTTTAAGATTCTGGCCATATGCCATATTATGCAGTAATTACCATCTGAACAGAACACCCCACGAGAGTGTAGGAAATGAAATTCCACTCAGGAGGTGGTTCAACCATGGATATGCGCCATCGGCGAAACACCTAAGACGTTTCGGAAGTCTAGCATATGTGAAAGTGCCTAAACACGAGCTGAGAAGTAAATTCTCTGAGAGGGCAGAGAGAGGTATCCTGCTCGGATATTCTGTATTGATTCGAGGGTATTACATATATTTAATTAGAAACAACAAGGTTAACTAGAAATGTGTGTATTAATGAAAATCGCCGAGGAGTCAAATTGTTGAACAGGAAAGAGATTCAGAATGTTGATTATAATGAAATTACCGATTGGAAGAGAAGAGTAGAAGAGACATCATCCGAGGAAGAAATTGAAGATGAAGAAGAGAAATCTATAGATGCAACTGAGGAACGGAATGAGAGCCAGAGACTAGATGACGATAGGGAACTATCAGACAATTCTGAAGTAGACAGGAAAGATGAATCGGAAGATGAATTCATATCTCTGAGAAGTAGAAAAGTACGTAAGAAGCTACCTCAGGCACATCTAATGGAAGGAGCAGAAACACCCAAGAATTATCAAGAGGCGATTAACTGTCGGGAACGAAAACATTGGCTAGAGGCAATAGAAGCCGAATTAAAAAGCATAACTAGTCATCAAACTTGGTTGGAGTCGGAAATACCAGAAGATGTAAATCCTTTTACTACAAAATGGATTTTTAGGAAGAAGACAGACACGAAAGGGAACGTCATAAAATACAAGGCAAGGCTGGTCGTGAATGGGTATCTACAACGCCCAGTAATAGATTATGACAGAACTTATTCACCAACGCCAAGCTTGAGCACGATAAGAATGCTATTGGCATTAAGTATCAAAAATCAGAGTGAGGTACATCAGTGCGACGTTAAAAGCGCATACCTGAACGGAGGTATTGATGTGGATATATATCTCGAGCCTCCAGATGGAGTAAAGATTTCCAGTAAAAGGTTCAACGGTTTAAAATTGTTGAAATCGTTGTATGGCTTGAAACAAGCAGTTTCATCAATTATATAAACAAACCTATCATTTTACTAATCGTGTAAACAAACCCATCATATAACCAATTCTTTTCAATAATTGTTTAGTATTAATATCATAAAACAATTACAAATTAAACCAAACAATTACAAAATAACTTTAACAGACATGTTGATGTGATAATTAATTTTCATTTCAATATTAAATTTGTTTTTACTTTTCTGTTTTTACTCAGAGACTTCTTGAATAAACTTAAAGATATATCGTTCACTTTGAGCGACCTGTCTTTATTCATACAGATACAGCTGTTAATTAGACAGGATTCTAACTTGTACCGTTTATTTTCATCTTTTACACAGAAGACATTATATACGATAGGGTCAGGGCATAAACATTAAAAATATTTATCAAATTAATTATAGTAAAATGATTAATGGAGAGAAGACGATGGTGTAACAATTTCACTTATTTTAATGTCTACCAATTTAGTTTCAAGTACAGATATGTTTCAGTTCGTGTCTGCTTTAACTCACTAAAAAGGACTATTCGATAAGTTCTTCTAAGCGAAAAAAATGATCAAACGAAGCATTAATTTTAAAAATACTAATTTTTTGCTCTGATAGAAGAATATTCAATGATATTAAAATTTGGGGGTTATTTTATTTATAAAAAAAGCGTAATCAACAACAGTGTAATATTCTATTGATAAAATTGTTTTAGAATAAAGAAGAAGAAGAAGTTTTAATTGAGTGCAGCACTCCAAACGAGTACAACACTATATATATCAGAAATAGATGAAAAATTACAAAAAAGTATAACATATTAAACAGAAGTGCTAAAATAAACAATATAAATTGTAATGTTGCTCCTATAAATACAAGGTATAAATTTTCAAAATTACAGATATCAATTGATTTTTTTTTTTTTTTTTTACTTATTTGTTTAAAGTTATATGGTTATCAATAAAAGTTATTTTTTTTTTCATCACAATGTTAACAAAATCTTTAAAATATTTATATAATGGTTTCTGCACAAGTAAGCTTATATCACACGGCCATATAATATCATAACATAATAAATTTAGAAGTAATATTTGTCTCTCATAATCAAATTTTATACAATTAAAATTCCGAATTTTTAAAAAGCTTTTGTGGGTTTGAGGAATCGTCATATTTAACGTTAAAAAGTTTTCTCAGTTTGTATATCTCTGCCTTCACCGCAATCAAAAAACGGCAACGTTAACATTGAATGTAAACAAGATAGGGATAGCGATTAGTAAACCAATCACAATGCTTCGCAACGGCTTCTGATACGTCATTTATGTTGAATTATTGCTTTAATTTCATTATTATTATTATAAATGTGATTGTTGCGAATGCAAAAGGCGCAATTGTTGCGATTATTGTCATTGTTGCTGCGTTGTATTATTAATGTGATTGCTGCGAATGCAAAAGGCGCAATTTTGCGATTATTGTGATTGTTGCTGCGCTGTATTATAAATGTGATTGCTGCGAATGCAAAAGGCGCAATTGTCGCGATTATTGTGATTGTTGCTGCGCTGTATTATAAATGTGATTGTTGGGATTGTTGTGATTATTGTGCTTAATGATAATTTAATGAGATTTTAAAGATACTTGTCCACAGACAGACGGACAAACCGGGATTATAAGGCTTCCTATTCAGAAGCCTAAAAACATCTTATTATTTTATGCTAGTTATGCTAGTTATAAATAACGAAATTTAACTTATGCATACTGGAATTTAACTAGAAAGAATTGATTTGAATAAATCCTGAAAATTAAAAATTACTGAATATTTTTTTACCTTTTTTAATCTAATTTCGAATGAGAAAGAAGACTCATTAAATCAGTCAGTGTGTGTATGTGTATCTCCCCGTTTTCCCCAGTAAAGTAGGTTTAGAACCTTTGAATGGATCTTATTGAAAGGAAGGCTTATTTAACGGAAGAGGAGATTCAACTTTAATATTTGAAATTTCCTCCTAAAGTGGGTCCTTGTCGAGAATAAGCACGTGACAAAAAATCCCTTTGTATTGAAAGATTAGATTTATATTGATATCTAAACAATAGATATTAATCCGTTTAGACTTTTAATCCTTTTAATCCTCTTAATATCTGTGGGAGATTAAATATGATCAAAATTAATCGGATTAATAATTCTACTTAGCAGATATTATAATTTAAAAAATAATATAACAGAGATTTGGATTCATGGTTTAAAATAATATATACAAAGAAAAAAACACAAGAATTAGAAAATAGAATTAAAGTTCTTTCAGTAACTTCTTGTTTAAAAAGGTTACTATTTTTTGTTTAATGTAACTCGTCTCGTTAGGCAATGTAAAGTAAGTACTAAAAAAGTCTTAGAATACAATATGAAAGTGAAATAATCCGCCAGTTTGCAGTGAATTCAGTAACTATGCAACTTAGGAAGCTAAAATTGTTTTGTAAATAAAGAAATTTAAAGTGCAGAAAATTATTCAAAACAGAAACCAAGGCTACACATGAATAAACAATAACGCCTTTCGAGTCTATCATCAGAATTCGTCTATCATGAGACTATCATCGGAATTGGAACGGCCGTTTCGTCCTTCTTGGAACTCATCAGCCCGATCCGCCCTTCCCGATAATAAATCTAGAAAGGCGCGAACATAAGTGGAAGTCATCACCGCACCCGACAATGATCTACAAAACCAAAAAAACCTACAAGAAAAAGTAAATGCTATAGTGCACCCAAAGATCTTTATCCCAATAATTGATAGGACTCTGATTGTAAAGAAACAACCAACTAAAAAGGTAAGTTAACCTAAATAAAGAAATTTAACGTGTAGAAAATTATTCAAAACAGAAAACATGGCTGCACATGAATAAACAATAACGCCTTTCAAGTCTATCATCAGGTGTGAACATCAGTAGACCCTTTCTGGGTTTATTATCGGGGAGGCTGATGAGTCCCAAGAAGAACGAAACGGCCGTTCCCGATTCTCTCTGATGACAAAACCGAAGGCGTTATTATTTCTTCATGCGCAGCCTTGATTTCTGTTTTTCTAAAGTATTTTGGCTAGAATCTTTTAATCAAAGGGTGACAAGAAATGTTAATTAATTGTACAGTTTTGTTAAACATCATTAAATTTCAATAATTTACCATAATTAAAATAAAAACAGTTACAATAAGATGAATGATAACCCATACAGCTGTATGTAAAACTGAAATCGTTCAAGGAGCAGTGCTTGAATTGGTAATTTCTTATAAACCCTTGCTACTCTTGAATAAAAACAGTGAGTTT
>JAFIDM010000004.1:43585287-43624673 GCA_023159025.1 Thereuonema tuberculata | reverse complement strand
TAATTTCTTATAAACCCTTGCTACTCTTGAATAAAAACAGTGAGTTTAGCTAAAAAATAAGAAATGTGTTGGTTTCATATCAACTTTAAATTTTCTATTAATAACCAAACTGAACATCTGTTGTTGTGTCATTAACCAAAGGTTTTGTTGTTTCATCATTAATTCTTGTCGGATCCAGAAACCAATACAAGAAGAAAAAAAAATTGACAACAAGCCATAGTCCCAATTTAGATTTGTTTATTTTGTATGATTGATTACCATCCCAATATGTGTTTTTCGCTAAGAAAAACATTAGGCACAGGGCGAGGGTAATTTTCTTGATTAATTTGTGTAATTTATGAAACACCTTCACTGCAGAAAACGCAAATGGTTGGCAGTAAAAACTGAAAAATAGAAGTGATTTATTATTTGCAACCATAAAATCACCTCTCACAAGAAGAGCAATCAATTTTGATAATTACCATTTTAAATCCTTCTTTTCTTACTTTTTTAAGTAAAATGTGTAAAAATATCTTTGCTTTTTCTTGGTAACACGGAAATTTTTAAAAAGGTCTCGAAACTTTTCAGTGGTTAGACAAGAAAATTATAGTTGAATGTCTGGAACACATACATGAAAAAAAAAATGACCAAAAACTAAAATTACTTATCTAGAAAAAGTGAAAAGCTAAAAGTTTATTGTCTTAATAACCAAATAATTATCTTAACTTCTCTATTTTGAAATGTTATATCTCTTTAGTTCTAATTTGTAATAAAATCTAGCGTGGAGTTAACAAGAGAAAGCATTTATCATTAAAGGTAATAAGTTTTGAGTTTTCGCCAATTAAGTAGGCAAGTCTTTGATCTAACGTTGTTATACAATGGATCTATAAATAAGAAAGTCAATTGGGATCTTCCATTATATATCATAAATATATTAGTAAAGCTTTTAGCTTCTTAAGCCTTGCTTAATCTTTTAAGCTTCACAGCGCACTTACACTAAAATCTCGCCGCACACCAAACATATCATTGCTTTATTATGTATAACAGAATCCTTTGAAGAACCTCAACATCATTTCTACATGAATAACAGTCTATTTTAAACATTTCAAAATACTCTAAAGATACTAAAAAAAATCTTTTAAAGTCGATTTGAAGGTGAATTAATACTTCCTTGTTAGAACGAATTGAGTATACCTTAAATTGTGTTTTTCCACTTTATTTTCAAGAACTTTAGCCTAAATTACTTTAGCCTAAAGCTGAGTATTTATTACAGATGCCCTCTCAGAATTTTCTTGAGGCATATCGGTTGAAAAAAACTTCACTCTAAAATATACGATTTTTAGGTTATAAGATCGCAATATTTTTGGATAATTTTTGTAGCTAACTGTTTATCTGTTGGCCAGACCTACATCAAAGCGGTTGCCCTTTTCATGATCTAAATCTAAGATACTAGTTTCAGCTATCAAAACAAAAATAGATTCTGAGATATTTCGAAGACATATGAACGAATATGCGTATTTCAACTTAAAATTGCCTTAAAAATTAGTTTATTGGGATTTTGTTTTCTTCACATGCATATTAAATGAAATTACAAATATTAGACCATAACAATTATCCTTTAGTGGCTATTCTTCTTGTTCTGACGTAAAAACAAAGAATAAATAGCACTGTAGTAGCATCCCATAAAATGATTCCGAAACTTACAAAATTAAATGTTCAATTACATACCAAATGCTGAAGATGATCTTTTCATTTTTTAACTCATCAACTTCTTGTGTCATTTGTGAACTTCACATTTCAATAGTTTAGACAAAATTCCGAACTTTTTTCCTCAAATTTAGATGATGATAAAATCCGTAACACATAGAAACATTTCTTCATTTCTGGTCATTACATTTTTAGTGGCTATATCTTATACATTTTCGATATATGAGAAATCTCCATTTTGAAAGATATTAGAAGTGAAATTGAATTAACTTGAATTTTATAAAAAGGAACATATAAACTATGCCTTAACTGGAAATAAAAGAATTTATTATTTTTGATAATTAACAATCGAATAATCCACGGGGTGGCGCTGTGATCAATGACCAATCCAAGATGGCAGTTAACAAGAAAATTTGTCGACAATTTTGAATGAAATAATTCACTTTCCTTATCTACAGTAATACAGGGTAAGTCAAAGTGACTTGAACGATTTAAAAAATTCACTGCAAAATTGTATTGAATATTTTAATAAACGAATTATAAATTTGGATACAGCAACTTTAGAAGTTTTTTTTTTTCCCAAATTTCATAACTGTTTATCTTTCGTCACACGACAAATGTCAAGACTCAAATTCCTCCCAAACGCATGGGTTATCGATTATGGCAATTGCAGCGCGGATACGCATCTTCAAGTTGCCCAGATCTGTTGTAAGGCAGAACAATTACCATGTCTTTAACAAACCCCTATAAGAAGAAGTCGCAAGGAGTAAAATCCGGGGAACTGGGTGACCCGCACGGCCGATCCACCGTTGCGGGAATCGTTCGTTTAGATGCTGGCGTACTGCAGTGTGGTGGTACCCCGTCTGGCTGGAAAAATAAATATCACTGTCGGTCTCCAGCTGTGGCAACAGCCATTCAGTTAACATGTCGCGATAGGTTAATCCCGTCACAGTGTTTTCTGCGAAGAAAAATGGTACACTTTAGTTTGCGAAATGGCACAGAAAACATTGACTATCCCGTACATCCGGTGACCTAATCCCGTACGTGAATCCCTTACAGGCTCCACGTCGACAGACCCATGCTATTTTGCGTTTGGGAGGAGCTTGAGTACCATGTTGACATTTGTCGTGTGACGAAAGGTGCTCATATTGAACAATTATGAGTTCTGGAAAAAAACTTCCAAAGTTGCGATATCCAAATGTACAATTTGTTTATTAAAATATTCAATATAATTTTTATAGTGAATTTTTGAAACCGTTCAAATCATTTTGATTCACCCTCTACAATAATACGAAACAATTTCCTTCTTCAACATCTTAAATCTAACTCAACATTTCCTAAACAGAATAACACAAAAGCCAAATAGGCATAATTTACTTCTGGAACTCCAATTGATACTATAAAAGCGAAGGCTTAATCCTGTGCAGAATTACAGAACCCTCCAATGTCTTTAGAGTTAAAGTCATAACAAAGTATTGTTACAATAAAGTTGTAACTTTGAATTCACCAATAATTAGGAAAGAAATCTAGCTTTTCCATTCCACAGACCACCGTTTACATCATCTGAATTACTGAGCACAAAATTAAGATTATTGTCTATTTTTTTTTCAATTCATTTAGCAACTTTCTTTTTTGGTTACTAGACCAGTTTAATTTCAAGACTATCTTCCTTATGTTACGTTACTGTAACTAGTTATTACAATCTATAGGATTTGTTAGGCGCGAAATATATTTTTTTTTAAATATATCTCATATCGGATTATACCCTAATCAGCTATTTTCATTTCTTTTTCTAATAAAACATTTCTTCTAAGAAAAGTTTAGGTTTTATGAGTTCTGGTTCGTACGCCTAGAGTTTTTCTTTCAATTTCTGGCAAGTGCTGTTTTTATTTGAGGCCAGTTCACAACAGGAGCCCGAATAGCAGGCGAGGAAAAAGCCACGGCGAGCGTAAAGAGGAATCTTGCCGCGTCTCGTGGTCACTGTCACTATTCCTATTACACACTCGGCTGCTTCCAGTGTAACCGTTATCAAGCCTCAGCTGTTTGAGGTCATCAACAACTGCCGTGTATTCAATGGAGTCATAGTCCAATGGCATTTATAGCCGAGCCCAAAGAGCGATCCGACCATATTGGACCAGTCACCTGAGAGAATTCTCTGTTTTACACATATCGTTTCCGCTCCAAGTACTTAGGTATTACGGCACAAGTTCAGTCAACGGAACAACAAGAAAAACTTATGAATTTAGGATGGGAAATGAAGAAAACTTTCAAAATAAGATGCATATTTTATTTCATCTTAAAAGCAGAAGTTAGTTTCCAACAATATATTTTTTTTTTTTACTTACTTTCTTTTTAAGCTAGTTTCAAGTAAGTTCTAATGCCTGTTCAATTCGTTTTCTGTGCCTCTCCTAAAATAACGAATACAACAATAAATCAGTCTATTAGGCTTATTTTCATGTAACAAGCTCAAAAAAAATTATCGATCTCAATAAAATAAACCCTTCTACAATTTTTAAAACATTACGTTAGCGAATTTATTAAGAACAAATTTTGAATATATTCTTTGAAACTAGCAATTGTACAATCGTTGAAATGGTTCTATCCATTGTATGTGTTATAATTATAAATGAATATAAACTTTATATATATATATAATGTACAAATTCTTATAATAAATAGTTTTTCAAATGTACATTATAAATATACTTTAACATTTTATAATAATTTTTTGTAATATTATATATTACAAAAATATTTTATAAAAATATAAAATTTTTATTATAATACATAAAAAAAATTAATAAACCGAAATTAAATTACTTTTGCATTCAGAATTATGGATTTTTTATTAAAACTCGCTAACAATTTGCAGATTGTTAATTTTCTTGGTTGTTTCCTGAAATCACATTTTGTAATTAGTTTGGATTTGTCGAACTGTGCTCGACAGGACAGTACAATGCAAAAATCTGCTTTTCCCATTTATATTATTACTTAAGAAATATTGATAAAAAATAAGATTTCATAATTGTTTTCAAATTTTGTAATATAAATTTCTACCTTGGACTTATGCGGGGTTTAATTTTTATTTCATTTAAAAGTTTTGAACCATTTCATTTTAAGATTCTCCGTTAGTTTGTTTTCATTTTTGCTGATAGATACAATATTTATACAATACAACTTTAAAATTTAAATTTTATAACAATTTTATATTTATAATTAAATTTTAGATAGACATAAAAATATATAATTGCAAATTTTATATTTTTCTTTTAATTAAACTATAAAAATATTAATTTTATGTGTGTGACTGCAATTAATATTTATAACGATAGAATTAAGACAAATTGACTGGAATTCGACCTGTAGTGATTGGAATTTGGCATCAAAATTATTAACAATTAAATTATTTGATTATTGTGACAAAATTTTAACAATTCTAGTTCTGAATACTTTGCAAAAGAAGTGAAAAAATGTCAAGAAATAATGACCAAGATGGTATCTTCTTAATTTGACAGCGGAAAATCACAAGACAGTGAAAGTTTAATTATTGTAAAATGCTATGTGTAAAATTATACTGTCAACAATGAACTTTAACATGCAATGTTTAAAACTTTTCGTTATAATGAAAAGTCACCTCTGAAAATGCTGTAGTTAAGCGACAACAATGACGGGAGAACAATGTGACGGCTTTTAATTGAGATAGAGTATTTTAAGTAAAAATTTAAATATTATTTTTAATTTTTCATTCATGTCGACAAATGTGGTCTAACGACTCTTCAGTTTGTCGCTGAGGGCGAGCTTCTGCATCTAATGCTCGTCTGGCCTGTGCTTCAAGTAGGCTAAAAAAATGAAAATTGAAATTTAAATTTTAATCTAAAATTTAATCTAAAAATGGAGGTTAACATTAATGACTTATTTATTTTCATCTGGCTCTTCTCTCATTGCATCATACACAGAGGGAGTTGATAAGAGATATTTAATAACAATAATTTCAATGTAGCCCCCGTGGCCTAATGGATAAGACGTCTGACGTCGGATCAGAAGGTTGCAGATTGCATTTCTGTCGCGGACGCGTCATTGTAGAAACTATTTCTATTTCACAGGAAATTAAAATATTTTGCCAACACAAAGGAAGTGCGTTAGACATAGACAGATCTGGCAAACTGTAGGCCTATAAGAGATAATGTATTTCTAAAGATAATTAACTGTATTAATTGAAATTTGCACCCATGGATTTTCAGTAACTTTAGAACTTTGTATCTATAAGTACTTTCGGGATTATTCAAGTGAATATTGCTTTAACATTTTTAAGGCTATCTTTAAACTTTTACCACTTTCTTCAGGACTGACACTTTCTTTGTTAGGTCCGGTGACTTAGATGACCAATCAGCAGCGCTACTTTGCTATTTTTATCGTCGACCTAACATGCAAGGAATAATGAAGGTATATAAAAACCAAGGTATTTCAGGCAAGCAAAAATGGAGCTACTTGAATGGTATTTACTGTTACTTCAAAGTATGATGTATTTACAATTACAGTTCAAAATACGTATATCCAATTGAACATCACATACTTTAGAATTACGTAGTTCAAGAGAATGGACTCCAGTTCTTCAAAATCATTATTTTGAAATTCATTTCAAGCTAAGCCACCTTAAAGTAAATGAGACAGACCCAACAGATGTCTGCCATTAAAATCCATGCAACCCTCTACGCCAATTTTGTATATTCATGAACATATTTCAATAATGCAAATGTTCCCACAACTTTAAACATACTAATGCTGCACCGATAGTTGGCTATTTTTTTTTTATCAACTACTGTTGTTTTGCCATCGATTAGTTTCAAGAATAGACTTCATTCAATTAGGAATTTCTTTCAACTTTGGAGAAAGAGAATTAAAGGCAATTTCCTATGCAGCAACCATGTCTTTTGTAGAACACATGTATACGTGTAGAGTATTAGCATCTCGAAAGTCGAATTAAAATTTAATAAAAATAACTTTTATTTAAAGACTCGGCAATCTCTGGGGGGGGGTTCTCTTTATGTTTACCTAATTAAATACTTGAATTCTTTTCAGACAGATTATAACTTAAGCAAACAAGAATGGAACAAACAACAAATTTTTTTAAAAAAGGTCTCCAGACATTTAACAAAAAAGCATCAAGTAGAACGTTTAGAATTCCTTAAAGTAATTAAAAAAAACTTGAATTGTGTTCCTGCAATTCCCTACAAGTACATTCTACAATAAAGAAAAGAATATATTTTACAATGAAGACAATTAATTTTTTGAATAAACATTTTAATTCAAGAAATTAAAGGCAAGAAGATTCTTTCTGCGGTAATCATAAATGCATTGATTTTGAAGATGTAGTAGGTACTGAACACAAACAACAGAAATTTTTCGTTTTCAGGAAAAAAAAGATCACATTTAAAGTTAGTTGGTCTTTAGTCTTTAAATATTCATGCGAAATTTCAAGTTTATTCATCCAGAGGCTCAAAAAGTTATTAGGGAGATAAACATATCGATTGATTTGAGGATCCTCGTAAGGGAATACTATGGCATAGCTAACATACCCCCTTTTCAAAATGGTGGAATAATTACTCTTCGTTGACTTCAGAAATTCAGAGGACAAACATAGCCAGGAATAATTAAACATAGAGACTATAATGCACATTTTACACATATATTAACAATTAAAATTAAAATAATGCGACCTTTCAAAGTTCCAGTTTTCGAACTTTTTCTTCAGGCAAAGAAAAAAAAAACTCCAAAGTTTTTCTATAAGGATTTGTTTATATCTCTATGTTTAATTAGTTTTTACCCAGCACGTTAAACAGTTTAATAGACAGGAATATTTTTTTCAACCTCAAAACAGAAAATAAAGACTATTTCCTTAAAATATTATTGTTTAAAATTTTCAGTTTGTTTGCTTTTAAAGTCTTGAAAACAACTAAATCGAAAAGTTTATATTTACTTTCAAATTACATTTTTTGCTGAATAGAAACATTAAAATTTTGCGGAAACAAAATTACTTAAATTCGTATTTACGGTTTTCAAAATCAGATTAACATTAATCATATCAAACCGCGATTAATGGGTTACCTGAAAGAGGATTGATTACATTCCTTAATTAAAACTATGAAGTATTAATAGATAAAGGATAGAAACTTACTGTTTAAACTCCAATGTTTTTCTATAAGGATTTTTGTTTCCTTGTCGTGCTAGTTTTTTTGACAAGGACCAACTTAGAAAAGATTTCAAATGAGGAAGTTTGATCGTCTCTAGTCCTTAAACATGCATAGCAAGTTTCAAGAAGATTCATCTAGCGGATGAAAAGTTATTATGGGATATATATATACAGAGTGAGAGATCTAATAAGCCTCACTTTCAAACGAAAGTAGATTAAAAAATGACGGATAGTAAATTACATACAACGATAACTAAATGATTCTACATTAAATCTCTTTCAAAAAATAAAATAATAAAATACAGCAAAACAGCGATAATTCCCGGATTGTCAACGTACGCGTTCCCGTAATAGAAGTACTAGAATATTATATAATAACTAGCATATAACCAGTCAACAATGACGGGGTAACAATGCGACAGCTTTTATTTTAGATAGAGTATTTGCCCTTCATATATATATGACTGATAGCACATTGAGTGAAAATTCTAGCATCATTTAGCAAATGGCCTTGACCCTCGGTTTTTTGATGAGTACTTTGATGTTGTCTCTGTTTCTTGAACGCGAAAATGCAACTTAAAGCTGGCGGTGTGATAATACCGACCCCAATCAAAAAACTCCCAAGTATTCGAAGGCCCTTGCGACTAATTAATAGTCATTGCGAATGCGGGCATCACTGGGAATTGACGGCGCCTCAACTTGAATGACAAATTGATATCACTCGGTTGAAAATCGATCCTGTAATAGTGATGATATCATCTCTGTTCGAAAGAATTTCTGCCGTGATTAAATTGCGATTACACTCCACTCCTTAACGCCCAATTGTGTGCCGTTACAGAGTCGTTTCTTTGGATTGAGATTACGAAGGAGATCATAACTGATCCTTTCTACAGCCTCAGGTGATGAGGTAGCAGGCCGGAAAATATGAGAGTGTGAAGAAACCCTGCAGGTAGATTCGTTCATAACTTCGACATTTGACACTAATATATCTGCGCTGTACTACAGCTAAGACGTGCAGAGCAGCTCTCTCCTACGTTCCACACAGAGGGATACAGAGAACTGGAAAACTATATAAGAGATAATATAAATCCATTAATTCTTAGAACTGACAAAGAAAAAAACAAGTATCAACACTTTCAGCGACCCCTGTACAAAATGTAAAGAATGTTCTGTCCATCTGAATATCACCACATCCACAGCCCAAACTAAAAGTCGGATTGACATAAGTGATACCTTGCTGAAAAGCTTATGACTTGTAAAGATGGGGGAAAGTACAAGTTCCGATCTCAGTCACCTTCCTGCATTTTTCATTTGCAGTCATTCGTTTTAGCTAAAAATGAAACATGTCGATATTTCTATAGCCAAGACTACCTTGTTTTTTGTCTTATTTATTGAAAGATTTGGTTTTTCTCTGCTGTAGTTTATGATATTTGTATACTACACTGTACATATCGGTTACATGTATTACCTTCCGAAATAGAACGAAAAAAGTATTTTACATTTCTCGCAAAAGTAAAAAATGTAAATTGATGCGCAGGAGCAGAAATTACAAATTAAAGAACATGACGACAGATAAATTATCATCAAAACAAGATATATTAGATGCGTGCCAACATCTAAATATCTGCATGGTAAGATCCAAATATAAAACCGATAATAATAGTCAACTTTCAATATTTCTATATAATTTGTGCGTATTTTTAAGAGCGATTAACAGAGATTCGTGTATTGGTAAGTTTCAACTCCCTGTGGGTCCATTTTTTATTAAAATAAATATGAGATCAAATTTCGTAACGCCCGCCTGCCATTAAAGTTTTAACTAAATTTTGATTGGTAATCTAAGTATACTTAATCAATAGGAATCTTCTATATAATATAACAGATCATTCAAAGTTTAACTTTTTAGATATCCAATTTTGTAAATCATCTTGATTACAACGGACGACAGTTTATTTTGATATAAAATTTCATTCTAACATTAAATATTATAATGCTTTTTCTCTCCAATGAATATTAAGGACTCTCAATTGTTAGACCAAATCCATTTGGGTATAAGAAATACTGCTATAATTTGTTTTAACAATCTTTTTTATGCAATTACTGCCAAAAATATTCAAGGATTGCAATTATGTTTATACAGTATTATAAGGTTAATGGATAAGACTTGTTGTTTGTCATTATTGTTGTTTCTCTGGAAAAATTTCGGTTTGCATAAATCGAAACTTAAATATTAAGAAAACAAATTTATTTTTGAAGTAATATGGAAAAGTTCTATTTTTTTATGATTACATTAAATTCGCTTCTTGTAAATTAAATGTTAAGTATTTCATCATTCACATTCAACACCGTTCGTTCCATAGATATATAAGAAACTTAAACTTGTAATTCTGTATCTCTTTTAACCATTAATAAAATTATACTAAATAAAAAATATTATAAAAATTGGTGATATTTTATATGCAACCTACAATGCTTAATGCTATGCTATCGACAAAATTAATGTACATTTATAATAGTTTTTTTTTTTTTTTTTAATTTTCGGGAATTTTAAAATATTACTTTTTATCTATTTTCCCAAGGTAGACTTATAAGATCTTCGTGTCTGCTTATGTTTATGTGGATTTGTGTCACTTAACAATTTTGAACTATTGAAAAGAGTTGCTAAAACTTTCTTGTTTAATTATAACCAAGAATATATATCTTATCTGTTTATGAAAAACATTTTCCTTTCGACAATTTATGGCGAAATGAAATTGTTTCTCATGGTAATAATGTTCTGATGAGATGTCAACATCTGTTTTCTTAATTAAAAGTTTAATACCATGTTTAATTAAAATATATTTAACAGCATTTTTTGAACCTTACTCACAAATCTGATGCTGACAAAACAAGTTCCTGTCAGAACATGGAATGAACTTTCGATAAATACATCCAAATTCTACCAAAAACTTGTTTTGTGATGTGTTCATTTTACTTTCTAGGCGAAGAAAATATGAAACTTTGGATATATTTGGATATATAATTGGAGGAATAATTGACTATTTTTCCGAAACATATTATTGGTTAATTATATTCGAACTTTTATATTTAGCAAAAAGAGATTTCAATTTTATTTTCAATGATACGAAATCTGTATTACAGCGAGGACATAAACTGCTTTAAAATGTTATGTCAATTCTGTTAATAGCAAAAAAGCAATGATGTTTTGGCCGGGTAGGTCGCCTATCTATCATCATAGACAATTTATTTGGGAAAAGATGAAAATGCAAAAATTTAAAATCACTTCAGTGTGGCAGAATCTCTTATATAGTTTTCCAGATCTGTCTTTGCGGAACGCACTTTCTCTGTGTTTGAAAAATAATTTTAATTTCCTGTGAAAATAGAAATCAATGAAACGTTCACGAACGGAATCGAACCTGCAACCTTCTGATCCGAAGTCAGACGTCTTACTCATTAGGCCACGGGGACTACATTCAAATTATTGTTGTTTAATATCTCTTAACACTCCCTCGGTGTGTGTGACGTAATGAGAGAAGAGCCAGAGAAAAAAAAATAACTCATTAATTTTAGCCTACTAGATTAAAATTTAAATTCCAATGTTCATTTTTTATCCTACTACAAGCGCAGGCCAGACGAGCATTAGATGCAGAAGCTCGCCCTCAGCCACGAACCGAAGAGTCATTAGATTATATTTCTTGAGATGAATGAAGAAATTACAAATGACGGGCCGTCATCTCAGCTAAAAGCCGTCGCACTGTTATCCCGTCATTGTTGATGGGGAGTGTATACTAGTTATATAGTACTATTCCTACAAAGCTTGACAATGATCACGCACAGTTTGATCATTGCTGCTAGTTAGTAATAACATTCACCATTTTGAATCTGTAAATTATTGTTCATGTAAATAATGGAGTGATAAAAAAAAAACAAAACATGATAAAGTAACAACGGTAACCTAAAATCTGAAAAAAAAAACATATTTTATTTTACTCTATCCTGCACATTTGTATGTAGCATTTCTGTTATTAATTTTTTAAGATCTAAATAGAATATATTAATGATTAACACCTATTTTTATAATACAGCTCATAAACTTTAACCATCCTCATCTACTTTTCTGATTTGACAATATGTCACCACTTATCATGTCATTTATGTAAAAGCATACTTTTCAAAATTTTACAAAGTTTTATTAATTATTAAATTCTATTAAATCTATAAATTTCGTTTATTTTTCTGGTATTACTCCTTATCACGGAAAATCAGAATTAATTTGTAATTCTGAGCCTCATTCCACACATATTAACTAATTAAATGGAATAAATCAAGTTTATATCGAGTCAGATATATCATAGAATAAATACGATTTAATGTTCCACCGATCTTGTTAAAACGGGTCTTAATTTTGAATTAATTGATCGGGCAGTTATTAGAGCAGAGAGATTAATGAGAAATTGAAATTTGCAGAACTTACTCCTCCTATGGGAATCGGCTTAATAGATCAAATCCCTGCAGTAATTCAGCAGAGTTATAGAGGATTTCATTGTGAGCATTAAATTATCGGTGGATGGAAATGTATAACACGGAAAAAGGAATGACGCTGTATTACGATATAAATTCGGCTCAATGTATGAATATAGCGTTATTACAGTTCAGCAAACTTGTTGGGGTTACATGGATTTTAATTTAGTCAGTCTGTAAATAAACCTAGTTTAAATCGGCTTTAAAAAGTAAACTTTGTGCAACTATGCTTATTACCAATCCAACAATTTGGCGTTGCGAAATATTTCATTTAAAAGATTGAAATCTATCGTAACTTGAATGAACGACTTTCAGGAAGAGGCATTCAACAATGAACGTTGCAGTGGTTTAATTTCTTCGTTAGGAAGTTCTGCTTGTTGTACTTTAACAAAGGAAAAAAATACCAAGATTTTTTTAAAGTTTTTTCGGGAAAACATATTAGTTAGTTAAAGATAGATAGATAGTTATTGGCTCTTACAGGTTTATGTGGCTCTTGGGGGATCAAGAGAGGGAAGGCTCCTGGCGTTTCCTGACCAAAGGGACTAAGTTGAGGTCGAGTGGTCAGCCCGACGTCTGCTCGTCTTTAACCTAGAGACAAACCTGCTACCCATTCTATAGAAGATTGGATAGATTATAGGACCCGTCTCGAAAAGAATTCAACTAGGAAAAATCTCAGAACTCCAACCGGGTCTTCTAGTGCGCAGTCAAGCACCTTAAAGCAAAATCTCTGAAGATAAAAAGTAAATATGTTCTGAGATAACGAGAAATGGTCGAAGTATCTAGATTAACTTAGTAATATAACGATGGGTAGCATGTAACTGAATTATAATTCATAAAATAAGTTTTCAATATACATTTCTTATATAAGTAAAAAAAAAAATGTGGTTCCTCCAAAATTTAAAAAGAAAAAAAAAATATACTTTAAAAATAAAATAAAGAAACTTCATGTGCTGGCTTTCTCCAGCCTGGAGGAATTTTTTTAAATTCCATTCTCAATTCAATTAAATGAAAACGCCTAAAAAATATACATAATAAAAGCACATCAAAGTTTCGGAGGTCAGCACAGGAAATTTTTTTATTTATTTTTAATGTATATATTTTTTGTTTTTATTTTAAGTTTTGGAGGTACCACATTCTTTTTTACTTGCACTTCTATTCACCTCCATTTTGAGACCTTGCTGTTTATTATTGACTAGTCTCAGCTGATGAACGCTAATGAGCGTGTAATAGCTATCCTGAGATGTCACTTAGTAAACACTAGATCTCAACCTTTTAATGTGTTTATATACATTTATTATAATTATACTGAACTATGTGGGGCTGGAGAGACGGGTTCTATTCTCTGCTACAGTTAGGGATTTATCCTGGTTCTTTAAGCCCTAGACTGATAACCTCATTTTTAATCCCATTGATCCCGTTGATAGCCTTACCAGCAGTGGTTCCCTACTACCTATGTTATACTATCTGTGTACTTACATACGAATTTCAGATTTTATTTACGATACTATTATTCCCTTGCATCTTTATACTATATATCATTACATATCCAGTAATGACAAATAAAATTAATAAAAATGATCTGCAATTTCAAAGTAAATAAATTTTCCATTAAATTGACTTGATTTTCAGCAACAGAATTCAGATAAAAAAATCTAGTGGTCGAACCAGAGAAGGCATACAACCAAATTTGTTAGTAATTCAATGCTAATTGAAATTTATGAAGAGAAGTGACTAATGAACTGGTCACTCGTCGACCGTTAAAATTTGGTCTATTGATTGTATGGGACCTGAATATCCCTGTTTGCATATAACTTTTATCAGTGATTTATTGGAAATTAATTTTAACTTAGGTTTAACATTCACCTCGATCAACATCTCCTAACATTTTCAAAAGATAATTTTATTTCTAAATCAAATGAAGCCAAAGAAAAAAAAGTGTTCAATAAAAGCTCTATATTTCTAATCCATAAACACTTCCAAAAAATTAATTTATTGTAAAGCCAATTCTAGAGTGGAAACAAAATGCCAATCCAATTTCAAAAATTGAATTGCAATTTCTGTTGTCTCTTTAACAACTTGAAATGCATCAGTCTTCTTCGCATTTCTAACTCTTAATGCTATTTCTTTTCTTCAAATTTCTTACATTTTCGGAAGATGGGATTTACTATGTTAGCATTAATATTTATATTTCACCGTAATTTTCAGAGAATCAGACATGCCTATGATATCAAAATTGTAATCAGTGATTTGAATTCGGATAAACCAAGCGAAACATTGCTTTTATAAATCAAAAACTGTTAACTCATACCAAAAAAAAAAAGAAAAACAGACTTTTCGAAGAACATAAACAGCTTCCGCAACAGCAACTCACTGTCTGATAAGCAATGTCTGATATGTGATGAAGGAGGTTTCTGATTCATTTCCAGAAGTTGCTTTCTCTTTCTACGATAGATTATTGAAGAATAGTCTCTGGCGAATGCGTTGCCAAGTGAAGAACAATTCACTTGACTAGATATGGAAGAGATTAAGGACATTGGATAAAGAGATCAATTATTTCTCTACTTTAATATTATGAACGAGCTGTGCCCCGCGGTGTCACCCGCTTTAAATTCGGCTCTTCTTGGTAATGTTCAGTTCTCGTCGTGCGGCGAAGCCGTCCCGTCGCCGCCGCCGCACCTGTTGGTTGACGTTGTTGTTTACTGATTAGCGCGTTCAAACATACAAACTCTTCAGCTTTATATATATTAGATTAAGATAAGCAGCTCCAAAATGGAAAAACGTAAAAGAAAGGTATATACCCGGGAATTACAAATTGAAAACGAAAGTCGAACTGGACTTGATAAATATTTCATGTTATGACAACTATCTTGAAGTCAGATAAAGGATAAGAAATAATTCAGTCACATTACTAACAAAGTGAATTCATTACATTTTGTAAAACAGCTTCAAATCCAAGACATTCCTGAAAGAACCTGAACGTATTTCCTTTAAAATATAAAATAAAAAGCAAGCTTTTAAAGGCCTGAGGGTTTTGCAAAGGAAAATTCTTCTTTTTCTTTTAAATTGTAATATCTGTTGAATACAAGTAGGAAACATTTTTCATGTTTTGAAAAAATTAATTAAATCGGAATTATTTATTAAAATTGTCTGAATCAAATTTATTTCTATTAAAGTTCGCTGACACGTTAAAAGGATTAATATCGTTTGTTTGTTTAAGACAAGTGCCTTGCTTCAATTCTAATGGTTTTTCGATGGAAATTTTTTCTATGGAAAGTGGCTACAGCGAATTTCTTTACATAGATCCAATTTAGAAGGACAATTTCCTGTCTTTACAAGTGCAAGCGAAATTTCAAGAAGATTCAACAGGAGGTTCAAAAATTATTGAGTGGTGGAAGAGACATACACACAAACATACAGTCTGAGTACAATGGTATATGGTTCTAAAAAAATCAATGTAAAAAGAAGTATGTGCTTCAAATACACCATTTTCTTTTCTTTTTTCGACATTACAGTCGTATGAAGATTGTGGGAAGACCATTCCCAAATCTCGTTATCGAAACATTTTTTCGTGGCACTCTTAAATCAAATATATGACTGTTCCTGTACTTTTGCCAGTGTAGTGTAACTATTGATTGTCAATAAAATGAGTAAATAAAACGAATGTTAAGTCAAATGCGAAAAAGTGTGTAAATAACGAATTGTTGTGCACCCTTTCAAAAATCAATTTTCCAGAACTTTCGGTCGAAAGAGCGTTGCTAAAATTGGCAAGTGAAAATAACTTCCCCAACCTAAGCAATTACCCGATTCAAATTACTTACCATATCAATTGAATTTGCTTGATAAAATCCCGAAGAAACAATCGAAAATCATAAATATAAATAAATCTTAATACAACATTCGTAATGCAATGAAGTATATTTTAAATAATGTAATTGAATGAGATATAAGGAATGAAAGAGTGAAGTGCGCATAGAGTTTCTAAGTCTAAGAAATGTCGTTAGAAAGTTACCTTTATTTTATGGTTCTTTTGTAATTTGAACCTAATTGCAATAGAGTTAGAAAAAAAAAATAACGAAAGCAAATAAAATTGGATAATTATTTCGTTATCGAATTTTAGACATATTTTGGATTTGATTAAGGAATTTCTGTAGTAAGTAATCTATGTATAAAACAATCAACTAACTTTGTCTGAAGTCGATAAGTTGAAAAATAAACCGCCAGATGGAGGCAGTTTATATCAGAGAAACTCAACAATTAAGATTAAGAAGAAAGTTCAGGTTCTTAACTAAAATAAAAAATAAATATTAAAAAAAAGTTTTGTTTAAATATAGGGTGCTGAAAATTCTCTGTACAAAATTTTTTGGGATATCGAGACCACCAAGACAAACGTTTTTTGTAATGAATGTATGTACGTTTACGCCATCTGTCGGTACCAGAGGGAGTTGAAATAGATATGTTGTTGACTATGTGTCCCAGCGAACAGACGGAACGGACTGAAGTGTTTCATGATGCAATCTCAACAATAAATGTACGCGGGAACGAAATAATATGTACCACTAGGTCAGGCGACGTACCTGAAACATGTTCCTGAGAACGTCTTTCAATCGGATTTGTATGTAACTCGGATCCCTGAGAAACAGCGCGTGTACGATAGTAATAATAATAACAACATTGCAATTGGTCGTTTGTGTTAATAATATTAATAAATTATAATATTAAAAATAATATTCTTAATATAATAAAAATAATAATATCCCTGTAATGTAGTAATAGATTAGATTAGATTAGATTAATTGAAAGTGGGTGGCATGACTGCCGAGTACGTCGACCTGAAAGATCTTTTGTACTATCCCACGGAAAGAAGGACAGACGGAGAGAAAGACTGAGAAAGGATGGTGTGAGAAATGCGGGGAAATGGGAGAACCCCGGGAAAACCTGCCCAGCGCAGATCGCCACCATCAACGAAACCCACATGAGAACCGAACCCGGGACTCAAAGGTGAGAGGCGACATCGCCAACCGCGCGGCCCAATGTAGTAATAAGTTACAGAAACTAATGTTCTCTTTCTTTTAATTCAAACAAACAGAACATAAAAACAAACTTTAGATAGTTTAGATAGGAGAAATTTCAAAAAAGAATACTAAAGGTTAACACTCACCTGGAGTTATGCTGTGCATAAGCGACTATACAAACAATGAGACTGGCCGCTAGCAAAAGATGCTGCGCCAACGAACCGTTTACGTCAGGCGGGGTTGTTGACATGCGCGGAAGAAACTAGTTCCGAATTATTAATTGAATTATTTAATTGTAAATTACCGTTATGGGGAGCCTTGGGAGCCCGTTCGTAAGTATGGATTTTCGTAACTCGGGGACCGCCTATACTTTATTATTTAACATGTCTCGATTTTATTCTTTTGGAACACATGAAGTACACTCGTTTTGAACATGTAGGGCAATCAATCATTCGACGCGGTCATACATGCATTGCTGATTGACACTTTGACGATTGACATTTTGAACACCTTCTCTGAAGAAACGTTGTTGACAATCATGTCCATTCCTTTTTGTACTAGCTTCACCAACATCTCTGTTTTAACAAAAATCGTTTGTCTTGATGGTTTCGATTTCCCATAATTTTTTTAGTAAAAATGTCTTTAAATTACGCCATATCTGTCGTATGTATTAAAATAGAGCCTTTTGTTGTTGGTGTTCATCTACTTTATAACATCTTTGCCGTGTTTTGAAGAGCGTTTATTATTATTATTATATCGAAAAAGTTTCAAACCATGGGTTTCCCCAGCTAAGACAATATGGCGGGTCAAGGACCAAAGCACATATTGCCAAGTGTAATCAAAAAAAAAAAAAAAAAAAAAAAAAAAAAAGGGGGTGGTAGAATGATTAGGGATGTGTGGTTGTGTCCATAAATTTCCTAGCTATGCGTGTTGTGTTGAGTAGCACAGCCTTCTGGAGTTGTGCATAAGTGTTTTTATGAAGTCCTAGCGTGCTGAGGCACCAGACCAGTGGCGGACAGGACGATGGGTACAACACGTACTCGGTCCTGCCTCCACTGCTTCTGGAGCTCGTGTGCTAGATCGGTGTATTTACTGATCTTGTCTGCGAGACTTTTCTGCATGTTCTTCCTGATAGGCACTGCAATATCTATTAGATAGGTCTCTTTGCTGACTTTATCAATAAGTGTGTTGTCAGGTCTGTTATTATTATTATTATTATTATTATTATTATCTCAATATGCGATGCTTGCAATGTCTTCATTACAATGTCATCCAAATGCCCAGGAAGTAGTAATGTTACCATTCAGTTCTTATTTAGGATACGCGAAAAAAAAACTTAATATATTTTGTAAAGCGTTTTATTCAGTACCCAGTATATATATATACAGTATGGAGGGTTGATTTCTTTACAACCCGACAAATTCAACTGTCCGTAGCTTCACGAAAATCCTTTCTTCGATCACTTATTATGCTCAATGTGGCCACCTGCATTCGGGACTACGGCCCTGCAACGTAACTTTGACTGCAGGAGTGAACACTGTAAAATATCTCTGGCTTCTATTTCTTGATAGAATCTGAGGGATGATTTGACCGTATGGCTGGACGCCTTATCCTAAAGAATTGCGAATTTTGTCAGGCCAGCACCGTACAGAGCAGCCAACTTCTGACTGTAGATTGGTGTCAGAGTATGTTGTTGATAATACTTCACTTTGGCATTATTGGCAATTCAACGTGAGCCAATTTGTCCCGCAATGACCAAGAACTTTTGGAAAAACTTTCCTTGCACTGGGAACTAAATTCGAGCTGCCTTTTTCATCGATGGGACGATATGAAATTGCCCAGATCTTTCCACAGTCTATAAGATGGATCCAAGTCTCATCCAAAGTGACCACAAATTCCTACTTATTGCCGACCAGGTGTGGTTCGAAGAGCTTCCTGCAGTTGGTCCGTCTTTCAAAGCATACAACAATGTAACCTCTTCAAAACGATTTATTTTTGGCGCCATTTCAGAAAAGCTAGTATTATTACTAGCATAAAAATGATACATTCGTAATACAGGAACATGGCTAAAGACTCTACAGCATGTCTCATAGCCGCACGCTGTTATGTCGAATTTCTAAGGTTGTAAAAAAAGGAATTAACCCTCCGAGTATTTATATAAAGTCTTTCTTAAAAAGGTGCAATTACCTTTAAATTAATAATAAAATTCTTTAAAAATTAAACTAATCAAAGTTCTTTCAAACATAGAAATATGCATAACAAACACTTCCTAATTTGGGAAAGGAGTTATCATAAGTAATTGCCTGTAAACAGTACCAAGGGATAATCCATATTGCTTTATTAACTTTAGAAAAACAATGTTAAGACAATATATAGTCAGAGAAAATTTATGGATAAACATTTTATAAAATTTCAATCAAAATTCGTTTGTTGTAAAGAAAACCTAAGTTTTGGTTTTATGAAAGATTTTGAGGGGATAATCTCGCAAGTGTAAAATTCAATAGCCCTACTGAATTTGTTAATCAACTGAAAGTTTCATGTAGTGATATTTTATATACAGTGATATTTTTCGGCCTGCTGAAGTACAGCAATGTTATTAAATAGCTATGGATCCAAGTCTATCTATAAGACCATAATAAAAACCAGTTTTGAAATTGTTGAACAGATATTGTAAATATTCGTTAATTGAAGAATATAATACAATACTGTGACTAAAATACATTTTAATTTACACGCTTTTTATAATAAAGAAAAGGATGTTGGTACCTTTTACAGTGCCAATCGTTCAAATATTATTCACTCTGGTGTAACTACGTTTAAGTTGAGGAAAATACATTATATTATATAAACAGAAACCTTAAAAAGAATTTATTTTTCTAATAACAATGTACAAAAGAAGCCAAGGAATGATGTGGTTTAGAAGCTTTGAAATTCACAATGTATTAAGCGAATTAAGAAATACATATTAAATATTTTTTCACATTCAGTGGTACCTCGGGTTACGAACGTAATTCGTTCCAGAACTCGGTTCGTAACCTGAAACGTTCGTAATCCGAAACATTGAAATCAATGAAATAGAGACGATCCGTTTCAAGATGAAAGAATCGTTCCTTTTTATTAACATCCGGTCGTTTATCTGACAAAACGCAAGGAATACGTGTACTTCACGTATTAAATAAAGAGAAAGAAAAAAACCAAATAAATTAAATGTAAAAGAATTACATTTAATAAATACATTACACAAATAAATACATTACGATGTATTGTTTACATCGGAAAAAGAATCATGTGGGCGCGGAGAGATACTTTCAGATGCTAGGTGAGACGCCTTCGGTGTGATTTGGCTCCGTAACTGTTCCTGTATTATCAGGTAAGATTTGCCCGGACTGTAGGCTAGCGCTATGCGATGTCGGTACTGCGTGGCCTTCATTTGTACTGTATGCGATCATTTGTCTCCAACATTAAACCTTGCTCTCTCTCTCACCTTCGTTCGTAACCCGAGGCACTGTTCGTTACCCGACACAAAAAATTTTAGAAGTTGTTCGTAACCTTCGTCACCTGAGTCGAGGTTTCACTGCATATCATGTTTAAAATACTTAAATCTATTAAGCAAGAACACCATTCCTTCATTATTTCCTGAGCCGCAATTGTTAATCATATTAATATTCCTCTTCTGCATTTGTTCGAGACTTAACAAAAATTACAGAAGCTAATTGGATTATTAATCTCAATACTTGAAAATCCGTGCTACAATATGAATTCTCAAATTTAGTTCATAGATCTGGAAAGTTAAGTCATGTTCCAGCATCAGTCTGGAAGAAATTGGTCAGTAAGTTATATGTGGAGGCTGCTTTTTTTTTAATATCGAATTTATAACCACAGATACTTTAATATCAATTGCTAATCTATATTTGTCTCTATCGAATTTAAATAAATTAAAATAAATTGAATTTATTTAATACACTGCTTCGTATCCATAGGTCCGTGTTCTCTGGATCTCTAAGTGTTTCCATTATGGCGAACCCATAAGAATCCATAGAATTTCAAGGGCAAGATGCTGAGATGGTTCCCGTTGCTTTTCTCAGGAAATCATTCAGGAATGATTTCAGACCTAACGAGAAACATGAAGAAGAAGACAAATACAGTAAAGGAAATTTTTCAAACATCCATGCCGACGCCGAGATTAGAACCCAGATTCCGACGCAACTGCCTCGTGGGATGCAGCCCTCTAATCCACTAGGCTATGTCGATACACTGCTATTGGAAAGAAGTGAACAATTTTCCATTTTCTGCAAAAGTTAATTCAATTATTATTGATTCTGTAAGTTTCTTAAAGAGGATTAGTTTAATCACATCAAGGAATTAGTGAGTCAGATTAAAGGATTAATGCCCATTGTTGGACAACAATGTTTTGGTCTCTTTTGTTTTTCAATGGGAGTTTTTGTGGCTTTCAGGCCCACATTTCTCGGCAAAGATTTACAACATCAAATACAAAAGTTACATCGTCTGGTTGTCCTTAAATATGCATGCCAAGTTTGAAAAAGATCTATCCAGTGGTTCAGAAGTTATTAGCGGATACACCATACATGCACATCCACACACATTTACACATACATTATATACATACAAGACGAAGTGATTTGATGAAATTAGGCTAAATAAATAGACTATATAAATAAATAAATAAATGACTTTGCTACTATAACTTTATAGATATTCTACTTTATTCGTCCATCATAGAATTAATTTAAGTTTATAGTGATACATAGTGCTTTAATGGTTGGCGGTTTTATTAAGTTAAGTTTAATTTTGATACATCTGCTTGGAGTTGCTCAATTTACCTTCAGGAGCTTTGGAAGAGTAATGGCGAAAAAATTCAAATTAATTTTAAAAACACAAACTGACAAAGTATAATTTCAATTTTCTAAAAAACTTCTGTCTTAAGTTTTTCGTTATTCTTTTTTTAAAACCAAGTTACGAAGAAAATTTACTCAGTTGAAAAAAAAATTGAAAAATACTGGCCTAAAATCAGAACTAAAACAATGAAATTGAATTATTTTCAACAGATGATTTAATTACATTACAACTCTTTTCTGTCTCTTCTTTTGCTTAACATGAAAAGATTAAATAATTGCTTTGTCAACGTTAAGTAATAAAACGTTGAAAGTATAACTTTTGGACATAAAATTTAACTACTATACCGCAGTATAACTAAATATTAGAATTTGTGATATTAAAAATATTATGATACTCTACATTAATTTAATAATTTACCTTAGAGCCTTGCTGCTGCCAAACTTGTTTGACTTATGTATACATGTAGTCTCCTTCAATTATATTAAAGTATACATTTGCAGATATTTGCTTAGAGAGGAATAAAACATGTTTCACCTGTTATTACTTTGAACACAATAAAAATAACTTGTATTTAAATAGCTGTTCCATTGTGAGGGATATGAAAATCTCTCTTTTGTGGACGGCTCTTATTTTCCACCTTATCAATGTCGACAATAGAAAAACATGGTCATTCTGTTGTCAGGAAGGTTGTTGGAAGTAATAAACGGTCTCCGTTTCCTTAGCAACGGCTTTGTAGCCAGAGTAGGGGGTTAGGAAGACGTAAATGCATGGTATTAAAACGAAGGGGCATCAGATTGCTTCGAGTTCTTCTGACCTAAAATGGAATCCCCCGTATTTTGCTCAATAACAAAGTTTCCTTCATAAAAAGAACAAATCTCATTCTGCAAATAGGCCAGTTTTATCTAAAATAAGTTACAAGTCAGAAATTTATGAAATAAAATAACAGAAATTTATCTAAAAGCTGCTAATGTTCTGTAATTACGGGAAGTTTTTAGTGTAATCCGAACTGAAAATATATCAGAAACAGATCAGTTAATAAGAATATTAATAAATTAGTAGGAATTAAGATAACAGTTGATTTCAAAGTTCAATTCTGATGCCTGTTGCATTTAACTGCAAATAACAGTAAACTTTCATAAACTTATCTTCTCGGAGCGAATATTTTAGATGTACATATAATCAAAATTACTTGAAGACTCTTAACCTTCATTATGTAGAAAAAAAAAATGTATTTATCGAATCTAAAATATTTACTTGTAAATACATCTATACAAGTAAGTTTAATGATTTAAAATTTAACATATTCTTTGGTCCAAAAAAAATATTTTATGTAACCAGAATAACTTTCATGCTTCTTAAATATTTCGTCAATTACTAAAAACTGACATCTGATAACTTAGTAATGTTACAGTAATTATAATATTGAAGGAATACAATATCACATTATATCCTTTGTCATAATTTACATCTGATTTATATTTCCGTAAACCTCAAATTTCAGAAATTATTCGAAATTAGAGGCTACTTCCATCATATATCCTTATAGTATATGTACACATTATTTCTTTATCTTCTTGTCTTGTGATTCAAATTTGTTATTGAATTTCGAGCAGCTTTCTAAGAAACTATGCACTACTATGAAGTTTAAGGTGATGGAGTGACTACAAACAAATGTATTAAGAAATCATTCACAAGCTCACTAATGATAAAACTCTCAGCTTTGCTGTAACCTCGACAATAATGTTATAATTTGAACAGCCTTTACAATAAAACCTAACATACCTAAGTACTTTGTTTAATTTTCCACAATTTTGTAGTTAATCTAAATTCTCAATAGTTGTATTGCATTTAAAGTCAGGTTTGTACCATTAACATTCAGTGTTGCACAGGCAAATGCCCATAACATACGTAGATGTATAAGTACTTTACAGTTAGGTTACAGAAAAGTGAATGAATTATCCTTAATTACAAATATCATTTTCAACTTTCATTTAAAGCTATTAAATAAGATTCTGCGTTGTTGATGACTACCTTTACATTTGATGAATAATTTTTTGATTACTTACTTTCTTTCCTTGGTGTTAGAAATAAGAATGTTTCCTTCTTGGGCCTGGACTTCGGCCATCTTTAATTTGCACATAAAAACATCAATAGAGTTTGCCATTGGCATATTGCCATCTGGTGGCCAGAGAGAGTAATAGATATGTTCGGCTTGTGTATAATTGCAATAATTATCAATTCATGCGTTAGATTGCTTCTATAATTCCCCACTGATGACTAATGCGATAATTTCATTTCACTTCGGCGAGAAACATTCGCTCCAATACACCATTAGAAAGTAGATTTTACGCAGAACATTTAGCTGTTTTAGTAAATATTTTAAAATGTAAAACTAAGTTAACTTAAAACATGAAGAAAATATTTTGTGTAAGGATGAAACCGATCTTTAAGAAGCAAATTCTCATTCAGTTTTGCAATTTTGAATCATGTTCTAAATCTCAAAAGGATCAAACGAAATAAAGTGAAAATTAAGATGATTTTATGCCGACAAATGATTCTAAAATGAAATAAATATTTACAGAAATTTATGCGCAAGGTAAATATTTAAAGAATTGAAAACTCCATTAGTAAACGGAAATTAATATTGAAATATAAACATCCATAAAGCAAATATATTGCATCAAACTCAGACAACGAGAATCATCAAACTTTTTAATTAATCATTAGCTAATTGCTTCATTTTACTTATGCGGTCACGTATCTTAAATGTTTGGTAATTAAAACTTTTCCTTAAGCTATACTTAATATTAATATTATTCAAGAATTCCAAACATGGGAAAAGATGAAACAAGTACGAAAACTTAACATATTTTGGAAAGAAGAAAAATGTATAATCTCTTTAAATTCTTTGTAAACATTTACGGCTTTAAATATTTTATTAATTTTAATTATGTTTTTTCTTGTTCTTTCAAAACCACTCAAAGTATAAAGAATTGTTAAAAAGATAGAAAAAAGTTTCCAGGAACACAATGCGCAGCTTAAGTTGACTGTAATTAATTTTACTCCTAATGATTTTTTATTTATAAGGACCACAATTTTTTTTTCAGAAACTTATTTCAAATTATTGGAAAAAGACTATCTATTAAACTTACATAGAAAACATTAAATGAATAGAAAAGTAGATATTAAAACAATTTAACATGTGGAACATGTCCATAAATAAAATAAAAAAGCCACCACACTGGATAAAATGCAAATAAATTATATTAAAACATAAAAACACACATGCTTTCAACCTGACCAGCAGGACTTTATCAAGAAAAATAGGTTTTTCGGGGATTAGACAAACATATCTTAGGCCTAACATTTTTTCTTTAAAAATGTATCTAAATGTTCTTTTTTTAGACTTCTTTCCAACGATTCAGTGATTTATCAAACTGTGAAAAATGGTGTCCCCCCCTCTCTCTCCCTAATAACTTTTGAACTACTGGAAAGATCTTCTTGAAACTTACTATTCACATTCGAGGACTAGCGATAATCTAACTATTATTTTTGAGGTCTTTTCCAAATGAGAAAACTCTTGTCGAGTAAGGCGACAAAAATTCCCATAGAAAACCATTGGAATCTAAACCATGAGAAGGCGACAAAAATTCCCATAGAAAACCATTGGAATCTAAACCATGGATTTCCGTCTTATTTCTGTTAATCTCATTGTCCTCAACAGTGAATGTTAAAAGTTAATCCCGATTTATATAATGTAAGTAAATAATACGAATTTGTCACTTTTTTGTAATATTTGTATTTGGCTATTAAAATTTGAATATAAATGTTGGGTTTCATTTTGTAGTTTTCAAGATTTAAAAAAATAAAGTCCGAAAGAAGAAAAAAGAAAACTTAAAGCCTTCTTCTTTCTTCTTTCGGCCTTAATAGCGAAATATTTGCGTCCAGAATCGATTTTTTTTTAATGAAACAGGAATTTTTAAGAACAACCAAAAAAATGCTAAAAAGAAATTACCATGAAATATTATGCATATTTTAAAGATATTGGGAATAATTACCCGAACATTGCTTGATGGAATGTAAAAGTCCTATTTTCTTTCTAACTTTATTTTACAACTTATTGGATATTCTTATTGATTGATTTATAATGCTTGAAGTACTTTACTTAAAATAGTTGTCAAAGAAGGAAACAAATATTTTGATCAAGAAAAGATAAAAGATTCAAGCGTGCTTGAGCTGTCATCGGTGAAAGAAAATTAAAAACTCCGAAATTGCAAAATTCTTTCAATTCTAATAAATATTGATTAACATTTGGTTAACATTTGATTATAATTTAACAATGAGGGAAGGTTTCTAATTAATTGATGTAATTCATGGTTTTAAAGACCAACTAAAAATACATGCCAAGGTGTTGAAAAGAAATGTATCACGATTGTAGTCCTATGATGCAAGGTATCGATGAATTTCCACCGCCGTAGTCTGTATTTTTAGGCTAATTACAGGAAATACACGAGTTATGAAGCCTCTGGGTGAAAACACTTTATATCGATGAATTTCCACCGCCATAGCCTGTATTTTTAGGCTAATTGCAGGAAATACAAGAGTTACGAAGCCTCTGGGTGGAAACATTTTCATTAAAAACTTTATTTAAATTTAAAGTAAATTTTCTTATTTCTGTAAACAAAAAATTCAATTTTTATTTTTGGAAGTGTATTTTAAAATATTACTCTGCACTCCTACAATTAAATGAGCTTATCTTAAATTGATAAACGACAAAGGATTGAACTTTGGTTACCGAAATTCAATAAATCCAAACACAGTAAGTTTGAATTTATTGAATAATTGATCAATAATTCCACATCATTAAAATTAGGAACACGTTCAGGAAACACCAATGATTAATAACAGGAAAGTTTATTAATATTACTATTTCTGAATTAATATCTCTGTAAATTAACTCTGTGATTAGATTCCGAACTGTAGTATTTATAAATATAATGTTTAATTTATTATTTATAAATAATATCATTAATATATATAAAAACGTTATTCTGTCTGTCATAAGACTTTAAGTTTTTCCAATTTTGAGACCAAACTATAAGAGATCATGCAAATGGATAAAATGTAGATCTTTTTAAGACAAACAAAATGCTATAAAAATCTTTCGAAAAAATATTTTGGTTTCCAAGATGTCGCCTTTTAAATGATCAAATTTTGACTTTTTCTCAATAAAAACGAAAAGTATGAAAGTTGGAAGAGAACATTATATTGAGAAAATGTTGGTATTTGGAAGTTCTATCGAACGATATATCGAAAACAAATATAAATCATATTTTCATAAATAAGCATGATTTCGAAACATGCGAAGAAGGCCACAACGGGCTGGGAAGTCGTAAATTCTCCGATCTCAATATTAATTTGGTAAATAAATAGGTTTTTTTTTTAATGCTATATACGCGAGAGTTCCGGAGCAAAGCGACGGTACCCGGCTAGTATAAGAATACTCTATTTGTGAATAATTCACAATTTTTTTTTATTATTATATTTGCGTTAGTTTAAAATCTTTAGTTACTTTGTCTCAATTTAATATTATTTTATAAGCAAATAAAGATTAAATAAAATTTTCTTTTGTCCGAAAAGCTATTGAAATAAAGCAACGTATTATCATAAAAAATGCTGTTTTCTATTTATATCTATAATGATACAAAAGGATATATTATTTTTGTTTTGTTTTTTTTGTTTTTTTTTTGTAAATTTTTGAAATTTAAAGTTTGAAATACTTTGTATTTCTCTTTATAGTTTCTTTATATAATCTGTTTTCTTGAGATGACTTTTGACTAGTTAATAGTATTATTTTTGTTATAATTAGTAATATTGATGATGAAGAAACAGCTCCGACAGTTTTCTTTGTAAATTAAAATTCATTATACACATTCCCATCTATAGCTTGTCAATGGATTTACAGTTCGGGTGTGTATATAATGAATTGAAATTTTTAGTATTTTCAATCTATTAGTCCTCAAAAATTCCAGTCTTAAAAAATTGGGTGAACAGTTGCCTACACATTACCACATGATATACGTTGCAGAAATTATGCATTCAATACAGAATTTAAAGATGTTCAATGTACTTTTCAGGCGGCAGGGGTGGCGGTAGATATAAGGTCTGTTCACAAGAAGATGACAATAGATTTCGCAATGGATTTTAAAGAGATGAAAGTAAAGATGTAACACATAAAATATGTTACAGTTAAAAATTTGTCCCGTTATTTTATTGGTGTTATTCACTCCCTCCAATTAGAGTAAAGATAAGTTCTGTTTCTGTAAGGCTTCAGAATATAATTTTTATTCCTTACCTATTGTACAAAATCGCAGCACCAAGAACTGAGTAATTCTTATTCCGAGATTAACTTTCTGATACTTGATAATCTTTCAAACTAACTCATTACAAATACTCAAGACTTGGTTTTAAACTTAAATATAAAAAATCTTTAAGATTTCTGTATACTTACGAATTTCAATTTATTTATAGCTGCTTTTTATACTCGTATTGAGATATAATTCTCGATACAACATATCTACAGTATTTGACTGCATTATTTTTACGACTCTTCCTGCTCGTGCTTTATCCCTTTCATCTAAATGTCAACGATAGAATAGCAGATTGGTTACAGACATCCATTTGGCTTAGATCCCAGTTGATGAATCAACTGCAGCATTGTTAGTGCAACTGGTGAAAGATCTTCGTCTGTCGTCAGTGAAGGGCGAAGTCACCTATTTGCCAACTTCACTCTACCACGACTGCAACTCCAAAAGCGTCCTGTAACGCTCGGGAAGACATTCATACACAATGAACTCATTCTTCCAAGTTCCTGATGAATATCCATTTGGAGGATTTCATTTAAATCAATTATTTCATAAGCATTAATAATGTTTACCGATTTTCTTCTTCTTACCAAATCCTTTAGATTTGAATTTAAATTCTGAAGCCAATCGGAGCGCCTTAACAATAGTAAAGTCTCGAAAAATCTTTTTGTTTGTTTGTTTTAAAGAAACAACAAAAAAGTAATTAATTTATTTTTTTTCCAGGATTTTTGTTTTTATTCAGCCTTTCATTAATTTTTTTTTTTAACATTTTTAACATTTTTTTTTCGGGATTCTTAAAATAAAGCATTTCTTTAGAATAAACGAAGTACTTATTTCTGTGTATCTCAAGCCTATCGTTGTTATTTTTTTAATGGAAGTAATGAGTTAATGTCGACGTTCACAAGTGAACTGTTTAAATTTTTCTATGATTTTTAATCCTGACTTTTTGCAGTCAAATTTCTATTTATGTGTTTTTTTTTATTTATTCTATTACTGTTTCTGAATTCCTTAATATTTGTTGATGGTGGCAAAGTGATGCCTTCTGGTTGGCGATCGAAATAAAATTTTATTAAAAGTTCTAAAATGTCTTTCAGAAAATAAAACTCAAGCTTAAGTTCTATTAAAGCAGCTGATGAAGCCTTTGATGAAGTCTTTCAGCATTTTCTTTTTGGATAGGTATTATCTTCTACGGTAATAAGTTAGCCTATATTTACAGTAGATAATCCGGAAGAAGCTGGTTTACAGGTGCGGATCCACCTGTCAATCTCCACATAAAGGTTGTTTCCCTGGACTTAATTACAACGGAATGCCAGTTTTGAGTGAAGTTGAATTTGCAATGATTTATAGAAATTACTCTTCCAATATTTGGAAAACGAAATGTTGACTAATTTTTCAAAGTTGTATTGTATTTTTCTGTATAACTACGTAAATTCCTCCCATTGTGTCTATTCTTCTTCACTAAGCCTAATGAGAAGACAGTTCCCTGACTTCATCATTTGTAGGGTGATGGTAACCTATATTACATGTAGTTTTGGTATGGATTTTTATTAGGTGAATACAATGCCAAACTTCTGTGAATGGCAATCCGAAAGTACAAAGTTAAGGCAGTTGTGGAGAAGATATTCTTTTTTTGAAAAAATGTAAATCTTATATTCAAACACCTAGGCTTGAACATAACCTGGATGTGAACAATGTAAACAGTACAGCATAATCATTATAGTTTATCACTAAATCACTAACCTTTAAAGAAGTCAGATGTCTGTTGTTGGAGTTCAAAGTGCAATTCACAATTATAAAGATAAAGTATATTGGAAATACGCATGAAACAAAAGAAAAAGAAAACCAAGATAGTACGTGCGAAAGAATACCTGTGCTTTTGCTGCGCGAACCTGCTAAGATGAAAGAAACCAATCGAAGAAAATTTGAGTAGAAATTAACTTTTTTTTTCTTTTTCTTCTGAGGTCTTTTACTAAATGATAAAGATTTCCTATTATTAATGACTCTGTAAATGTTCTGGAATACAGAGTTACTATTTTATCCATATAATATATATTAGCAAGCGTATTATAGATTTGGTCTAATGTTTGGAATGCCCCTTAATATATATGGGGCAGATAAATGGTTAGGAAATAAATTATAGAATGTACTTTAAATAGATGTATTTAGTTTTTCATCAGCCACTAATCAAATAGCTCAATATTGTGTATGTTTTAGAATTTTGATATATCTTTACCAATAGATAAGGATCTGAGACCTAAATCATGAAAATATTTGAAAGTTATATTTCTTATTTAATTTAATAAAAAAATGTAGGTTTATTAATAGGACTAATAGATTTTGTTTCTTACCCCCGTCAAAGCCATAATATAAGCAATGGGTCTTCTGATTTTTTTTACGACTTATATGTGCTTTCCTTTTTGTTTTCTTTCTGACTTAAATATGGAAAATGTTCCCATTTCTTACTTTTTGCATTTCCATTTGTCGTCATATGCAAAATCTTAATGCGCATGTGCAAAGACAAAAGATTACACGGCGCTTCTGTAAAACATCTCATGACTGTTTAATGACACCACTCACAATTTGTTTAACTGTCGGATATGCGGTCTAATGTTTCTAGCTCAGGGAATCTTATTTCCGATTTCCCCCTCCTACGCAGTTTCAAGATACGACTTTAAATTTACGGCTGTCACTTCGATGTGCCATAGCTGACATTTACAGCGCCTAGCTTAATGAATATTCCTCTATGAAACACTGGACTCGGCCTCTTTTGCTAAAGTACATTCGTTAACATTGCAAGCAGGAATACAGATCATTCTATAGTTATATTATAAAATCATATCTAAAACAACCTAAGCAGATGAAATCATATAGAACTTCAATTTCCGAATATATCTATATGCATCTATTGGGTGATTTGAAAAAAAATTACTTCAACAATTCAAATCTTTTGCGATTGAAATTTGGCACACATTAACAGATGGATATAAAACTGATTGCTGCAAGTTTGAAATAAGTATATTCTATAGTTTTGTTACAACTAAAAACTTAAAAACTTAAGTCTAAAACAACATCCCAATGAAAATGAATTTAAACTTAACAAACTTTACTTAAACAAATGGGCAATGTAGCCACATCAATGAGTTGACAAATTGCTCTTAATCGTTTCTTCCACGAGGAGATACACTTCCGAACCGTATCCAAGATGACATTCTCCCAGGCTCTACTGATTTTCTCCTTAAGCCCATTTTCGGTGAAATTGTCTTTCTTGCCGCCGTAAACCTTCTTCATGAGGGAATCCCATTCATCATTTTGAAGGAATTGATAATCTCTAGTTCTAGATGATTCTGAGTCACTCGGCTTGTACGGGAGAGTGCCCCGTCTTGTTGGAAAAAGTAATCATCATCAAAAGTACAGCTGATGACAATTAGGGGGTCGCCCATAACAAGCTGATGTAGTTCTCAGAGTTAACTTTTAAAATATATATATATATTGTAATTGTATTGACTTACGTGTTGTAAATTTATTGCTAACATTGATACATTACACGTCACATAATCACAATGTTTAAAGTTATTCCCTGGGATGCTATTTTTAAACATATGTTTTTAATTTTTTAGGTATAACAAAACTATAGAACTACGTACTGGAAACTTGCAGCAATTATAGATTACATCATCTATTAACATATGCCAAATCTCAGTCGCTTAAGATTTGAGTTGTTGAAGTTGTTAAACTTTGAATTGAGTAGGTTTTTTTTTGGTTAAAAGCTCTAATGTATAGGGGAGATCCGAGTGTTATGGACCCCCTAAGCAAGAATGCTCATAAAACTTAAATTATTAACATAAAAAGATTAAATTTGTTGGCTGCTCATAACAATTGTATAGCTAAATGGTTCAAACGTGGTAAAGTACTCTGGTAACTATTAATAATTGCAAGAAATTTTTTTTTTATTTTCGTGTCGGTGATCCATATTACACATACGTTCGTGTAATATGGACCGATTAAACCAAAAACAAAACATAACAAGAAACTAGTTAAAATAATTTTTAAAAACAAGCTTTCATTAAAATGCACTAAACAGTAGTCATACTGTAGGCATGTGAAGTTTCACGATTTTATTTGGATTGGTTTATGAGATTTGGTGATTTTAAAATTTGCCCCTCTTTACCTTATGGGTCGAATTTTGAAAAATTTAAATCATAAAAATTGTACGACTTGAATTATATTAAGCAAGCCCTAATTTGTGCTTTTCGTTGAAAATATTAAATAAAACAAGCTTCAGGCTCATAGTAATATGCTTAGCAACCAGTGGTCCATACTACACAACAGCGCACGGTTCATATCATACGCATGGACGGAGCAACATTGTTTCCAATCACATATCACTATGCAAAATGGCGCGCATAAAACACATGTATGGATTGAAAAGAAAATAAGTACATTTGCTACTATTAACGTGAAAATTATATTAAAATTACCTAACAGCAGAAAGTAATACAGTCAATCTAGCATACCTGTTACATCCATGATCATATAAAACGGAAAACACAATTTAATACTCGTCCAAATGAAGGCACACATGTAAAAGTCACCTGATGCTTTGGGTAACAATAATATTCTCTAAAGGCAACGGGATGGTTCTGCCAACTAGTGGTGAACAGATAAATTTCAACATGGTCCATATTACACGATGGTCCATAATACACGGATCTCCCTATACGCTGAAAACACCACTGCTTCTGAATTTTTACTAGTGCTAGATTTACCAATCGCCAGAAGAAGTTACGTATCTCTGCCGGCACTTACGTATCTCTACCGTATATATAATAACTTTCAATTGCATTCGCCTTTCTTTTTTGACGGAATCATTGAATAATTTTATCTTTCCTTCCTTTCATCGACTTTGGCCAACTGTGGACCACGGGCTAGCCCTAATGACAACATCAGGGTGGGGCTAGGAAATTCCAGAACGGGAACAAGATTCACATCTCGTCCAGAAATAACCCTGAGATAGTAAGTCTCAGGGGAGAAACGGACGGGAGAAGAATAAAGATGAAACATCCATGCTCTCGACCGGGATTTGAACCCGGGTACCAGACACAGGCCGCACGGCAGACCGACGCCTGAGACCGCACGACCACCTCGGCACTGCAATTTTATCTTTATTACAAAAAAAAAAAAGTTACTTTCATTTGTATTGTATTAATTTATTTTTTCTGTAACTTCATAACTATTTACTTCAGTCAATTGAACTTTCTCATAAAACTTTATTAGCGCTAATTTTGTTAGAAAAAAATCTTCTAACCATAGTAAAGTCATTCAATCCTTTGTCAAATACAAGTAGTGTTCAATTTTTATTAATTAAAACAATAGTTTATTACAGAATCGTCAGCATCGTATGTTTAAGCTTAACATCGGGGATGTTACAGCTGCTGGGGGAGAAAATGGGGGAGAAAAATGGGGGAGAAAAATGGGGGAGAATAATCTTGTTTTATTTTCTACAGTATGGCACAAAGTTGATAAGTAAAGTGAAGATGATCTTCTGTTTCGCTTCACAATAGAAGCCGTGGTTCGCGGAAGAGTCGACGGAGTGAAATCAACGGTGTTAGGGCTGTGGTCTAGCGATGTAGACGGATTTGGAGGAGCTCGATTCAATTCCCGACGACGGTGGGAAGTTTTCTCAGTTTCTCCTCCAGACGAGTCTATTCAGTCCTCTGTAAAATCTGCTTTCTTTCCGTGGATTAATGGCGGAGAGAGTTTCGAAAAGAGCGGAACTGTTGAGACGTATACTTCCAACAAACAAGGTAGCGATAGCGATTAGTAAACCAATCACAATGCTTCTGATGTGTGAATGAAGAAAATTATTCAAAAGTTATAATAAGCTAGCAAGCTGTTTTTATTGAAAACTTTACAATTCAAAACCCACCACAATTGGCTCACGAACACTGAAGAAGGATGAGTAGGGTACAGATTGAGTCACCTTTACGTTAGAAGAGACTACGCCGGGGTGGTCTAGAAATTACTCGCGCGAGTCTGTTTGCGACCCCATACTATCTTACCCACCCCTATTTATATGGAATAATCGTCATTCTTAACTCAAACCTTGTTAATACACTGAATTCCTAATAATGATTTAAAAAAAAGAGAGATATAAGTAGCTCTTATCTATATTATGTAACATAAGAAAAATCACTATTCATATGTAATAATCGTCATTCTTAGCTCAAACCTTGTTAATAGACTGAATTCAATAACTTTTCAATAATTTTACGACCAGCTACAGACACAAACTCTACGGCTCTGAACTACTCTTGGCAAGACCATTTCAACGACCCCCTAATCAAGTCTCTAGCCCTCGGGGTTGCTGAGTTGATACTTGTCCACAGACAGACAGACAAACCGGGGATATAAGGCTTCAGGTATCAGAAGCCTAAAAGGGCCCAATACGGCCTGGTTCTTTTAGGATCCAACAAAATAGGTTCTTTTAAAATCTACGGAACAACCAAATCAGTTTGGAGGCTGCGAGGAATATATAAGTCCCCGGGCCTATTCATGATTTAAAAAATATATAATAAATTTTAAAAATATTAAGTTTAACAGAATTTAAATATAGAGGACTTGGCAGTTAGTACTTACGTAGGATCTATTAAGAGGCAAATCTGTAATTTACGAATTCCCGTACATTTTTATTCGAATCAAGCTCTAAAAACTTTTAAATCTAGGAATTCCGGGCATTCCTGCAAACACGTTACGCAACGAAGTTCACAACGTAAACTTCTGTTGTTCATGGTTCACGTGATTCCTTTGAAAACTTCTCCCAAATAAATTTTTCCAATAGTTTCTCGCAATCCGTAAACAAGGAAGAGATCGAGAATTCCGTCGTTACTGGGAAAAAGATAAAAGACAAACTCATAACAAAATAGTTTCTTGCGTTTTACATTGAAGCTTCTCCGAAATTTAATAAGTCGTAATTTTTGGGAAAAAAAAGCAAACGATTTTTACTTTTTCTATAGAAAACAGCATCTAAATGGATTCCTTTTGGGCAGGATCTTTGCGGAGAAATGCTTAGAGTTCCATTGCATGTTTTTTATTGCACAATCTTATGTAAATTTCAAAGAATTGGTACTTTTAGGAATTTATAACTTCAGAAGCCACTGCACTTATACTTCGATTCCATCTTTACATTTGATTTGTACAGAAGATCCAACTGCCTAAAAAAAACGGAAATTTAACAATTTTTCATCATTGATTAGATTTTATTGTTGATTATTCTCGAGTTACGACTTAAGCGAAACGTGATCACTCGCACTTACGAATGCCAAGTTGTTAATCCTAAAACACGGAGACCTCAATTATTCGATAGTTTGATTCTTCGAAAACAACATTAATGCAAAAACGTATTAATTGACACTACCCACTCAGTAAAATTCAGAGTTACTGAGTTAAAATTAAACAAATAAAGATGATTATAATAATTTTGAAAAAAATAGATTACGTATTTTTCTTTTATAAAAGTCTGTGTTTTAATTCAATAAATTAATTGAATGTTAGTTCGTAATATTTTCATTTCCTGATCTTTGATGCTGAAATTTATAAAAAAAAATCCCTGTAAGCTAAATATAAGTTATAATTTATAAATTTTATTGTTTCATTAAGCAAGTAGTAAGATTAGTTAAAAAAAAAGTAACAATCACACGTATATATTTAACATTCAAGTATGTTATTTATGGCCCAAAGAGTATGTAGTGATTTCCGTTTTCAGATAAAATGTAGTTACTTTATTAATCGGACTTTACCGTTTCTATTATAAATGAATTTCAGAATTTCCTGAGCTTTCTTGTCATTTGTTTTCGGGCATTTTTATCAGGGAAAAGATCGACAATTGATTAAAATAGATAGTCACTGACTGATGCCTCTACTTTAGGTTCTGTCTTCTGTTCAACTCTTCAATATTTTAACCATAAGCCTTCACTTAAAATTAAGATTATGTTAAAAAAAATATGCTCAGACTTAAAGTTCCATCAAAAACTTTTCCTCACAAACAATAGAAATCCTATATAAGAAAAAAAAATATAAACAGCTCTTAAAATCAATGTGAATGAAAAAGAGATCAAGTTGACAGAAGCGATACACCTGCTTCTGTAATCTAATTTCAAATAATTCGAAACACTTCTTACTTCCATGATTCCCATCAGCATAAACGGAGCAATTAATGAGTTTTACACAACTAATACCTTTTCGAATAGTAAACTTAATGCAGGATAGTCTACATATAATCTAATGTTTTATAATACATTAAATGTCACTTTTATATTGAAGAATAAAAGATTAAAATAAGAGAGCAATAAAAAAACAATTGCAAGTAATTTCTAATTGAAATATAGTAACTTCAAATGCGCATTATGGTATCAAATACACCACAAATATCAAATATCAGGTTGTAAAGAAAATTGCCGGAAAATTCTAACATGTCTTTTAGAAACGAAATGTACTGCAGCAGTCAGTGACTTAAACTTCCCAAGTGTTGTGCGTGAGAGATAAGGTATTGGGATATTCATGTAAACTGATGAAATAGATACCCCATAGTTTGTCTGACGAGAATCGGCTGCAATGCTCCTCCATTGCCGTTCCTCTCGTGAACATCAAAGGCAGATTTTTTTTTTTTTTTTGCATCGGTTGACTTTGCTGACGAAAAATAGGTGATGTTTGTGAACACAAAAGGTTCTGTATAAAAAAGGTAAGCCCCACCTGCATGGAAGGAAAGTGATGCTGAGTTGTTAGTGGGATTGTTGCTGTGTGGTACACTATGAACTGTTACCTCTAAACAAAACGTATACAGCTGATATGTACATTCACCAGTTGGAAACTCTCCATACTGCTGTAAGACAAGCGCCTTAATCGAGGTGAGGAAATGTTCCGTCCGGATAATGCAATTCCACACATCGTTTTATGGACACAGCAAATATTACAGGAGCTTGGATGGGAAATATTGTCTCACCAATCATAGTCCCCAGACCTTGCCCCATCCGACTTTCATCTCTTCCGGTCTTTGTCGAGTTTTCTTGCTGGAAAGAAGTGATACAAGAAGACGACGAGGTGAAGACAATGCCTTGATGACTTCTTCATCTTTCGAAGGCCGAACTTCTATCAAAATAGGGTATTTCAACTCAGAATAGTGGAACAACATTATCAGTCACAATGGTGACTAACTGGACGATTAGGAAACGGATGTGCAGGTTTGTACCAGATTTTGTATTTGCCGGTAACTTCTTTACAAACTAATGAAATCTCTATTCATTTTAATGCAGACAAAAGGTCCATTTGTTAAAATTATAATGATGAACAATTACGATTTAAATACATTATTTTAAAAACCATATATTTTAGAAAGCTGATCATTAATAGATAAGTGTGATGTTTCTATTCACTTAACATCCCTGCAACACATAAATCAACCCTTCAGAATACAGATATCTCCCATGTAACTCACAAAGTATTGCTACACGTTGCCGTTAAAGTCACGTAAATATCAGTAACTTAAATATCAGTACGTAAATGAAATGTGTTGGTAAGTTAACTAATAACATGAAAGCATTTTACCATATAGTAAAAATAAGAAAAAAATTAAAAAAAAAAAAAATCAGGCTGCATTTAACTGCAGCCTGAACATTTTTTTATGAGTGCTTATCGATACTTGGCACTTCGACTGTAGTTTTTGTTTGTTTCCATTAATTAAGAAAAACAAAACGAAACTTTTATTCTAATCATTGTAATTTGAAAGAGTGTTTCAAAAAAACAGTCATTAATTAATGGAGAAAACGATTTTTTTTTCTTGGAAATTCGTGTTCTGTTATTAATGACTTTTGTGATTTTTTTTTATCAGTCTAATTCCAAGAAAAAATATTTGAAAAAGTATTTTAACAAGCCAATGAACTTTTTATTGAAACTAGGCCACCCCCCTGTCTCCCCCTGGTAAGTATGAGATAATCCAAGAAGAATCGATTCCAAGCGTTTATGGCAAAAGTGATACTCCGTATTTTATTCCTTTTTGAATGAACTCATTATTTGATAAATCGCGCCATTGTTGAACGCGACATTTTGAAGTTCAACAATGCTCATTTTGCATTTGTCGACTTCCTCGCAACAATAAATCTCAACAATGCAACAGGAACAACCGTTTTCCATTGTTGCACTGCACCGGACAGACAGCGAAATACAATATTTTATATAATATAAGATTGCAAAATCAGGAAAACTAGACAGAGATGAACAAATCCTGCATAATTGTAGGCGACGATAGAAGGAGGAAATGAATACAATAACAGTTGCATGAGTATTTTATTTCCAAGCTTTTACTCATCGACAGATCTTGAAGCAGTATACATAAACCATCACACCATAGGTGAATTACTGTTTCTTGAGCAGTAGAGGTTTACACGTTCGCTGAATGATTCGCATCTATAATAGGGATGCGATTGACTTCTCGTCCGCTAGACTAAGTTATCAGCTGCATGATGTCCTCTGAATCCAATTGAGGCAACACGGTTTATTCTTCGAAGCAATTACCCTGGATCTATTCCATTCGATGTCACGCTATTAATTGTAAGTTACAATTAGAGCTAGTGAGAGTTATATTGAATTTTGGTATTTGGATATCCTTCAACTAAAGATCATTTCCTATTTTACAGTTCTCAATCTTAATATCTAAAACTGTATCACAACTTTCTGGGAGTTGCACTTTCAGTAAGCAAAAGT
>JAFIDM010000004.1:43497363-43575287 GCA_023159025.1 Thereuonema tuberculata | reverse complement strand
TTTTTTAGCTACTTATCAATAGAATTTGAGTTGCCTCTCAAGCGCTGAACATAAAAATTTTAAACTAACGAATATAAAAATGCAAACATCAAACAAAGAGATAAAGAGCGCGATAGTGACAGATTTAATTCAACTATTTTCTTTCGGAAATCTCGAAGACGGTAAACAACTCCATAATCTGAAACGAAGATAAAAAAATCTCAGAGAAACAAATCCTTTCTTTTTCATTGAATTCACAAAGAAATAAAAACACACACAAACATCTTCTTTGACAGACGAAAACCATATAACCTTTGAACAAACGAACCAGACTTATCGCGAACTTAACTGCTTAGCTTCGTGTTTATAAGAAATTAAGTTTTGTAGTTGATTTCCTCAGAAGAATAAAAAACTTAAGAACGGGTTGATTGAAATCTGATAGTGAATCTCTACTTTAACGTTACCAAGTGTCTTGAAGATAAACTTTTCTTAAATTTCCAACCGGATTAGGCACAGAAACTTGAAGTAATTTCAGCTTTTGTTTGTAAAAGCTAGGCTTTCAAGAAAAAAAACTCATCTATCGTAAACAATGAAGAGGAAAAAAGTTTTCAGATAAATACAAAATCTACAGAAATCTCAAATTAATCCTTAATCTACAGAAAGATAAAGTTAATCCTAAATCTAAAGAAATCTAAAACTAATCTAAAAATCTAAGAAAAAGGTAAAATTAATCCAAAAGTCTAATTACATTTAAAAAACTAATTTTTTGTCAGAAATCTGAAGTAAAAGAAGAAGGAATTAAGTTTAAACTTTGTTTTCTCAAAAAAACAACAAAATAACTTAAGAAAGCACTACTTGAAATCTGATGGAAACCAGATATAAAGAAATCTAAAAATAATCCTGAACTTTACAGAAACCTAATCCAAAAGCCTTGGGATTAACATAACGAAATAAATATAAATCCCATCATCTAAAGAAATTAAAAATTAATCCGAAAAGAATTAGGTAAATAGTACGTTAATTCGGAAATGTACAGAAATCTAATATAACTTCTAAAATATAAAGTTAATTAATCTTTAAAGCATACCGAAAAATTGCTTGAAAAAACCGCTAAACATTTACTGTAGGTCTTCAATGCATGTATAGTAGTCCTTTTTTTTAATACATACTAGGTATTGCGTCATTAGAAAAAGAATTGAGATTAATGTGTATCGTGTAAAGTAATGTAACATTTAATATATAGGAATAATATGTTTTTATTACATTTATGAAAACCTAATGAAGGGTTCTTTCTTTGTAATTTGTTTTTGTTTGTTTTAAGTCTTTGATGTTCTACACAAAACAGATAATCAAGATTTCCTATGTAGGTTTCTTTTAGAATTGTAATAGTTTTCTCCTTTCTTTTTTACTTATAAATAGATACTTGTAAGTTTAAACTGTCATGATACAGACAGCGTAGCCAGGGTACTGTATGCACAGGAAAACTCCAATTCACATAAACCTTCATAGCTCTTTAAACTAAGTTAAAGTTTAGTATTTTTTTTGCTTAATACTTCAGATGTCAATAATATTCCTAACTAAAATAGTTCTTACCTCCTAGCCAGTTCAAAATTTAGAATTTTTAAGTAAATATCCAAGCTTCTAACATAACAACTAGAAATTTAAAATTTTGTGTTTTTCTTTCAGTATTTTCCGAAACTTCGTCAAAAAATATAAGCATAAAAAAAATAAAAAAAAACAAAATAAAAAACACCGTTATGTCTTGGAATTGTTTGCCTTCAAACTTTTCCAAGGCTTTTGCGCAACCTGCAAATCAAAGGGAATCTGTTTTTCTATTTCTCTGCCCGTAAATTGTATTTAGGCACGGATCGATGCTTCCTTTGAAGGCACCATAGTTTCCTCTATTATTTCTTTATTTCCTCTGAAGTTATTCTCTAGCTTTCAATCAAGTAAGAAGTTTTCTTTCCTACCATTGGCTATAGATGGTTTGACTGAGGATAAATTATTTCTTAATTCCACCTGTCTTCTCTATTGTTCTGCCTTTTACGACTCATCTTCATCTCAAGGGAAAAGCAGCTCATTTCTTCCTGTAGTATAAAGAAACGGCCTACTGTTGTCTTTTTTTCCCCCTCTTCCTTTCTTTACTTATCCTCTATATATTTGACCTTTCTCTATCTTCTTCTACCATCTTCTTCATTGGCTGCTTTCTATTACCTTTCTTATCGGTGCTTCTGTTTCCCGTCTACTTTTCCGTTTTATCTCTTTCTTTCTTTCTTTTTCGTAAGAGATGTGGGTAAAAACAGAGCTAAATAACTAGAGATATCGATTCACAGCCGAGCCGTATTAGAAGCTGAACAAAAACATGATAATTAGGACTAAAGGCTGAGAGAATGGATGAATCAGCTTCCGAAAGGGCCTTAGCAAACACAGGGAAGTTGATCCCTTGAGCCTAGGTTCCTTGAAATAGAAGGGTGTTCATCTGAGTGCAAAAACCAGATGTAAGACGTCGATATAATCAAGGATTTCATTCTGTAATCTTGGTATTCAAACTTTGAGAGTAGATAAACGAAATGTATACTAAACAGACACAAAATTAAACAATAGGTAATATTTTAAATGTTGGATTTCAGCAGCAATAAAAAAAAGTACAGAATTACAGGATATAAAAAAATACTATAAATGGAATTATAATTCAATATATTGTTAAGCATATCTGTTTGAATTTGCTTGCTGTAATCTTATATAATCAGAGCTTACCAAAACGGATTGGCTACAGTGAGTGCGTTAGACCCTCTTCACACGACGCGACGCGACCAAGGCCGCGAGGCCAAATCATTATACACGGTAGATTTCAGTGGAGCGTTTTCACTCGTGGTCGCTTGGTCGCTTCTACGCGATTTTTCACGCTGCCAGACTGGCCGCGCGACCACCGTCGTTCTATAGATTTCAATGAAGCCTTTCACACGAGACGCGATTTTCGTTGCGGCCAGAAGGTCATTTCTGTTTATTTTCGCGTTTTGAAACATTGAAAACATATTTCATTAAAATGAAACTACTTTAGAGAATGGGGACTTTGACACTGAATAATTCATAGTAGAAGTTCAGTGAATATTTATAAAAAAAGAACATTTTTTTTTAGAAATGGATTTTATCAAAAATTTCTTTTTAGAAAAAAAAAATGCTTCAAAACAAATTTATTTTTGGAAACGAAAAGCATCAAATGAATCATGATATTTAGAAAGCCTTTAATGAAAACGGGTTTTATTGTAATTATTTGATAGCACGTAAAAAAAAAAAAAATAATCTCAAACAATTCTTAAAAACACAAATTTTATTTTTTAAAAATTAGGTCTAACTATTGCACTAATAATGAATATCCTAAACACAAATCCTTATTTTATGAATATTTTTTATCATTTATATGTTGGCAAGTTTTTTTAGGTTGAAAATAGCGAGTAATACCTCGACAATCCGCCCAAAAAATTGACTGTTTTTGAATTTTCATTTAATTAATTAATTACAGAATATTTTGAAAATTAAAAGCAAGAAAATATAAAACCCACATAAAGTTTGCAGTCGCCTGAATTAATTGAGTCACCTGAACGAGCTTCGGCTGGTGGCGTATTTGGCCGCCTGGCCAAAGTCGCTTCGTGTGAAAAGTGTCTTACAGATAGAATAAGTTACAAATCTTCAGACTCCAGAAAATATGCGAGCCAATTATTTCTATATATTGACTATATTAATGATTAATTGAGTAGTTTTTTTCGTTAAAATTAATTGTTTACATTAATAGGAGAGGACCTAGTGTTTTATTAGTGCAAAGCGCCTAATTGTTTACAGCACGACTTTTTTTAAAAGTTGTTTTTTAAGATATAACATATGATAATATATAACTGATGAATCGGAGTTGTAGTGGTGCTTTGAAAAACAAAGTCCGAATTTTGGACTCGGAAAAAATTATTTCTCTCATCAATAGCATTTTTTTTCCTAAATTTCGACAGATGGACTATTTCCATGGGAATTTATTCTCCATTTGATTAAAAGGCTTAGATAATTATTGGACGATTAGTAAGTTCTATTACCGATCACTCTGACGTTATCAGCAATATGACAAAAATCCATAAGTTAATCTTCACATTATGCGAACAAAAAATACTATCTTAAAAAATAGTTAGTCGAAAGTATATTATTTATTTCAATTTAGACCTGTAAAAGGTCTACTTTTTTAATAAATCAACAAAAAGTCAGAAAGTTATTAAATTACAGCCAAAGTGATATGTGAAAAAAATAGTTCTTGAAGTTCTTGAATAAACTTTTGTAATTATTAATCGTCAATAAATTTTTAAGTTAATTTGGCAATTGCTTTCGTTGGACAGAACCTTTAATAAGCTCAAAGAATAATCCGTTTACATCGCATGTCAAGTTTTATGTGTTACGTTGATTACATGCAGTTGATTAAATTTTGGGGGTTTGCAAATCCATCGTAAGGGTCAACTTGAAAATATGCATTAAATACTAATACATCGTTAAATAATTCCAAGATTAATGCACTATCTAAAATGCGATTTGTAAAGAAAATTTAATTTATGAGTGTAAATCTCCTATAGATTTTGATCCTTTTGATGTTTTACGTGTCTTACGATCCACTATAAATTAAGGGTCAAAACAGTATTGCAGGAATCCAGATTCAATTCCACAAGAAGATCTTAGTAGTATTGTACTTCATTAAAGTTTGGTGTTAACAAACCCTCTCCTATTAAATACGGGGCAAACTATATCCCTTTAAATAATTAAAAAATAATGCACTGAGCTACATCAAACTTGCCATTTAAGAGCTTAAATGTGCTGTTGAGATCTTAATAGAAGTTGGTAAGATTCTTAAAGGTGTCACAGTCTTAAGCGTCCAGCAATTTACGCAGCCCACCAATAATTTATCAATGTAAATAAATTTTCTTCCTTAAAGAGTAAGTTTTTAATAAGGAGATATGAATAGATTTTTATATATCTACAACAATGCGAAGAACGACTTTCTTTAGAGTCAAAACTTTCTGAATGAATAAAACACTTTATATTCTAAAACAGTTTATAAGTTAAAAAAAGCCTATTGCTAAATTTTCGCAATTTTTTTATGTCAATTATTTTGTAATTTTCTTTTATAATTGCACTGAACTAGAAATTTTTTATACAAGAAACTGTTTATCGCTCGAGTTAAAAAGACAATTAACCGAATAATGAGAGTTTGCAGGTGCTGCCCTCCAGAGACAGTCAATCAACATTCATTAGAATCTTGGATCCTTGAAAGCAAATCGCTACCTAATGAACTCCTCACAAGATGTAACACCGAGAAAGCCAAGTTTCAGGGAAATTTTACACTATCAATAGTTCAACTATTATAGGATAACGTAGATAATCTTTTAAATCTCTTAAATTTAAAATCTAAACTGTAGTAATCTTTAATTTCTTAAGTCATATTTCTTTCTTATCTCCTTTCTGCTTATTGTCATATTAACTAATATACAACATCTCCACAAAAAAATATATTCCACAAAATAAAATTACTAAGCACATTTTCGGAAAGTATTCCTTGTTTCCTTTTTTAAGCTTCTTAAAAATTGAAATAATTACAGAAATCTATGTATCACATACATTCTCGTGGACATAGTTTAACATAACAATCACTTACCCGTGACTTTAACAATATTATTTCTAACAATTCCGATATTTCCTTTAATTCACAACTTCAATTCTTCAAATTTTATCAACTCTTCTGTTATCAACACATGATTTTACCATCTCTCCTGCTAAATTTACCAGTACTTTATCAACTTCCATTCCGTCATTACAATTAAGATTACTATCCCTAGTATTTCGTATAATTACACACTATTATTTTCCTCTTGAGTTTTTTTTCCATATATAATACTTTAACCTCATTATTTATGCAATGACCTAACTTATAGCTGTGCTGAGCCAATTCTGACTTGTCCCCTTGTTTCTTTTTAATGCAATACACAGGTTCTAAAACCCTATCCCTAATAGTACGTTTGCTTTCTCCAACATAAAATTTTCCGAAAAAAATTTCGGTTCCGAATGGCGCCACCAGGGGTAAACTGGAGCTGTATCGTGAACTAATCAGGCATAGGAAAGAAAACAAAAGCGTACAGTTGACAACAGATTTTATTGTTTAGTCAGTTACACATACGGTTCAATATGCTGACGTAGGATTTGCTGCACTATCAATCCTATGTGAGGGGCTTTATAATATAAGTGACGGAAGTGATTCACTCCCTGCTGAAGAATGGGAGAAATTCTTTAAAGTCAATATCTTTACAGTTATGCTTAATTTTAGCAAATCAAAGACAGACGCAAAATTTGCGTTGTACTGCAATTTTAGTTCTTTTAATTTAACGGAGAGGATGAGTCTAAATATGTTTGCTTGGTAAAATCCATTATTAGGATGCAAAAATTTTTTTTTTGTTTTATTGGTTCAGAAAGTTTAATGTACTTAAAATTTAAAATATCTCCTCTCGTAGCTGAAGGTATCAGTGAATTTAGAGTTCTTACAATACAGAATTTGATACAGAGCATTCACAAAGCCTTGTAATAAAACTTTGATTTCAGAAACTGTCAAAGTCCAAAAGGCAAAATGCATTTAAACAAATACAATACCTGTTTCTTCGAATGTTTTAAATATTCATGAATATTTCTTCGTAGAAGATGTAAAATTAACGTTGGTTTCAACATTTTAGGACTAGCAGAATTTTAGGAGGCTAATTGACAGTTTATTCGAACATAATTTTAGGAGCGCATAATTTTAGGAAATCTGATAAATTCTCATAATATATCTACTAAATGATCCAGTGCAGATAATGAACCATGAGTTCATAAATCGGAACCATAAAGTTTAGGCAAATTAGAATTGTCACTGAAATTGAATTTAAAACAAGTCATGTTCTGAATTATTGTGAAATCAGAACTAAAATCTTCATTTAACAATGGATATGAACTATGTATAATTTTATTACAAATAAAAAACAAAGAATATTAATATTTTAAACTGAATATAGCAATTTTATATTTGCTTCATGTTGAATAAGTACTTAGCTAAACTTTAATGATATTTTGTACAAATTGCAACTTGATTATAAAAAGTGCTAGTTTACCCCATGATCCTTCATATAATGGTTTCACAGCTTACAGTCTAAGACCAAAAAAAAAACCGAAGCACCAAAAAGGAAGCATCCAATTTAATAGAAATCCGTTCGCAACTACTGTTTCATTAGTTATGAAGATAATTGAAGTTTAGTTGTCAAGAATGGTCACTAAGAATCTTACTAGAAACATTCTACTACGTGGACTGTTGCATTTACATCAGCTTACCATCAGTAATGGCTTAACATCCCTCTCGAATGCTCTACGAACAATGCTCTTACTGGACTTCGAAACACTCTGCATGGTGGGACTGTGAGAAGTAACGTGATTATGCAGACAAATCGCCGCCATCTGGATTATGGTAATGCTTCTGTGGAAAGATGATTGCCTGAGATGTCGCCAATGCTCTGGTCGGCCCAACAGTACTATTACTTGGGACAAGCTGTTTGTTGTGATCCAAGCCGTAACTGTTCTAACAGCTTCACTTTCCACTATCCAAAGGGATGTGGCTTTCTGTACACAGCAACTGGTATTTACCCATATTATTGCTAAATGAATTGCAGACTTTAGGCTTTATTCCCGTCCCTTACATGACCACCTTTAACAATTCACACTAGAGGCTGCGCCTACAGTGTTGCTATGACCGGGAGACGTCTGCTCTCGTATTGTGTTTAGTGACGAGACTGCTTATGCCTTGCTACAGATGATCATCGAAAGATCTCGTATTGTGTTTACTGACGAGACTGCTTATGCCTTGCTACAGATGAACATCGAATCCGTTTATGGAAGAGAACTATGGCGCGATCCAATCCTGGAAATATTCTCCAATTTTCCAACAAAATAATATACGTACATAAGCTGTATTGGAGTGCCTCCAATCAATTCAACCCTTCCTTGATCAGCTATGTATGCGACAAGCTTGGATGTCAACTGCATTCCTTATCGAACATCCGACATTTGGAGAAGATGTTGCCACGCCGTGTAACATATGCATAGTACCCAAAGTCGGCTCAACACAGTATCAATAACGATGCTGCTAGTATTCATTAAAAAAATATTTTTTATTGTGAAATTTCAATTAGACTTCTTTCCAATTCTCTTCATCCAAATGGATGAAGTTTTTGAAGATTTGCAGTTTCTTTCAAATTGGAAGCTTCATTGATGTGATGCTTCGATTTTTTTAACTGTTTATTTAACCACCCAAAGAGATTCTTTCTCTTAATCCCTTTGCAGAATTTGGTATTTGTAGATGGTCGTAAGTAAGTTGCCTGTAAGTAATTTTTCTCTGCATTGCTTCTTCGAGAAGCTTTAAGAGTTTAAAAAGCATCCCAGGAACGATTTATTTCGAGGTTACTGACCTTTTACTAGCTATTATTAAAAACTACTTTTACTAATGAAGACACCTCTGTCCATTATTTAGCAGAATTGAGCTCAGTTACAACGAAAAAGTAGTTTCGTTGTAACTTCACAAGTAAGATTGCAGAATCTAATTATGATTTTGTATGTGTTGCCGGTACGCACCGAAGTGGGAGCTTCGTAGCCGAAGCCTCCGTGTTCCAGGGAGCACTAGTGTTCCCAAGATGGCGAACCCCTAGCAGACTCACTAGAATTTCAAGGGAAAGATACTGGGGTGGTTTCCCGTGGCCTTCCCCAGGACGCCATTAAGGAATGACGTCAGACCGAAGAGAAAGTGAAGAAGAGGCTGGACAACACAGGAAAGGAAATTGAAACAGCCATGCCATGCCGGGATTCGAACCCAGGTACTGGCGCACTGGCAGCCACGGCAGACCGCCGCCGAGACCGCACGGCCACGCCAGCACAGCAATTATGATTTTAGTGAATGATAAATTAATTCTCAAGTTTGTCAAAAATTTCTTTCAATTTTTTTTATTTTTTATGCCTGCTGAATGGTTTAATAAGAAAAATTTTATGGTATAGTTTGTAACTGTTGGACTTTATTTTTGATAAATGTTTCAATCGATTCAAAATTTAAAGATTCCACAATGTAATATTTTAATTAGAAAAATAGGGATAAAGAATCAATTGACTTTCTTCCAAAATGTTGAGGTTCTGCATGTTGATTCTGGAAAAAGTATCAAATTGATACTTTTTTTTTATGGAACTAAAGCAGAAATCAGTCATTAATGTACTCTTTATCCATAAGATGTTACGATGGTCGTAATGGTTCAACCAAAGAAAAAAGAATAAAGGAAAACAAAAACGACATGTCCTTTCGTGATGTTTGGGGGAGGCGGGAAGGGTTGCGACGAACGAACTTTCCAAACATAAAAGCACGTCCAAAATCCTAGATTTCTTCCATTTCCGGATGTAATAGAGGAGTTCTAACAACCATTCCCCTCCCCACCCAACCCTGGTACGCCAGTGTCTCCGTTTGCTTCAGGATTATAATTCTTTAATTTTAAGATTCGATGAAAAAAGTATAATACAATGTTTCAGTTATATATATATATATATATATATATATATATATATATATATATATATATATATATATATATACAACAATCTTACAAGTCCTGCCAAAAGCACTATTCAACAAACCGTATGTCCTCAGCAACGTAATAAGATTTATACTGAAAAAGCCAAGGGGGTCATGTACGGATTACGATGCATCGACAACACATATCTATATGTTGGCGAGACCCATCGATGTGTCCTAGACCGAGTATCCGAGCACCGAAGAGCAATCGGGAATCTGGAATATCTTAATGCCAACATGCTAGAGCATTTCAACATAGAGTTAAAATCGATTATCCGATTATTTTAGAAAAGTGCGATACCAATTTTAAAAGAAAATGCGTGGAATCTTATTTATCTCAACAATAGCCGAAGCCTATAACGACCATTTGTCAGTGCCAGCCATCGCCGAATATGGGTTATAAAAGAAACAGTGCCATAACAAAAAAAAATAACAAATAAATAAGATTTGAAATAAAAAAAGGAAAAGTACCAAAGTTAAAAAGACCAAAAAAAACCACTTTTATTATACATAAATTGCCTATTTTTATTTTTTACAATTTCAGAACATAATATCATCCCTTCCTAAAAAGAAAATGCAATAAAAAGGAAAAGGCCGCCACCAGCACGTGGCGATGTTTACAGCATTAGTTTGGAATCTCCCCAGCAGGGTTTCCCGAGTTTCCTGTTGCCTATGCTAATGAGATGTCAACACCCATTCCACGGGGACGCCTCAAGGATCACATTGTATTTTCAATGGTTTATGTTTCTGTATTAAACCGACCATTGTTAATGTATAATTTCACTTGAAAATAGTTACGGTTTGTGGAACTAAAACCGAGGTTGTTCTTTTTTGCAATAATTTTTTAGATTAAAACCATTACAATTCACACCATGTTTCAGTTATTGAACGAAATTATTTCAGCGGATCCTGGATGGAGCAAAACCAATGTAACAAGTTCAGGACTGTGAAGCGTATGTGGCATATCTTCCCAGCCAAGTGCTTCTTTCATTAAATTTACATTGTGGAATGAATTGTACATCTTAATTACAGCTGGCAAAAATCGCCAGACTGAGTTCGAACAGATAATTCTCTTCTAGTCCCATCAAGGCAATGTCTTAAGGAGCAGTGCTCCCGCTTTGGCTAGGGAGTCGTAGCTTTGCAAGAAGTTAATTATTCACTTCGACCTACAGCTTATCGTTCGACTTCACAACGAGTCTAAGAACTATGTCATGACATTCTCCTGACCTTGCAAATAGGCCAAATTTTGAATTTTTCAACATTGCTTTCTTACAATTGTGATTCACTTATCCTAAATCTGAACCACAAAAGTTCAAGAAAATTCTGAAAAAAGAAGGAAATTGTAACATTATTACCAACTCTTGCCATGCCAAATCCCCTGAAATTTATTCGATAACCCAACAAACAATACAGGAAACGATCTGATTGAAACTGCCGTACGATTCTTCAGCTTTAGTTCACGTGACAGTGACGTCACTGATAATAGTGGTACTTGTTGAAGCAAAGCAATTTTAGAAGCTCACAAAAACGGATATTTCTCTTTCAAAGGGAATCTTGATTAAACGACATAGATAACGGAATCGAACGGTTTCTTTCTGAAGATTCTTGGAGTTTTTCTTGTGAGAAGTGATTTTATTGAATGCAAATAAAGTTCGTATCTGGAGAATGTTCAAGGTTCTTTGAGATGAAGAAGATAAATTCGTGTTTTCCAACGCTTTCAAAGACGTTTTCCAATAGTAAATCAAGATTTAGATAGAAGAGAGGGGGTGGGTGGGAGGAACGTATTTGAACGTATTTGTAAACACTGAATTACATTATTTCTGCTTGTAAAAGAAATGAGAAAAAAAATAATTAAAAATGAAAGAAAAAATATTTCTCCTAAATGAAAACTAATTATTTTTCTTTCAGTTTGAATTTCAGTCGTCAATAAATGAATTCTTGGAAGCCAAAAAACATTTTTTTTGATAAATTAGGAAATCAAAGCAAAAGAAAAAAGATAAAATCAAAATATCGTACATCAGTAATATATAAATTTTAAAAAGATAAATTTTAAGATGCACGTTAATATGTTGATATAAAAAATAAATTAAAAGAACAAGCTTTTAAATAAAACTTTAAAATTGTGCAATAAGTTTTACGTGAAATTAACAAGAATTTTTTTTATCCATTATGTTAAAAACTGATTTTTTTTAACATACGATTATTTTTGTATGATTCTTCAATTAATATTATTGCTGTAAATTAAATAATTAATTGTTGTCAGTTTCATAAGATTAAATATATAGTTTTCTTGTCTAGAGCACTGTTAATTGCCATAGGAAGTCTACGTATTTGATTTTTTTTAATTATCGTTTTTATTTTTATATATATTTGGAATCCCTTATTATAAATGTTCATTTTAGAATATTGTAATAAAAAGTATGGATGTTATATAAGAAGTTACTGTCAAAATAATAAAGTGATAATAAAGATTTTAACAAATATGTTGCTGTTTGTAAAGCCAACAACACAATTATTTTAAAAACAAATCTGAAGAAAATGATGCTGAACGCAACATCGTTCATTCCCTGCTGGAGCTGTAATAAAATTAAAAATGGGCATAACAACACAAGAAACAAAAGAAACTCCAAATAAATGATAATAATAACACGAATAATGAAACTGTGCTTATGTATCTGTTTCAGCATAATTTAGAAACTAAATTCAACAACAGCATACGGAAAAATATCTTAGCAAAAATATCTTAGCATACGGAAAAATAACTAGTGAAAGAATCTGTTTACACAATTGACCACAGTTTAATCAAACCCTAACAGACTTTTTCAAAAAAACACAGACATTCTTTAAAACATGGAATTTTGTTTATCTAACTATCAGAATTAGTAATGCTCAGTGTTCTTTTTCTAATAACCTTTGAATTACTAATGTTATTTGAAAGATCTTAGTACTGCTTCTAGTATTAGGAGTTTCAAGAATTAATTATCATTACATGAAGGGCAGCTTCATTTAAGATAACTCTTTTCTAAGTTTAACTACTCCAAACTCTTTATCATGTACTTTCAGAATATTTACAACAAAACTTTGCAAAAAGTGTCGATTTTTGGCCAACAGTATGGTTACTGTTTTTGCAGTGCAAATGCATATTTATTCACAACAACTGTAACAATAAATTAAAAATACTGCATGAAACAAATCTTCTTTATAGGAACTTGCTTACTTTATTTTCGAATATTCAAGAGAAGATGTAGGATTACGCTTTAGATGAGAATAGATCTTAAGGAAAGGTAGCAACATCGTCTAGAATTTTCTTATTATATCATATATAAATAAGTAAGGAATGAAATCAAAGGAATAACTATCGATTTCACAGGCACAATCATCCACACATAATGAAGTTTTGGAATATTTTTAAGTGATAAGTAAAACCAAATGTATAAATCTGCGTTACAAAGAAACTGAATTGAACATTTTATACTTCGTGTCGCGAAAACCTTGTAGGATTTCAATAACTTACATGTAGACAAAAACATTCCCAATTCAAAACATATAACAAAACTGTTATGTTGTATCCTGATTGAAGTTAAAGGACTATTTCTCTTTGTTTTAATTTAAGAGCAGATAAAGATACGTGACATCACACCACTAATTTTGATTCCATAATAAGAATCTACCTAAATAAATAGAAGAATCTCAATGTAAATAAAAATAACAAAAAAAAATCTTATAAACACTCCCAAATACGAATGAACTGCTTTTGCTGTTTTAAATTCATTTTACGATCTTCATTTAACATGTGATCAGTTCTTTAGTACGTATGTAAGCATAATAAAGCCTCTAATACACCTCTTTTGTTAATTTGATGAATAACTATTTTGAATTACAACTGTAATTATAATAGTTATAATTCAAAACTTCCCACTGTTATTAAATATTTCTATTTATTAATTGTGAGTTCTATTTATTAATGTATTCACGTATTTTGAATTTCCTTTCTTTTGCAGAATGTCTTCTTCTATTACTTTAACAATTTAAAATAAATACTAACGACGTAATAAAATCGTTAATTTTTACTGATTTACAACTATGTTTTAGTTTCTTGAATCCCCTAGTTATTTTCCATCGCATATTAAAGCTAGCATTACTTAAAGGCTGTGGTTCTCCAAATAAATCCAATCCAATTCAAGGAAAAAAAATCTAAAATAAACCTACTCCATAGAAATGTTCCAACATAAAGAGAAGATCCACAATCTTCCCAACTACCGATTGCATTATTTAGACAACGTTAAACATGATTATTTATGGAACTCGTAAAATTTACAACGAAAAATGACTTCCTCTCCTATCATGTACAACGCAGCTTTTCATGCCAAGGTATACGATAAGTTATCCACGGAGGTGGGGACTGCGGAGGCAATGATGAAGAGACATTCTGAGGACTGGGTAGGGGTTCGAAATCAAAGTAATCGAGAGCTCATGTTAGTATATAAATAAGCATGATATTAAATTGTAAAGAAATCAGCCAAGTCATTTCAGTGAGGAATTTAGGGATGATCTTGAATGGGACGAAAGACAGTGAAGATCAAGATAAAGACTGCCTGTGTTTTAAGCTAGGATGTTATCCTACCTACCAAATTTTATACAAATTCATTCAGCAGGGATGAGATTATAAATACACAAAATCAAGAGAAATGTTCAAATTGGAATTGTAAGATTTAACATGATCAGCCAATATTTTCACAATGGTTTTTCATTTATATGTATAGAAAAAGCCTATGGAACTTATTTCATTTTTTTTTAATTGCTGGAAATAATTCAACTTGTTGAAATGGAATTTTATCTGATACGAAGTGAAATCAAAGTTCTGTGCAGCGATGATATTTTACACAATCACGATGGGTTTCAAATGAAATTAATTTATTTCAAACTTAATAAACGCTAATTTAAAGAAAATGATCCCCCATTTATAGTAGTTTCTTAATTCTATATCATTTGATGACAACTATGGCAGGTTTGATTCCTCCACGGTTTGATTCGTTATCTTGTTATTCCGTCATTCGGCGTTATTTTGTTGGAACGGATTTTAAAGTTTGGTTTTTCGTTATTTAACTTCACTCTATTTAATTTTAAAAAATGGTTTCTTATAAACTCATAATGATTCCCTACAGGTTTCGTTTGCAACCACTTCCTCGGAGATAGAACGTGATTTGTAGAATTCTTATTTTTGCCCACCTCTAAAGTCGTAAGATATGACTTATGTCTGCCCGATTTGTAGTTTAGGCTTTACATGTGATGATGGACAGACGGACAGAATGAACGTAAGACCTCTCTCCTCAACTTTACACTTTCGTGTACAGGATCGCTAACAAAGAAGAATACCCTTACAATGGAAGTGAAATATATTGGACATGATTTTTTTTCCTCATATCACTTTTATAAATATTGTAATATTTTTAAATATTTTATAAATATTTTATAAATACTGTACAGATAAATACTCCAAAATGCTATCTGATAAAAGAGAAAATTCAGGAATGTTTTTTTTTTTTAAAAGGACCTTTTTCGAAGAATTCATTATAGCAGAAAATTGCAGATTTTTTCCTATTAACCTATCGATTGGCTAAAAAGTTCGTTCGGTTTTTTTTAACTTAAGTTGACTCTAGTAGCGCTTCGGTGTCTTTAAGGTCATTGGACACCATTTTGTTAGATTGTATTGCGGCAGCTGTCATATCAGCGTGCATAAAACACAAACTAATCAAAATTGGTGAATTTTATGTAGCCATTTTAATATTGAAGATGGAAGAAAATAAACACGCAAGACCGCATGGTTCTGTGATGATCAAGCAAAACCTATTATAGCTTGGCTGGGAAGTTCTGATTCAGCCATCGTATTCACCAGATATTGCACCTTCGGATTTCCAGTTATTTCGGTCTTTACAAAATTCTTTTAATGGAAAAAAAAATGTTTTCCCTGAAGACACCAAAGGCACCTGGAACAATTATTTGCTCAAAAAGATAAAAAGTTTTTATCGGGAAGATAGAATTATTAAATTATAAAAGATGGCAGAAGATAGTGAAACAAACAGATGAAGACGTTGTTCAATAAAATTATTGGTGACAATGAAAAATGTGTCCTTTACTTTTACTTAAAAACCGAACGAACTTTTTGGCTAACCAATACAATAACTCCGTTTGCTAAAACTTATGTAGCTACATCGATTTGACGTTCAACCACGAGACTACTTCGCAAAAGTTTGTTGCATTTCTCAGGAAGTGAATAGCATTTACTGCCCATTTGAAACACAAACTTTAAATAATCTTAGTAGTTGTTTAACACAAAATGCAATATTTTTTGGAAACCTAACGCCCGTAAATGGCAACATTATTATATAATAAAAACAAACAAACAAACTCTTGATTATTAATCTGATATTTAACTTGTGGTTAAAACGTGTGAAGAGAAAAGTGACGAAACGGACCGATTTGATAAAAAAAAATTGGAAAAAGTATAATGAAATTTATTTTTTCTTGCAATTTTTACATCAACTCTTTAAATGTATAAATTATTTTCTTAATAAACAGCATTGACAGAGGGATTTCAAAAGCCAGGAAAACGAACTTAACTGTCTGTTATATTTAGAGATCGTGGTAATAAGTTGCCAAACTTCAAGAAATTACTGAATGTAGCGTTTTTATGATGTCTGTTAACATAATCTAAGTTCAACGACTGGACACAGAATTAGCACAGAAGATAAAGAACAAAAGTTAACGTATTTTACTATACAATATTATGTTTTCATCATACAATTATGAATTTAAATCATCTAATTATCCTTTTTCTTCCTTTATTATTCTAGAGCTTAAAAACCCCCTTTAAGTTCAAAGTGAAAGAAAGTATGCAAGAAAACGAACTTACAATTAATTTTGCCTAATTCAATAGACTGAATAATTTACATTTTAAGCCTGGATGACTGAAGAAATACCAGCAAATTAAATGACATTTTGCTTTGGACAAATAAGCATTGAAATAAAGAAGTAAGATCTGATTAGCATTTGATTACCCTTTAGCTTGATTCATTTTCTTTTCTGATCTCAGAGGACGCCGCGACGAATATTTCACAGATAATGCGACAAAGAAATCAGATGGAAAAAGGACAAATGATGGCATTTACATGACACCAAGAAAATTGTCTGTTCTCGAATAGCGCGATTCGAAGTTGGAAATTATGTAGTACCTTTTTTTTTTCTCTCGCTCTTTCCTCTACCATTTCTACGTCTCTGGAGACACGGCCAGCAAATCCCGAGAAATGGAATGAAAGGAAAGGAATTGGGAAAGAGATGATCGTGTCATCTCTGGCGTAAAGAAACATCTTTGGAATGGCGAAGAGGGAATTGAAGGTAATCCATTTTGTGTTGCTTTCAATGTTGCTGTTGCTTGGGGAGTTGAACTACATTGGACAAGACTTGAGATATTGGCAATAATACTACTTTAGGAGATAAAAGCTAAGTTAGGCAGAAATGTCGTACGATTCGGTCTTTATTGAAAACTGCTTATGTTGAATATAAACCACAGTGATGAAATGCAAAGATTTCTACGTAGCCATGCAGATTTCGAATGAGATCATTTACAAATATCTTAGCATCTTAAGATGAGATCTTTTTTACTGAGACACTGCATCATTTTAACTGGATTGCATAAATTATCGTAAGTTTCTGAAGGAAAACCTTGTAAGTTTGTCTAGAAAATAAAGGCTTAGATAAAAATTGTTAGTTTAACTTTGTAAATTAACATCGAATTTTTATGTTCTCTATATTTATAGATCAGATAGTTGATGTCCCACAGGCAGTGTCTTAACGTTATACTGTGCAGTGGATTTACAGAGTGTGAGCGAAAAAGTGAGTAAAGATCGATCTTTAACAAAGAATTATTGGCAAATATTAGGTTTCAATTTCAATCAACACAGAAAATAAGCCAAGAAAAGGAATGGTGAATTGTTAACCTAGCAATTGTAATTCAAAATACAGTAAAACCGCGATATAGCGCTCCCGCTTATAGCGCTATCCCTTTCTTTACACTCCTTTTATATGGTCCCTGGACGTTTTCTATATACAGTAAAACCTCGATATAGCGCTGTCCCGCTTATTACGCTTTTTGGTCATGGTCCCTTGATGAGCGTAATAACGGGGGTCATACTGTATCTTATGAAATTGTTGATTTCCTATAAAATATCATTCAATAAGTCTTACAAAATAGTTGTTCTCTATGACTAAGGGAACTGAAAAATATATATATTAAGAAAATATTTTAAATAGTATTAATTTTAACGTGTATGTCTTCTAAATTAATGGGATGAAATCATTAATGGGATGAAACAGTGTGGTGGCCTCGATTTCATCCCATTAAAATATTTTAAATTTATGAAAATTCTAAATCCTTCGTTTAAATTCATTAAACTTTCGTCTGAAACATTTTATTCAAAAAGTAAACATTAAAGAAATTTTGGCGAGATAAAATTGTATTCTTTATCAAGCAACATTTTAGTGCTTACCTTTTTTATAAAGCCACATATGTAACTTACGTAATATTTTATTTGATCGTTCTCAATAGCTCTGAAGTTGTCAACGGATCTTTTTTGGTAAATGGTTTTGATCTTTTAAAATCTGAAACTAATATTTTCCACAAAATTAAATGTTTTACCCGTCTCTCCAATTTACCTTTCAAAATGAATTATACAAATAGTGAAATAAGTTTTTTTTTTTTTTGTTTGTTTTTTTTTTTTTACAAATGACAGGGCTCGTAGCTTGATCAGCTTTCTTTAGGTCACAACTAGGGGCGAGATATGATGCCTTTAACCGATGAATCGTTGCCCAGGGTACGCCAAGGGAGGCAGCATCAAGTGATACCCGCTGGAACGGACAGAAGGAGAAACAGAAGAAGAAAGAAACATCCATGCCACGACCGGGATTCGAACCCGGGTACCGGCACATTGGCCGCAACAGCAAACCGCCGTCTAGACCGCACGGCCACGCCCGCACGGCTATAGTGAAATAAGTAATTCCCACTAAAATAGGCAGGAATAGGTATAAAAAGAAAAATGTCGTAACAATAATTTAATCTATTCTATATATTGTTGTAGTACTACAAGAGGAGATTGTTAAGTCGGTTATTATTATTATTCAATCGCGCCACGAAGCAACTAGCGTGATTTTTGTTTTCTTTTCCGCGCCCAGGCCTGTCCTTAAAGTTGGCTAAAGAATGCAATGGCATAATAAAGTATGTTGTTGATAATAATGAGATCTTTTCCTGACGTTTTTGACATCTCATTTTTAACAATATTACTTACAATATTATATAAACTTTATTTTATTAAAGCCAATTCTCGTTTAACAGTTATTAATGAATGCATAAATTTAACGTGCATACAACAATAACATGAGAAAAGAATAATAAAAAACGGACAAGACTGAGAGTTCACCGATCTGTTTTTTGAAATTGTGATACCGGGAATCCAAGATAGATCATTTCTGGTTTCCTGACCTTCGTCAGTTAGATCCGCCCAGTATCTTGCACCTCAGTGAACTCTGAAAACATATTCCCGGTATCACAATTTCAAAAAGCAGAACAGTGAACTCTCAGTCTTGTGCGTTTTTAAAATTTCTTTCTCATGTTATTAATGAAGTTTTTCAATGTTAGTATATTGAAAGAACACGATGGTAGTAATGTAATCATATTTTAGCAATGCTTGATATTTCAAGGAAAGTAGGCTGCAAGGTTCCTCAGGAACTTCGTCACATAAGTCAAAATATTTATACAGTTGTTTTTTTTTTCATTGTGTTTTTCTCATATAATAAAATAAGTGAAGTTTGAATACAAAGAAAATGGCGTCTTTTTATGTTCAAAGAGACGAGAATCCCTGGTTCGACAGAAGCCGCTTTTCATTTTGGGCGATTTTGAAAAGGAGTTAAATAAAGAACAATTATTTACAGATGGGTTAGTGTGCATTGGCAAATTCCCTTCTCGAACTTTCGCGGTCTTTTTGCATCAATTGGATCTCTCCAGACTATTTCCATTCAAATTCTCAGCGGTGTGAGAGGGTGGTGAAGGAGGAGCGAAGCTGTACAAGAACTGCAGCAGATATTGGAAAAGTTGGATCGACTTTTAGTGTCGCGGAAAAGCCAAGGAAAACCCCCGCACAACTGCTGTCACCCCTAGGCAGAAGAAATATGTATGCAAAGGAGGGGGAAAGAGAAGATGGACGGAAGAAGAAAAAGGCTGAGAACGTGACGCAAAGGTGACAAAAATAACAGCTTTTGATAAAAAAAAGTATTAGACATTTTTTGGTAAGAGTAAAGCTGCTCGAAGTTAAAAAAACTTTGAAAGAAAACAGGTTTATTTCGATTGGAAGGTGGATGTTTTTATCAAGCTGTCAGGATTTCTTTGAAATTAAATAAAAAGTGTTAAATAATTTACAATAAATCTTTAAATTATTTTGGAGCCTTTGAAAAACTTAAGAAATTTACTATAATGCAGCAAATAAAGTATATAAAAAAAATCGATATTCATTTACATAAATCATTAGCTGAACGATAAAATTACAGTATTAATATTACAATGTTTCAGTTTATTAGTATAAAAAAAATTGTGTTTTTTCACAATTTTCATGATTTTCAACCAATCAAAAACATTTCTTTTTTTCGACACAATAAATTTGATTGGATGCTACCGGTAAGTTCTTAACTTTAAATATTTAAATAGTTTCAAATAAATGTAAAATAGACCTATTTATTTTTAATAATGAATTGGTATTGTAAGATATGTTTTAATGATTAATATAACAATTATTTAAACAACAATGGTTGACACCAAATTGCTTACAAAGTGACATCCTGGAACAGCTGTTTCACGCTCTTTGACGATCATCAGCCAGGAGCAAGTCACCACTAAACAATAAGGTCTCAGAACTAGGGCTAATAGGAATAATGTCATAATCGCTATAGTGCCTCAAAAGCAAAATTGTTGATTTTTGCTTTTGAAGCACCACTGCGATTACGACGATAATTATATATATATATTGTATATTATATATATTGGAAGTTTAAATTTTATCTATTAATTTTTCTTGCACTTGAGTGACTTAAAAGAAATTTCTTATAACCTTCGTAATTCTGTATATAAAGAATAATTCTATTATGAATAAACACCACATTTAAACTCGCATTGAATAAAATTTAAAAAAATTACTGAACAATAAAATAAAAACATACATGAAACACTAACATATTTTTTTTTAATTTTATTATTTATTAGCTCTTTATTCAAGAACTTCTCCACACGTTAAATTAATTTTAATAATTGTAATATACTTAAAGTTACAAGGTCTTATATAGATATATATGAATACTAACGTATAGGAATACTAACGAAGATATATGGTTATATTTATAATTAATAATAAATTTAATAGAATAGCAATTAAGATTTAGTGACAATATATTGTGCAGATATCTTTGGCGAATACACACACATCTCTCTCTCCTCTCTCTCTCTCTCTCTCTCTCTCTCTCTCTCTATATATATATATATATATATATATATATAATATATAAAAATTTATATGTACAGAAATTTTTTTATTAAAGAAAAATAAAAGTGAAATACCTGATGTTTTGAGAATGCATTTTTCGTTTCCCTTTTTCAATAGAAGAATAATCCAATATTCTGTAACAAATGCAGATCCGAAACGTTATGTACTTTAATACCATTTTAGTTTAAATATTTGCTTTGTATTCTTTTGTCAAAATAGAATGAATAAATAAAAATACAAAACATTTTTTGTATCAACAGAATTTTATGAAAAATATTAAATTTAATCTTCAGAAACTTCAAAAGACAGGCCATCAATCAACTCAAGATATCTTGACCAATATTTATTTTAAAAATAAATTATGTATTATCATAGATATATTTCAATGTTTGTGAAAAAAATATAAATGTTAACAGAAAAAAATAAATTATCAATAAGCAAGAATTCAAAAAAGGCCAGAAATAATTTTTTGAGAATTAATGCAGAATAATAAATATAATATTTAATCAATATTTAATTAGTAGAAATGGCCAATATAAGAAAGTCGTCTTTCTTTTTAAAGATATAATTTACAAAAAAAAACAAATACAAAAAAACTAAACATAATATAAAAAAGTAGATTGTTTTCAAATATAAAAAGAAAAAAGAAGTCATTAAAATTAGTAGTATCTATTTTGTTATTTTTAAAATATTTTAATTCAATAAGTAACTACAATAATAAATAAATTAATAAATAATAGTTCTAATATTATATTAATCAAATATTGTGATTCTGTAAAGTCTAAGTATGGTTTTGCAATATAATAATTCAGTTTTGATAATTACATGCCATATTCTTAAATTACAGTCGGACCTCTATTTAACGAAGTCGCTAAATCCCGAAAAAAAGTTCGTTATATGGAAAATTCGTTAAATAGAGATTCACCTTTTAAAATTACTTTAAACTACATAAAACAGATTTAAAATACAAAAACAATAAATATTATTAATAAGCGTAATAATTTTAATGACATAAAGCATACATTACCATACAGGCACTTAAATTTTAATGGGATGAAATCGAGGCCACCACACTGTCAATTATAGAACAAAATTTATAAACTTATAATTTATAAAATTATAGAACAAAATAAACTACATTACAAGTACTTTCACAGTGTTAACACTGTTTCGTCAGGTGGACGGTTACTTCATCCCATTAATTTAGAAGACACACACGTTAAAATTAATACTAGCACTTAAATTTTATTAATAAAGTCTGTTAATTTTGTCTTGGTCTTTTTTTTTTTGAAAAAGTGTTTTCACTCATAGTAAGTCTCGCATCTTTGCAATGCACCAAAAACTCCTTCAGGCGTATTTTCTTCAAATTGTAATCCGCATCGGATTGTTTCAAATGATTTTAGCATTTCATCACACGAAGGTTTTTTGATTTCTGCATCATGATCATTTTCATCATCTTCATCTTCATAGCTGTATTGTTTTATTTTTAACACTGTCCTAAATATCCGATTCAGTTTGTTTCCGAGGTCTCAACTTCAAAATCAAGTGAAAGATAATCATCAATCAGCACATCATCGTTAATTTCTTGTTTCCCTCAGCTATATCCACATTTCTTTTATTTCCTCTAAGGGAATATTAATAATAAAAACATTTCAAGGAGAAAAAAAAAAATGGATACCACGAAAAAGTTCGTTAAATAGAAAATGCACTTCGCTATTTGGAGGTTATTTTACGAAGAAATTAGCAAAATGTTCTTGGTTCCAAAGAAAAGTTCGCAAAATAGAGAAATTCGCAAAATAAAGGTTCGTTAAATAGAGGTCCGACTGTATTACTTAATTCTGAATTTCACAGCAATTGTAATATCTCTGTCGCGCACCTTGAGATTGTGAATAGTATTTAGTAATAATATGTTAATAATAAAGTTTGTTATTCAGCCATCTGAAGTCAAGGTTAGTTTTATCTGAAAAGCCCAAAATTTACGGAAGTTATCCAAATCACAACTTTGAGGTATTTTAAAAGTATCTTCTAAGCCCCGTCTTCTAAAAACCCGTGAACAGATGTCGACTTTGTTGTTACTTATTTGTAGTTACACCAATAGCCTAACAGTTGTACAAAGTTTATGGCAAAAGCTGTAAAAACAACGTTAGGATAAGGCTTTGAAAATAGGAAATACGTCAAAAAGTTGAAAGTTTTATCGGCTATCATTTTGGAACGGTTGATCCGATTTGGCTTCAAGCACCAGCCAAGGCTTTACGAGTATCTACCACTCATAAAAGTTTTAGGTCAAAAGCTCAAAATTTACGGCAGTTATCCATATCACAACTTTGAGGTCATGTCCCACTTCCAAGGCCCGTCCCCTAAAAACCCGTGAACAGATTTCGAATTTTTTAATGCTTATTTGTAGTTCAACCAATGCCCTGAAAGCTTTGATAAGTTGGTGGCAAAAACTTTAAAAGAAACAACGTGACTACAAATAGGAAAAGTCGTCAAAAAGTGGAAATAATATATATATATTATTTTATTTCCACTTTTATATTAGAACAAACAGGTACTACAAAGTGGAAATCTAATTTATATAATTTCCTTTAGAAAATACACAAAAGCTTTGTAATATCAAACTTATAGATGAAAACTTTATCAATAATCGAAATAATTCATTAATAATGCTTAAAACAATGTATTTTTTTCTGGTTCCATTAATTTATATTTACTATTATCTATAAGAGTTTTCTTAAAACTCTTAATTATAATGCTTTTAATTATAATAAAATTATAATCCATTAATTATAATGCTTAAAACTTTCTTAATTATAAAGCTTTCTTCAGTTTTATGCTTTGTAATTAGCTGCATATTAATATTTCAACACCTACAGACAGATTTTGAATTTGAAAAATCTGCTGGAACTCAAAAATCATAAAAAAGTGAAAATTATTTAAAAAGTTAAAAGGTTTTGCTTAATGATCATTGATTAACTAATGGAGCAAAATCTTTCTTAAAGCAAATTTAACTACAGAAAGCTGTTTTAAAATTTTAGAATTCTTATAAGAATTTTTCGAATAAAGTTAATTATTCAGTATAATAGCATCCATTATCTGAGTAAAGATTTATTGTAGTAAATTCAATACGGGAAGTGTTTTGGCATTTCCTTATATTTTCGTAAATGTAGGCAAACAGCAAATACAGGGTATCGGTACTCTACGAAATTAATGATTGTGCAATATAAGTTGATGGAAAAAGAAAATTCTGAAAAACCATTGGAAGAATGATCCGACATTGCCCGGCGCATACGAAGTATAGAAATAACAAAAAAAAAAACAACATAAAAAACCTGTATGGATAGATAGATATTATTATGTTATTACGTATAACTACTAACATTTGCTTATATGTAAATAATTAAATAACTTACAATGTATGAAGTTACATAAAGCAATAAGTAATAAACTTAGAATAGCAATGCATCCCGAGAAAAGTCGTCAAAAATCATAAACTTAAATAAAGCGACCGTCTTAAGTTGGCGGGAGAAATAAATGTCTCTTTTGCTGTTTCCTAGAGTTATAGAGATGAATTTTAACCTTAAAGAAGCCCAAATAACCCTCTTCAAAACTCAGAATACGCATCAAGATTAATTCAATAGTTCAATAGTTATAAGCAATAATTTGTGCTAATTTTAAAGAGTAAAAATGAGGTTTTTGTTTTTAAAACCACAAATCACTACAAAAATTTGAGACAGACTGTAGCAATTTCACCACCCAAACAAACAATAAAAGTAAAGCCATTTCACTTTATAGAGATATTGGAAAATATGTCTGTAAAAGCAATTTTATTAATATAAGTTTTATTTCCGCTTCTCGATTAGCCGCTAGCTAAGGTTGTAAACAATTCCCATTGCCCTATTCAAAAATAATAGAATTGATTAAGTTCATCAGACAGATTCAACTTTTATTGAAATATTAGAAACTGGAAATGTTTCTTATAGTCAACAAAATAATTTTATAAAATGGAGGTAAAAAGGGGAAAAAAAATTACATTACTTTTTTACAATTCTTTTTACTCTAAAACAATACTAATTTAAATAACGAATTGATAGCAGTAATAATTCATTTTTTTGTGATAAAAGTTTTTACGTGTCGGAATAAAATGTATTTATCGTCCGCTTTTTCGACACTATTCGAGGGTGCACAAGTTAAAACATAAAAATACTAAAAAATAAAAACGTTAAAAATTTCCCTTTTAAAGACGTTTCGAAACCTCGCAGGGGCAGGTTTCTTCTTCATATAAAATTAACAACATTTAAAAGTCCTATGAATGTTAATTTTTAACGAAGAAGAAACCTGCCCCTGCGAGGTTTCGAAACGTCTTTAATAGGGGAATTTTTAACGTTTTTATTTTTTAGTATTTTTATGTTTTAACTTGTTCACCCTCGAATAGGTGACGAAAAAGCGGACGATAAATGCAGTTCAATTTTTTCTTAAATTCGTTTGAGTGTGTTTTTGTAATATGTAAATATTTCACAAGATACTGTTCGAGTAATTCTAGGTCACCTACCTTCTAAGACTGTTTTCAGCTTAGGTCGTGGCGTGACTTAGGCAGTAATATGGTGTTAACTAACCGTCAGACGCATCTTCAGCTGTAGTATTGCTCGATACCTCAACAGAAGACAAGGTATTAAAACTTCAGTTAGCATACGGAAGTATAGCAAGGTTACCAGTTTAATTAAATGTTAATGCTAATTGCGAACTAAAAAGATCATTCATTGACATCCTATAGTGCCTGCATTTTTTTTTCTATGAAATATTGAAGTTCTAGTAGATTATAATTGCTTTTTGTTATTTGAACGATGTTTTTGAGAAAATTATTTAACTTGAGGGGATAGAAATTACCTGTGTTCCCATCGGTTCTAATGGAATCTTTAGAATCTCTATTGGAGATTCATCTTGAATCTTTGTTTCGCAATATATCTGTGATTTTATAAAGGACTTTCTGTAATACCTTTTCAAGTGCGAGCTTTATTTATACATAAAAACTCTGTGCATTTCGATAATACAAGTTGGACTCTGTGGATCCTAGAATTATGCTAAATTTATCTGTCTCTTTCTTTATTCTCTCTCTCCCTTTCGATAAATTAATGAAGTACGACTAAGTATTTCAGTAAACGGATATAAGGAAGAGCATCATTACGATATTAGTATAAGTACTATGTTACACATATACCAGGCATGTAATACTTCCGTGGTAAAAAATATGAATTAACTTACGCTTTTCATTCTATTTCTCTTATTTACCTCTTAAAAAAATGTTAACATTCCACGCGAACCTTAAGATTCGTGATGCTTCAGTCACCACTGATGTCATCGGCCAAACAATCACAATCTTAAAATAGCTCTTATCAATGATCTACAACTTCAGAATTATAATCTGAAAATAGTTCGTTTGCATAGAAAAACAAATGGAATCTATTATTTTCCTTGGTAATCACATAATACAAATTCGAAGCTGAGCACAAAAGAACAAACAGATACTGCAAAGTGAAAATCGAATTTGTATAAACTTTCTACATGTTTTTATAAACATGTTTCTAGAAGCGATTTTTCCTATTAATGTGGTCAGTGAATATTTTAAATTTATTTAAGTTTTAAATTTCTAATTTTTGTGGGGCATTTCGACTTCGTACTGAGAAAATGCAAAATGTATTAGGAAACCCAGAGAATAGGTCTGCTAGACAGTCCTAAAGCTGACAAAACGCGCTTTTCTTTGATGCTAGACAATATCTAATTTCGAAATACAAATTAGAATAATAAAAACAAGAACCTTCTTGGATTCAACCTTCTTATTCTATCGAAAACCTTTTTCCTCCTTTTTCCTGTTGTTTCCTTGACAACAAATGAATATTTCTTATTAGTAATTTGAGTCCCTAAGCACCAGCGTCTTAAGATTAGAATAAGATGATGGAAATCACATGTATGCCTTTGGGGAAATAAGCATTATGGCTAAATAACTAAGATTAAGTTTCAGTTTAAAAAAAAAAATAAAAGGATATGCAACATTAAAAATCATAACAGATCGATTTCAAAGTTAATTAGAAAATGAGCAAAATGTAAAGAAAACAAAAACAGCAGCGCATCAAATGAGACAAACGTTTTGTTTCAGATCCTCAGTTAAGCAAATGCAGGCGACTGCAAACATTTTATTTCTTTTGTATATTTCTTTTTCCAATGCACCTAAAATTCCTAAAATTTAAATATGAACTTGTGAAGCATCTGGGATTTCTATTTTCTTGTTTTTCATTTTCAAAATATTCTGTAATTAATTAATTTAAATTTCAATGAACAGTCAAAGTTTTGGGGTTTTTTCGAGTTAGTACTCGGTATTTGCAACTCAAAATAACTTGACGTAAACCTGAAATGATAAAAAATTTCTAAAGTTAATGATTTGTATTTAAAATATTTATTATTAGTGCAATAGTTAATTTTTTTAAAATAATTAATCTCACACAATTTTAAAAAGAAAGCAATTTTTAATTTTTTAAAAATTAACTATTGCACTAATAATAAATATTTTAAATTCAAATCATTATTTTAAAAATTTTTTATAATTTAAGGCTTTCGTCAAGTTTTTTTAAGTTAAAAATACCGAGTAATACATCGAAAACACCCAAATAATTTACTGTTTTTGGATTTAGTTTAATTAATTGTAGAATATTTTGAAAATTAAAAACAAGAAAATAGAAATCCCAGATGATTCACAAGTTCATATTTAAAGTTTCAGACATTTAGATCCATTGGAAAAAGAAATAAGGTAACTGCACCAAATAAGGTCCACCTAACGTTTAAATATTTTTTATATTTCTACTGCAAGAATGAAAATTCTGAAAACTGTCTTGAAAGGTAGTTTAAGGTGTGCTGTTATGAAAAAGTGAATTTATAATTAGTTGCATTTGAAATTCTTTCTGTAATAACAGTTTTGAAAATATAACTGAAAGGCCTTATTTGGAGTCTCTGTTCAAATATCAAATTATTCTACATTATTCTACTCATGACATACTTTAGAATGACATAAAACATGTCCATGTATGTTATGTTGCCAAAAAATGGGGACGATTTTTCAAATTAAGTTGAAATAGTAACGAGAAAAGCTTTGGACGACTTTTACTGTTCAACTGAAACAAACATGGCGAAATAGTCCTCTTCAACTGACCTAATTTTTGGTGTAGCCGCTAGAAGCCAGGACCTGTCTGAAACATAACTAATCTTGGTAAATTGTCAACGTTCTATTGATAAAACGAAGGATGGGCCTTATTTGAGACTAAGACTTATTTGGGCAGCATACCTTATATAAAAAAAATAAAAGGTTTGCAGCCGCCTGAATTGCTTGAGTCAGGATCTTAAGATTCTGTGAACTCAGTAGTTAATTATTCGAAATCTGAAGTATTGTTGACAAAAAAAAGGCTGTAAGAAAAAATAATCGAAATATTCTTCGTTATGGGTAACTTTCTAAAACATCAAAATATCTTTATTTCATAATGAAGGTTATTAACGTGCGGAAAGTAACAATAATAATATGACCAATATCGCACAATACATATAAAAAACTGTTTAATAAAATATCATGTTTCGAGATGCCATAAGTAAGTTTTACTTCGGGCATCTCGAAACATGTCATTTATTAAACAGTCTTTTATATGTATTGTCTGATATTGGTCATATTATTATCTTTATTTCAGACTTTTTTAAAACTATTGATTTTAAGGGGATTCAGAAACTGGTTTGATGACGACAAAAATAAAACAAACAAAGTAAATACACAAAAGTTTTAACGATAACAACTGATCTCTTAAGTAGATTAGGACAGAATTCTCCATACTTGCTATATTTGCTATAATCGGTCCTCCTTTCTCAAGCATTACATTACGGAGCATATCACGTTTTTGTTTGTTATTTTTAGAATTTCAAATTCATGATTATTTTTTGAATATTAAATTCATGATTGATTTTAGTTGGGAAAGATGAAAGGAAATTTCTTTTCTCTTTATGTAATGCTTGAGAAAAGAGGGCTGATTTGGATTCCGAAATATAGCAAGTATGGAGAATTATGTGGTAATAAAGAAGTATTATTCGTGATGTATATGATTGTAAGATTAGGACAGACTTTGTAGTACTCAATATGTGTATGACATACTGCATACATTAAGTCCTACTCAATTGCAGATATACTCATTGTAGAACTTTAGAATAAAATATTCCAAATTTATTAAAAGCTTAATTAAGTCAACATCGTTTAACTAAATAAATAAAGTACAAATAGTAATGAAGTATTTTTTTTATTATTTTCTTAATATTGTTTCTATTAAATTGATTACTTTCATTGTCTATCTCGTTCATTTAACATGTTTTTTATTGTTATATTTTATTGTGTATGAGAGAAGAAGTTATCTTTTCTCCTTAATTTATTTTATTTTATGTAAGGTTGGAATACCTTTAAAAAGTCTTTTGATATAAAGGACGAAATATCGGTATGTTGAAGTTGTTTTCTGTTTTTTTGTTGTTTTTTATATGAAGTTTGTTTATATTTTTTTAACTAATTAATTTAAAGCTCAAGCTATTTTATTTTTAATTTGTTCTGAAATAGCATAAATATAAAAACAAATTTTTAAACTTAATTTTTTAAACTAAATAAAAAAAAAAGATTAACGACTTAATCTTAAGCTTTCATTCCAAATAATATATATTTTAATTATAATATATATTTGCAACATATTATAATTTCAATAGCATTCTTCATTGGATGTTACTGTAAGAAATAAAATTAGAAGCTTGATCATGTTGTTTTCTTCTGGGCTGGTATCTTAACAGTGCTTTCCTAACAGTTGGTAAACCTGTCTCCTTCGTTTCTCGATAAATCATGGGGTTTTGCGAGAGATAGTGGAATCAAGTGGGAGTGCCTTGGGACTAGCGGTTTCCGATGAACTTCTATGTATCCCAGAATTCCTAGAGAATGTCGAAGATTTCAGAACGCAGCGTATACTCCATTATGACATGGATCTGTTAATAAATCTAGTCAACTTATGAACTTTTTGATTACTTAATGAAAAAGAAAATAAATTTGCTTGTATATGTTTTGCAGTTGTGAGAATATGTGCACCATACTAAAACAACAGAGAATAACCACCAAACCAAAACATTAGACATTGTTTTGGTTAGGCTGCATAGTAACCGCGAGGTGTTGCCGTGGAGGTCGAAAATTCTAGAACAAGTTGAAGGGCTCACTAACATCTAGATAAGTGGCAGGAACGCGGTACAACCACGAGGCGAGGAGAGAACCTGGTAACTGTAGATATGAACAAGGCCGCTGATGTGGCAAAGACGCAGGAAACTAAGATCGAAGAAGTAAGAAGCTGCAAGAATACTTCTTCATCAATGTTTCGGTGAATTTTTAAAAATTCACAGCTTTCGGTAATTGATAACTACGAAAAACTGTCCAATCATCAAAAGGAAAGAGCACAGTATTTAAAAAAAAAAAACTATAAAACACAAAAAATCGAGAATGCATCTGGGTTTGTAAAACAAAAAAAGAAAGTTTCATATAGACGGTAAAAAAAGTTAAGAGAATTTGGTGACGACGCTAGACATTCAGGAACTTAGTAAAATATAATTAAAAACATTTTAATATTTCAATAATAAATTCGTTAAATAGTGTTTAATATTGAAATCTTCCTATTACTTTTGAGAGAGTTGTGATATCCTTGGAAAGAGAATTCGACATTTCTTGAAAACCTTCAAAAATTTACTTTTCAATAATTTCTGAAATATACCTTTAACATCAATATGCTTCGTAATAAATAATACAATCTATAATCTACGAGTAGTTTAAGTCGTTGAACAAAACTTGTTTAAATTTGAAATTTACAAATTAACTAGTATTTAAGTTTTGATAATTTTATATTACTTATTCTAGAGATCTAAAATTAAAAATCTAGTTTTTTTTTGTTTTTTTTGGTTTTTAGATCTTCAAGACATCTTCTTTCTTAATGTTTATGTTTTTACATTTTATTTTTAAAGATTATCCTCAATCTCATCTGCTTAATTTATTTTTTTAATCCATTCCAAATACCTGGAATATCTTCGAACGATGTCGCTGAATTTTAATTAATTTTGTTTGTTATTTGTTTACAAATTTTTCTTGCTGAAATTTAGGGCAATATGTCTCCTATTGGTAATCTTTCCTCTAAGCCTTAATTAAAATTTTGCAACGAAATAAATCTCACTAAAATTTTATTAAAATTTTCCACGAGAATTTTATAAGGAAAGACAAAAAACTTCTATTCGTTAAACATTTCAATGGAAAATTAAACTATAACTTCAAATTACTTGAAGAAAGAAATTCTTAAATACTAAACTCGATAGCTTTATTTTCATTTTAATGTATACTTCATTCAGGACGTACAAACTATTATAATACAAAGATGCACCCATACTGACGGCAATGTCAAAAAAGGGGGAAAGATCTTCTTAACAGGCCTTGCACATCCTATTGGAGCCATGAGATATAGGCTCCATATTGAAAGTATCGGCTATCTTTAACCTCGGTTCCTTGGTAAACCTTAGGAGCTTTTGGAATAGATATAATCTTTGGAAAAAATCCTGATCTCCGGGACTGAACCATATTCTGCAGCCATTAGACAAGCGCTATATCTGTCATAGGCATTGCAATGGAAAAATAATACATGGGAAAAGTATATTCTAAATATAGCATTTACACTGCTACCAAATATAAGTTTTTATTGAAAGTATTCTATAGAGGGATAAATGATTATTAAGACTTAGACTACTGTTAACTAGGGGTGGGAGATCACAGCTTTTCATGGAGAAGAAAAATTATATTCTTCTCTTCGATTTGTCTATTGATGGAGGAATTCCTCTCCTTGAATCTACTATTTATTTATCTAATCTACTTTTTTTGACATTTCTGATTATATAAAATTAGCTTTGTAATTCTCTGTTATACCGCAGATTTATCAATTATGGATCCTCAAAAAAAACAATTTTAGTCTAAATGAGAATTAAAGACCGTCAAAAATAACTGTACGCCAGTCTTCAAAGGTTTTATATTCTATGGTAATTTATGCCAAAAATGGAAGATGTTTACTGAAGATTCTTAGGTTAAAAATTCAAGAGGTCTTTTAAATTCTTACGCGGGAATTTTTCGCCTATATTTGAAGTAAATCCTGTCTATCAGATTATTTCGACATAAAAAAAATTGAAGAAATGCTTCTTAAATTTTGAAAAGTTTTTGAATTTTAAAAATGTAAGATTATAAATATAAAGTTTTTGATTATTTAGAATTTTCCCGAACAAAGCTGACTACTTTCGATAGTCAATCTACAAATACTTTATAAATTGTTACAGATTGACAGTAACAATAACAGCAAATCAAAAACACATAAAAATGACATCAATAAATAAATAAATTCAGACATTAAATTGGTTTTGAGTGCACTGGAGCACTTATTTTTTATTGTTGCTAGTTTGGGTCGGGGGTCACTGTCGGGTGCGAGGGTGACTTCCACTTATGTTCATGACTTTCTTGGTTTATCATCGGGAAGATGGGTACATCGGGGAGCTGGATCAGGCTGATGAGTCCCAAAAAAGACGAAACGGTCGTTCCCGATTCCCTTTGATGATAAACTCAAAAGGCGTTACTGTTTATTCTTGTGCAGCCTTGGTTTTCATTTTAATAAACTGATTTTGTTAAATATTTTAACGAAATAAGCGATACAAATTTCTAATTAAATGCTTTAAAGCAAATTCCTCTGCTAAGAAACTATTCGTTCTCTGCACAAACTCACAATCAATGCTACTTGGATTCGATTAACTGAACTGAAGAAAACAAAGGGAGAATATTCGAGATTCCGATGAAATAAGAAAACAATAATGAAAAAACGAAAGAGTTTAAGTTAGGCAACAGCTTGTGGTGTTTGGTGAGAAGCAGATGCGAATGCATAGGTCATGAGTTAAGAAGCAGCGGCTGTAGTCAGAGAATGGCTTTGTTTAGTCCAAACAAGGATTCACTCTACAATAGATACATTAAAAACACTTGTAAAATGGAAGAAACAAATCAGCAAAGAATTTACCACTGTTTATTTTAAGAAAAGTTCATAGTATTTGTGGCTAATTAAGTTAATACGAGAGATACTATTATTAATACTATTATTAAATTTATACGTAACTGATAAATATATCTTAAAGATGGGGTTTAGCTAAGGGAATTTTAGCTTCATCTATAAAATACAGGACCTAGACTTGACCTCGTTGTAACAAGGGACATCAAATCCTCTGTTTTAAGAAGGGCTCTTTAAATCCTTCAGTAGGTAGATATGAATGTAGATTTTTTTTTAAAACTCTTAACGATGATTTGTGCTGGGAACGAAACGAAAGTAATTAAGTTATTCATTAAATATTAAATCATGAAGTAAAATTTAAGATCCAAAAATTCATAAGTTTTAGTATTTCTGACTTTTTTTTTTGTTTGGTCTTTCTTCAATTTTGTGGTTATAGGGGGCAATCGAATCACGAAAAGGGATAATTTTGGCGGCAAATACGCGACAGATGAAAACCCTACATTAAGGTTTGGTATAGCGTATGTAACTGATTCATAGAGAAAGACGACTTGAAACGGTTTTACAATGTAATTTTTAATTCAAAATATGTAAGGTCATTTAAAACATCTCAAAAATATTTATCTTCAGATGCTGATATCTTAATGGTAAGCTAAGGTTCCAAATTCAACAGTCTATCAATTCTGTAAGATAATAGTCAAAACAATGGTTTGATTGAAAATCCTGCATTTCAATGTATTTATGAAATCTTAAATTTTAACAGCAAATTTAGTCCAGTGGTTTCCAATATGTTTCTTAATTCGCTAAGTTCTGTCAACATTTTATATTTATTGCAAAACCCCATGATGCATTATCTATCCGTAATGAAAAAAATTAGAGGATCAAACAAATAAAAAAAGTTTCACCGAGTTTTATATTTTTGACTAATTAAATATATTTTGAATGTGTAGTTATGAGACGCCATTTAAGAGTTTTCATTGCAATCCATCAGATGGAAAATCACTAGTTTGCAATGTGCACGGATTGTCCATATTCATTTTTTAGAAAAATGAAGTTTGTCAAAATAGTATGTGTTTCCATTTTTTGAACCACTGGATGGATCTTCTTGAAACTTAGAATGTATATTTAACGACAATCTAACTTTTGTATTTGAAATCATTTCTAAATGGATCTTTATGGAGAAAATAGAACGAGAAGGTGACAAATTCCCATAGAAAAACATTAGAATCTAAAACAATGAATTTATATTCAATTTCTATTCATGCTATTTCATTGTATTAATGTTTTCTTTTAACTTAAGGGCACTTTGATATGTTTAAGATTAAATAAAGATCCAATTTTGGTAACTTATATAATGTAGATTATTTTTTTGCTTTTAACAAAATTGAAAATTTGTAAAGTTTATCTTCAGCAGATGTTAAAATTTGAAAATAAAAGACTTTTCGATTTTATCCTTTTCATAACTTTAAAAAAAGAAGAAAAATCAGGATTTTAAGAAATCCCATTTTCAGGAAAGTAGATTGTAAGTTCTTTTTGTGATGTAATCTGATCCGTGAGTTAAGAAGCTTCGGGGAGCATAACAACAACGTTTTGCATGAAGGCGTTCCATTTGCACATTCCATAGTTGGTCACTGTAATTTTCTTGTTGGATGTTTGTCCATTATTAGATCTGTACAGTAAAATTTCAAAATTCAGCAGAACACAAAGCAATTTCAATGTATTTGAGCAAGATCTAAGGAGAGCCCTAAAATACAATCTTTTTAATTGCTATCTCATTATTTTACTTGCTTCTTCGAGCTATCATTACTCGATTTAGCATTATAAAACCTTTTCTGGCGGTCAATCTTTACGCCAATCTTTTCTGGCGGCGATTAAATGGATTTTTTCCATTTAATTTCAATAAAATGTCTGTCATTTAATGAAAACAACGTCTACTTTATTTGTAATTGTTTTGCAACGAAATGTTGCTGTAATTACTTATAAATCGGAATTTTATATTTTGTAAATAAATTATGAAAGTAAAAAATTCATATGTTTTAAAACGGAAATATTTTAAAAATTGCGTTACAAAATTTTCAGATTGGGGATTGTTAACTTTGAATTTTCTTCCAGACGGATGTTAGGGTCCAACCAGACCTCTGAAGATTGGGTGCAGATTCTCTCTAGGTAGTTAAAAGTCGAGCTGGCTGCGAGCTAACACCCAATCTCAACTTAGTAAACACCGGAAACCATACCTCCCACGACCCCAAGGGCCTGTAGTGGGATAAGCTTAATTATCATTGCGTTACGTGATTTCTAGAAACTTGCAAACTGGAAGCTTCTAAGAAAAACTCAGACAAAGTTTGCTTCTGTATCCAAGAACTTTGGCTTAAAATTGGTTAGGATTTCTTGAGTGTAAACATAAAATGAAGGTCTTTTCTAACTGCTTTTGATGAAATTTCCTTAATGCTACATTACAATTTATTATCTATCAACTGTATATACCTGGACAGGATGTTGAGAAAGCCTTTCAGAGGGACCAGTCATCTGACAATGGAACGTTCATCATCTCAGCGTATACGGAGACCTTTGTGAAGTTGACAACCCCACCCCAATTCACAAATAAAAAAACTACTAAAAAAGTTTTATCAATTATCAATTTCTTATCATAATGAGGGAGACTCACATTGATAATTGATAAGAAATTGATAATTGATATAATGGGTTAGGGAGAGCCCATTATTTAATCTTACATTTGTGGCCTATTACATTACAGTTATCAGCTTAATTTTACAGTAAATCTCCATCTCTTATGAAAATTATAATATTCATTTTATATTGATAGGGAAGCCGTAACATTTGTCATCTAAAATTTCACAAGACGGAGAAAACATGAGAAATTTATAATTCCATTTAAAAAACGAACAGTCTGAAAAATAAAGTAGCATCGTTCTGATCAAGTATTTGAATGCACTTGCTAATTATTGGAAAGCAAAAAATAACATTCAAAATGCATGTACACCAAATCACCATCATATATGACAAATGAAAAGAAAAAAAAATCCGATGTATCATAATTATTCTGAAAATAAGTGTTTGTTCATCAATAAAACAGAAGTGGGAACAAACATTGAATATTTGTGAATATACTGAAGGACTGTAAAATCTGTGGAAGGGAGAAAATACAACAGTAGTTTCTGAATAATAAGTGTACGCTCCCAAGGAATATAATAACTCTAAGTTTAAAAAGCTAACTTTATAAATCTTGGAATAATATAAAGGTTTGCTGTTGTAAGGTTTCGTTGTTATTTAATCAATTATTATAAAGAGAGCAATTCTTGTTCATGTTATCCTGAAAACGAGTCTTACGATTTTGATGAAATGTGGTGAATCTACTGTTTTGGGTTCGAGAAAGCTATTTAGCTAGGTCTCGACTTCTGGAAAACTCATTTAGGGGTAAATGATGGACCGGGGTACCAAGTTTTGTATAGAGTGTTCTTACTTTATTATCTTTATATTTTATTCTTAATAAATTCATATTCTGTGTCTTTTTTACATGTAATAAATAAATAAATAATTTTATTTTTGCCTATTAAAATAATAATTTTACTTAATAATTTTTAAAACTTTTTCCTTTCAACTTCGCGGGTACTCACATTCCGCGAAAGTGGGTTAAATAACCAGGTGATTGTCTACAATGTTCTTACATGGTTTTCGTTTTATTTTACGGAGCACAGTTCGGTCTTCCAGATACTTTACATTATTTTTGCATATACTAAAGAGGAATGAAACTGAAAGTAAATTAAAAAAAATATTTCGATTGGTCAAATATTTGCAATACCATTAAAATTTGAAATTATAGAATCGATAACTATTTGTAGATATTTGTAAATAGATACGGGGGGGGGGTGAAGCAGATAATATAATACATTAAGTAATATAATAATTTTAGTTTTATTAACAAAGAAAATATATTTTTTTCAGTCCTGTTAGGAATTTAAGATCAGTATCAAACTGGTTCTGGTATTTAATAAAATTACAATTTATAATTTATGATATATTTAAAACTTTTGTAAATACAAACAGTTAATTTAGTAATTAACTATTTACTAGATTTTTTGTAATAATTATATACTTTCCATTAATATAAGTAATATGATAATAATAAATTTAATAATAACAATTTTAGTAAAACTTATTAAATACAAATAAATAAATATTTATTCCCCCCCTTTTTTTTCTTATTCATGTTTTTTCTTTTATTTGGCAATTGAAATTAATCAAAAAATCTTATAATTTATAATTATTTTAGTATATTCATAAATTTCCAAAAGACAATAGTATAATATTTATAAAATTTAAAACCTTATAATATTTATAAGTATCTATAATATTAATATTTGTAATATTATAGCCTCGACTTAATTTTTCTTAAGAAATTTAAATTTAGTAAATGATACTTTTTATGTATGTTGAACATATATTAGCAACACATACTAAGATATTTCATGTATATATTTTTATATGTTTATTATGTATCGTGTATGCATATATTTTATATATTAGTAATATCTTAGTAATAATCTCTCATTCGAAAAAGTTATTAGTAATATTGATACAAATACTATTGAATAGAATCATACACATGTTGTTGGAGTTCAACTGAACACTTTAACATGTAACTCAAATCCAGAATTGTCCTACCGTTAACTTTAACATATAACTTATTTGAAAAGCATCTCCCACTACTTCAATGTCAGTCTATGATCGTACAGCGGAAAATTACATATACTACGAACTAAAACTTTACTTAAGTATAGAATATCCCTAGGAATGCTTTTTTGTTTTGTGCACAATCTAGAACAAAAGATAAGAAACTTCTTACGATCTGAACTAAAAATGACTTCACTGGTGTACGAAACGTCATTTAAGTTTTATTTGTTTTTCGGTGTTTTGAAGACTTGTTTATACTTGAATCTTTTGGCCAAGTATGGAAGATGAATATTAGTATCCTTGGCTATTAACTGTATCTTGAAATATAAAAAAACTAAGAAAATTAGAAAAATATTATTCGGACTTTAATAATCACTTAACAAAACCTCATTAATTTTATATGTAATTAAAATAGTATACAATGCTCAGTAACTAATTAAAACATGAACGGTAGATAATTTAAGGAAGGAAAGATTAACAAAAAAAAATAGAAAGAAAAAAAAAATACACTAAGAAACCATCTTCACGACAAAGCAAAAAAATAGATCCTCAGGGGTTTGGCTCCAAGCCAACATCCACTTAGCCCAAAACCCATTAAGTTTATTAAAAAAAATTAGAAAACATGTTTTCATGCGACGCATTTAAATGGAATGAAAACAAATGCAGACATGTCATATTAATTTTTTTGCTAAAGATTCCAGAAATCCATAAATACTTCTTAAGAAAAGCTTAAGACTTAATGAGAAGATTAACACAGCACTGTGCATATTTTCTTATTTGCTACTCACATCGAATGGAATTTAGTTTCGAATTTTTTATGCTGTTTATCACATCCAAGTATCTGAACTAAAAATGACTTCACCGGTGTTCGAAACGTCATTTAAATTTTATTTGTTTTTCGGTGTTTTGAAGACGGTGTTATTAGGTTTATATTTAGATCTTTTAGCCAAAGTATAGAAGATGAATATTGTTTGCTTTTTTTTTTTTTTTTCAAGTCATTCCAGGAAAATTTAATTAGGTTAAATCTCTGACGTCAGGGTTTTTTTTTCCGAAATTATTCTTAATAAAAAGAATGGGATAGTCCGGAATAGTTTTATTTATACTTAGCATTTTATCATACAAATAACTTGGATTTCACCATTAACCCGAGTTGGTGGAATTTTCCGTACATTGTAATTCACCTTTTATTTAAGAACTTGAAACCAGCAAATGGGCCCAGCTTGACTCGGGGAATAAATAATACTCTTCGGAAGTGTTTACAAATTAATATTCCTCTGCGGTATCTACCATATTTCAAGCCTTTAAAAAAAAATTATCAAATATATTAAAGATTTAAATATTCAAAATTAAAGCTGGCACACCTAATTTTGGACATTTCAATTATTTCAGCACACGTTAATTACTATTAATATATTTAAGATTTGATACAAACTATTAGAAATTTCAATTTATTGTATTACTACCAATATAATATTCAAATTTTACTAAACGTGAAAATAATCCTATTCTGTAATATTTTAATATTATCGGAGGAAAGAATCACTTCACTAAATAAAATTGACGCAACGTATGAATATTTTACCGTATTTATCGACGTATAAATACGGCCTTTTTATCTGAAAATTTAGGGCTGAAATTCTACCTGCATATTATACGCATGTACTATTTTTATTTTAAATTTTAAGTTTTTTTTTTACTCAAACTTTTAAAATTAGGGTGCGTATTATAGGCTGATAAATACGGTACTTCAAATCAATACAAAACGGATGCAGTGAAGATAAATTTCAAATAAAAATTTAGTTGATCGTAAAAAATACAATAATTATGCTTCTGCTGAGCAGTTCTTGTTCAGTCTATTCTTGGAATTGGTATCATTTCCAGGAAATTGTAAATCTTTCATTAAACTACTCTCCAGGAAATTCGTTAGTACATCCTTCGTTAGTATTCACGCTTTATACGGATGAACATATATATTTGATTATGTTATGGTGACGATTGTATAATGATTCATCGTTACTAGGCCCCAAAAATTAGTCCTTGATTACCAGACTTCCCCTTTGGCAACCGGTAAACATCCTATATCGGATAATCATAACGTTGGGTCTTCTATCGTCCTTTCTAGGATTGTCCAAAACTTTGTTTATCCATGCTTTGATGTGTTTCTGGTTACAGATGAAAACCTGTTTACGCTGTGTTAAATTTCTCTATACTAATATCACTCATCAACATCATTCACACGAAAAAGGAAAAGTTCTCGGACTATCACCAACCCACGTTGCTTTTTCTCGACTATAGCAACCAAACATTATACAGACAGCCCTCGTTTTATGCGTTCGCGTTGCGTTTCTATGGCATCGTAAATCGAATCGACGTACAACGAACCCATTACGTAATGTAAACAACTGAGATACGTTCCACACATCCAAAATAAATTGTTTTTATCTAATTAAACCATGCTAATATAAATTTTTTCGACTAAAATTAATGTAAAACATTTTTACGTATTTTCATAGACCTATTAAATTAACATAAAATAATAAATAATAATTATTACATGCATACAGTGTAAAGTGTGCCAGAGTACATTCCTTTTACCAGACATGGGTACATTTACTTTTAAAAACTTTTATCACTATTAATTGTAATATGTTTTTATCATAGGCAATCAACGTGGCAAGACTGAGCGAAATAAAAGTGAGGTGGGGAGGCGTGACGTCGACCGAGTGGGCGGAGCCTGAGTACAGCTGTTAAAGTTCACTGCGTTCACCGTTTGTAGATGCATTTTCGCTCAAAATTTTTTTCTTTTTTTCGCATTTTTTATTTTTTTTAAATATATTTTTTTCGCATTTTGGCCTAAATTCTAAACCGGCGTAAATCTGAATCATCGTAAAAGGAGGGCTGCCTATATCTATAATGCATCGTTTTACGCATCTTTTATTATTGTGGCCAATCGTGATTGCGTGAAATATTGTTTCATATCCTTTAATTCACGGTTAAATTGAAAAAAGTTCATAGTTCCAGCCAACGCACATAATACATTAAAAGAGAAATAAAACTTAAAATTGAAATAAAAACTAAAACATGCTAAACTAATCCAGACTAGTTGCGGCTTATTAATAAGCCATCTTCAGTGTGGGAGAACATAACAAAAACGAGCTTTCTTTAAGGAGCATAAAAAGCCATTCCACCAATCACCATGAAGACCAATCGATGCCTGGCGCTTGTAGCCAATTGTCGTGGGTATGTAAATAAGTTATGTCCATCTTAAACGCAGCTGCGCCCCTGGCGGTGATCAAAGTGGCGTCCATAGAGACGATCAAAACAGGGATGAAGCACATGTTGTGTATGTATGTAAACATAAAAACGCCCTCTGGTGTCGCTGGTTGAAGGAAATACATGTGCAACAGAGCTAAAAAACAGGCTATGTTTTTAATATGGACGAATCAAGAATTCTTACTAAGGAAGTTTCTGACATTACAAGGAAATGTAAAGAATCTCTTTTTATCGTGTCCAATGAGAATTCCATTAATGACTGCGTGTCTATAAAAAGTATTTATCAGTATGGTTTTAAAAAGAAGCCTAAAGACTTGCTTTCCACGAAATGAACTCTTTGTTTATCAATATCTTGTGTTTGTAAACATATTTCCTTTCAACGAGCGACACCAGAGGGCGTTTTTATGTTTACGTATTACATATTACGAAATACTTATTTCCTCCTACAAAATTAATTTAAGATTATTACATGAACATGAAATTCGTGAAAGAATATAAAACTTACTTCCTTAAAATGTTATTCCTTAACATTTCTTTATGTTTGTTTATTTTTTTCTTTAAAGTTTTGAAAACGACACAAACGAAAACCTGACATATATTTTCAACTTACAATTGCTACTGAATATAGCAGTACAAATTTTCCTTTGTCTTTAAAGCAGTAATTAAATTCGCAATACTTACGTTGTCTAAATCGGATTAACTCCGTAAATTAATAGATTACCTAACAAGATTAACACCCATTGTCTAAGACAGGGGTGCACAACCTTAGGAAGTTTGAGGGACAATATTTTTTAAAATGTTCCGATGGAGGGCCGCAGCGTCCCATCCTCCAACCCCCATATTAACGATATTTGATAATGTCATTTATAATATTAAAAATACATGAAATTTACGTAAATGTCTTACTAATTAATGAACTGACAATGCCATTTATAATAATAATTAATAATAAATGCAAATTACATCAACTTCAAATTATCAGATAATGAGCTAGTTGTGTTTCATACCAATATTCCAATAGTAAAGTCTGATTCAGTTGCTGTTGCAAGTTATGACATTTTTTTAAATGTATTTGTTGGCAGCAGTGTAAAGGCTCAAATTTAATTTTAAGTTGGACACTATCGGGCCCCATGATTTCAAATGTAAAAGTTAGATAGTCGCCAGTCCTTAAATGTGCAAACAAAATTTCAAGAATTTCGATCCAGTGGTTTTAAAAGTTATTAGGCGAATACAAAACATACACATCACTATTCTTAATGTTGAGATGTTGGCTTCAGAATTGCATTTACCTTTTTATTGCATTTGGAATATTAAAGTTTCAAAAAGGAATTATTGCTGTTCAAGCATTTATAGTCTGATATCTATCTTCATGGTAATAACTTTCAGAGAAAAGTCATTCGTTGAGCCAAGGGGAATAAATGATAGCGAAAGCGATGCTGTGCGTTCCACTGAAGATCTACGAGATATATTTATTTAGTTGTTTAGGATGGGATATTATTGATATCCATATAAGATATGTTTTGATCTCGTTTTGAAGGTCGTCAATAGTAACTCCTGTATTTGTGGAGATATGTAGATGAGCTTCTCCTTTCTTGAAACACCATCAAGCCTTGACTCCGCTTTACCTTCTACAGAGCATATGGAAGGGGATTTATTAAATAATTTATTAAATTACATTAAAAGTAATTTCGTCAAATAATTCAATATAGATTAATAAAGCCATACAAAAATTAAAATCAACAAAATAAAGAATAATAAAAAATTATCACAAACAGAAATATCGAAAAGCTACTATTTTGATAACACTGGTATATACGATTTTTGCTGACTAAAAACTTCATGTTTTCTCTTTCCGTATTCCATGAAATCTATCAAACTGGCCTTCGTTTTGTGTCATCAGGCTACAGTTTTTCGATTATCGGTTTTACACAAAATAAATTTTCACTTTTCTTTTATAAGCAAACAATTAAAATAAATTAATTCAGAGAGTGGAAACCCGTATCAAGGCTACTGGGATGTGTCAGTAATGGCTGGTTAACTGTTGGTGTTTTGACACTTATGATCAACACAGCAGAACTTCGAAAAACTTAAGTTTTCTTCGGAGTAAAGTGTTTTAAAGCATTGAAATTTATGAACACAGGTGCTATCAATGTATTCCTACATTTTTATTTTATATTTAAACCTAAATTAAATATTATATAGGAACAGTTTTGCCTCAGCTAAATTATATAGAAATGATTATGTATTTAATAACTAATATTTAGTTAAACTTTAATTTAATTATTACCTTTGTTTTGATATTGTTGAAAAAGCAGGCACAAAAGAGGAAAATTGAGGTAATATTTGAATTTAGGGCATTTATATTATAAAATAAAATATCCAGTAGAATAATTCACCCGATTATCAATAAAAATAAGCCTTTTTAGAAATAAAAACAACAACATCTTTTCTTCTTCCTAAACATAGCTATATTTCGCAGATGACACTTTATCTGCTTCTTCAGGCTTATTGATACAAAGAGTGTTCTTCATAAAAACGTAAAAAACAAAGTATTTATGAATTCAATATTAACAATATCAAATTATATATGGTATTTATAATCATACATTGTAATTATAATTAGAAACAATATAGAATCATTCACGTTAAATATCATTTACATAGTAAGTATTATTTACATGGTTATTACGATTGAAAACAATCTAGGATCATTTACATAGTTAAATAATAAAAATAAAAACATTATTGAAATCATGCAATGTCTTTATAATTATTTTTGAATTTTTCAAGTATTATTTGACTAATCTCGATACGTTTCTGCTTGTTGAAACATTTAAAGCTATTGATTACGTAAGCCTCTAACATAAACCTTGTTTCCTTATTATATACATTTCTGTATACTATTTGTACGATTGGGTCCGGATCATGTCCCAATGATATGAAATGGTGGGCCGAATCTGAGATTTCCGGATGGTTGTTTCTAAATGCGCTTACGTGTTCTTTTACACGTTCTCTTAATTTTCTCCCTGTGTTTCCAAAATAAATTCCATTGCAGGACCTACATTTTAATTTGTATATAACTGCTGAAGATTCCATAATTTCTTTGTCTTCCTTTTTTTGTATCAATAAGCTTGAAGAAGCAGATAAAGTGTATCTGCGAAATATAGGTATGTTTAAGAAGAAGAAAAGATGTTGTTGTTTTTATTTCCAATAATAAGCTTTTTTATTATCTTTAATGTAATTAATTATGTAACTTGTTCTTTCATGAAATTCCTAATCTGGATTCATATATTTGGATGAAATTACTTGATGATCTAATTTAATATAATTTTAATATTGTGTGCTTACCAATTTTGTATTTACTTATTCAAATCAAATTTATTTTTTCAAAACTAAATTTTCAAGACTATTTTGGTTAACATTTAGTTAATTCTCATAGAATTTCATTCATATAGCTTTAATATTTTTGGTAGTTGATAATTTTGAGTCTTGCAAAATATATGGATTTATTATCATTTCTTAATGAATAACATGGACATAACGAATTTCGTATCCGCTTTATAAAAATTTTTCAACCATCATATTATATTTTAACTAATTAATACAGGATAATCAAGATGGATGAAATGATTAGCAATGATGAAACCACATGCCATGATAGTTAATAATGTCCCGACGTTGATTGATCATGTAGTAATGGATAATCACACTAATTAATTATTTTGGAATAACTAAATAATAAGGCTTAAATTAGTTTAGGTTGTCTCTTCTGCAGTCCATTGCTTTTTATATCCATAATGGGAGGACAACTGAAATAGTGATACAGTATAGCGAGAAATGTAGCAAACCACTATAACATAATCAACATTATAGTGAAGCGAATTATAGTTTGGTTAGTAATACGATAAAGATTATTATAATTTAGATAGCTTCATAGAAGAGAATACAGTATACTCTCGATATTTCGAACTTCGATATCTCGAAAACCTTGATATGTCGAAAAATTCTTTTTCCCCTTGATATTACATATTCATCTAATGTTAATTGTAATTCTTATGTCGAAGAGTTTTCCCTCAAATTGTTATGTCGAATATTTTTCGAAGTAAAAAATGAATTTTTCCGGAAAAATCGCTGTTCAGTTGTGTCGAAAACGTGGAAAACGATGACTTTGCAGTTATTTATCAAATAGAAAAATTGGTTGAAGAACAATTTCAAAAGAGATGTCGCCAGGCCACGATACTGGACTTTTTTTTTAAAATTCTAGCAATGTAAGTTCATTGTATTTTACTAATTCTGTTCAATTTAATGTAATCATTTTCGACTACTTTTAAAAATTAAAATTATCATTGCTATACTTAGACTTATTGTTAACTATCATTACGTATTTATACTTATAATTCTCATCTATCAAGATTCTAATTTTTAGTATATTATTCCATGTCTTGTGTTTTTACGTGAATTTTTATGTTTTGGTTATGACCTTGTTATCTCGAAAACTCGCTATCTCGAATTTTTTTTGGCGTTCCTTCGACTTCGAGATTTCGAGAATACTGTATTACTGTTTATTAGTTCGTTTTGATGACACACTAAAAACTGCATTGACTATACTGCGCCAGGAAAAATATAACAATTTAAGCAGTATAGAATTTCAGAAAAACAGCGAACTTATGAAGTACAAAGAATAAAAGTAAAAACCATTAAATATGGGAAACTGCAACGCAGGTAGCAAATGTAAGACAAAGCCTGAAAAGAATAAGTAAAACTGATCAAAAGGTAAAAGAATATTATAATGTCAAAAGAAAACACAAACGTAAAAATTAAAATAGGAAGTCCTGAATATACAAAGAAATATTAATAATTTTATTAATCCATACTGAAATGTTTGCTTTTCACTCCATATCAAAGAAAAATTTGCCTCAAGTAGGATGTAGGAGTGGCTGACATCATCCTCACTATGAATTATAGTAAATAGGAAAATGAAGCAAGACGAAATATTCATTAATGGACAAGAGATATTTCAAGGAATGAGAGAAGACTAAGAAAACTTCCATTAAAAGCCAACACAATTTATTGTAAATAAGGAAAGAAATCAAAAGTCGGTTGGAAAAGGAAAGATTTCGATCGAAAGAACAGGAAAAAAAAAAACAACTTGGAGATCTTCATCGCATCATCGTGGAGTTGAAAATAATGACGACTATGATACATAACAGCCGTAAGTTTATGAAATAATGTACGGTTCTCGCTTTAATTTATCATTTATTAGCTTATCAAATTTAGAATGAAAATAATGAAACAACTATTCAAAACTTTTCACTAAATGTTAGGTCAGTTGACCCTAATCAAGTTTACAATATAATCGGTGTAAATATAATGCCTTCTGGCCTATTATCATTTCATCATCATTATAAATTTAAAGATCATAGTTATGTTAAATTTCGAAAATTTATACGTAGTCATAAACCTAACTGTTAATATAATTGCTGTGAATTAAAAAAAAATTAGCACATAATGGATTTCAATCGATATACATACGTATTATAACAAGTTCCATTACTCTATAATAACTATAGTTCTACAAAACATGCACAAAATTTTATTATTATTGAAACTTTAATAATATTACTTTTTCACATTTTATATATAATGAGTAGTTAATCTATAAACTCCATGAAATTTTATAAGGGAATTATATAAAGTATATATATATATATTACAAACTAGGTATTTTAATAAGAATAGTTACGTAAGTCCTACATATAAAAAACGTACGTGCATAAAAAAGGATATGGGTTGAAACAAAAGCTTGTTACTGAAATCTGTACTAACTTTTATAAATACAGATGTATAAATAGCATAATTTCTTAAGTTCGTCGTTCCCTGTGTATGGATTTCCATAAAATTAACTTATTATAAAAAATAATGATATTAAATTAGTTTTAGATGTTAAAGAACGGGTTTCATTTGTTTTGTTGCTTTAGCAGAAAATATGCTCGTGTTTCTATTTTTTTAGATTATATTATCATCTCGTCATTTTATCGTTAATCAACGAAAGACTTCAGAAAATGAAAAATAAATAATAATATTTTCAATGAATTGTCATCGGCATTCTTTCTCAAGTTTTTGTTGAAAATTTCCGTAAAAGATTTTTTTTTGTTTGTTGCTAAATAAACAGTGTATTTGTTTTTATTTTAATTACCTGCAGTTGAGGACATTATGAAGTTATTGATTTCGCCATTCTGACAACATGAAAACAGTGTTCGAAAAAAGCATTCAGCATCTGTTCACTGACAACCAATTAAGTGATTAAAAAAATGCAGTGTCCTCATTAAAAATAATTCACCATCTGTTCTTCATTGCGGTAATTCACCAATTAACTCATGCAGAAAATACAGAAAACACTGCCTTATCTCTTCATCTACCACTCGTTGAAAACATGAAAATTATCCAAAAGAAAATGAGTAATACAATGAGCTTGTTTATGTTACATCATCGGTATTATGAAATAAAAGCAGTATTAATTTTATTACAATGCATAAAATTTTATAAACAAAAATGTCAGTAAAATTTAAATTACAGAATAACTAAAAAGTATCCTACTGTAAATATCTTGGAAATACACCAGATTAAAGTACACAAAACTATTAACAATTTTAACTTTTTTGTTTGTAAAGTTATCTTTATCAACACTAAATTATACGTAAAGGAAGTGAGTACAACTTAATTTTAAAAAAAAAAATCATAAATTCTAAAAATCGTAAATTTTAAAAAAATCATAAATTCTTATTTCAAATTCGTATCAAACGTATATGTAAAATATATAACAGTAAATTTTAATATATTCCTAGAGGTGGCAAAAAACAAAACTGCATCTCCGACAAAACAAAGTTCATAGATACTTTTTTTATTAATTACATTGTATTATTTTATGTGTAATTAACTACACCCAAAGTTTTTAATTAACATTATTAATAAGAAAAATGAAGCTAATTTGAAAAAAAAAGATTTAAAAAATTAATTATTTAATTTAAGGAAAAAGGAAATTAGTAATTAACTTTCTACACTTACAAGTTGGAATAAAACTAATAAATAATGGCCTATTGATCATTATTTACTAAGGAAGCAGTAAACACGAATGATTCTTATTTTAATGCTGTTCAAACTAAATTAAAGGATAACATTAAATTTTCAACATTAGAGGAAGGTGACCATATTTCGGATACCATTTTGTTTTTAATCTAAAGAATTTAAAATATTGAAGTTTTGGTTTGTTTTCTTCTGTAAATAACATAATTTTAGATCCCGAACTGGTAAATATCCATTATACAAAATAGATAGTTTAATTATTTTTTTTGCAAAACATTGCTGTTTTTGTTGTGAAGCAAATGGGGTCTTAATTTCGGATATTGGAGACCCAGTGACCAAAAATGCTTTACCCTTTTTACTTCCTTTTTGTTTTTTCGCTGCATTCTCACAATCAACATTTTTACGATTCTTGAGGGCAGGCAAAGGACTTACATCAGTGGGTTTTACAAATTTAGACACAGATGTGTTTTCATCCGGAGATGCGGTCGACTGTTTCTGTAGGTCTACTGGGTTGGCTGAATATTGTGAGCTAGAGATAACATTTTCGGATACAAGAGGTTCTATGTTGCTGTCTACCGCTATTTCTTCTACACAAACTTCAGCCTTTGGGGGTGCTTTCTACAGTAAACGGATATCCGAAATTAGGCACATTGACTATCCGAAATTAGGACGACATGACAAATATTTTTGAATCAACATTTGAAACTAACCTTAAAATCATACACAACAATGCGACTTGCCACTTAAACTACATTTTATGAACTTCATTGTACACTTTAAAACAAATTATTAGAACTTACCACTTGCGCTCCAGCTGTGTTCGAAATTGACATCTTTAATAATTCACTTTTTGTAATATTTTTAAATTATTTATTGTTGCATACATGCAGATCGAAGGCTCACGACGACAAGACAGATTACATATGGCGGCCAGAGCTTCCGCTCATGGTAGACACTAATGCAATCTGCTGACCGGTATGCGATTTATCACGCTATCCGAAATTAAGGCACCATCCGAAATATGGTCACTTTCCTCTAATGTAAGAAAATTATTAACGCAGCAGTATTAAGAAAAAGCTGAACAATTTTTAAAGGATGAGGCAAAGGTGGACAGAGAAAAAAATATGTTTAATAATTATAAAAATTTATTAAATCTTTTACTTATTTTTAACAGATTTTTTTTTATTTAACATCAGATTACATTGAAAAATTTTTTAACAATTTAAAATTTTTTATATAAAATTATATTAATTAAAATAGCTTTTGGCAAATATTTTAAATTATTAATTAAAAATTTATCAATTTTAAATTATTTAAAAGAGAAATATTTTATTAGTCTAATACAAGGATGCCTAAAAATATTTTGTAGTGTTAATTTTTTTATTTATATTTTATTAAATAAACTGCTTGCATTTTTAAGGTAAAATATAATGCAAATATAAGTAGGTTTGGAATTAAATTCTAAGATGGAAGTTGGGTAAGAATTGAAAAATTTGGCAAAAAAAAATTATCAAAAATATGTTTTTGGAAATTAATAAGTAGTTCAATGAAAATTGAAATGACAGCGATATTTTGACCGTGTGAAGGTAGCGTAATCATTGATCTTTTAATTTTAATACTTGAATGAAAGGAGGAAATCCAAGAAAAATGCTTTGTATTTGATGAATCCATCCATTTCACTATTTAAGCACAAATTTTTGTTATTTTCTTTATTAAAAAAAAAGTAATCTAACATTACGTTAGATCGTGACTCCTCGAATTTTAGAATTGCGTGGCGCTCTTCCACGTCATCAATTTAATAGACAACATTCGGATCATACAAAATTCACGACTTAAATGAAACAGTGTTGCATCTTCTTGGAAAATTCCATTTTCTCTGTCAATTATTAGTAAATAAGTGTTTCTAAATTTACTTAGATAGCACCGCAAGTTTTTCAGCAGCCATTCAAATATACATACAGTACGGTCCAAAACAAACGACACTGAACTCTTTTGAACAGAAAACGCTGCAACCGGAAGAATAATCAACTGTGAATGTGGACAAATACAAGTTCAATGTGATCTCCTTTGCGGTAGTCGTAGCAAAAGCAGTAGTCGTAGCGGTTGCGTAGGTTGTCCACCATGTCCCGGAAGAGAGGTTGTTCCATTCCCATAAGAATGATTTTCATCATCAGTAACAACGGTTACGGAATGGTCGGTGCAACCAATTAAAAGTAAGAACGTACAATCAAAATTAAAACAGAAACATATATTGTTTATATGTAAAAAGGAACAATTGCAGAGACTCAAAACATTCTGAGTTTCTATTTTATTAAGGTTAAATAGGGACCCACAAAATTGACTTGCCCAGAGCCTCGAAATGCTAAAGTTGGAACCTCGTTCAAGTGTCAGTTTCGCTCACGTTCTCCAGTGCCTCAAAACTTTCAGCAGTACTAATCCAATATTAATTCTATATTAATAGAAATATTAAATTTAAACAATTTACATACAAAGTAAACTACACCTTTGAAGAAGCGTAAATTTGCTTAATTTTAATTTAGTTACATTTTACAACACATAAAAAATAATCGTCATCGTTGAATTTGTTTTTGTTTTAATTGATAACTTGTATTCAGATTAAAAACTTGCCTTCTCTAGCCGATTGCAGCGCTGCCATATAGCGCCCTCTAGCACCGAAGGCTGCCATCAGCGGACATACATTAGTTCATAGATGAAAAAGATTTGTCCTGACTCCCAATCTCCCGATTGCCTTCATAAATTCAGCTCTCCAAAAATTCATTAAATAGTTTGCAGTTCTAAAAAACCTACGTAACTATCGAAAGACGATAGTTATGTAGGAAAGGGGCTGTAACAGATCGAATAAAGCGACCCTACCGAAAATTCAAGATATTAGTAACCATAACTTGGTACAGAGTAAAACAGATAAAATATTAATATCAAAGTTCTTTAGCAAAATCTAATTTTTAGAAAGCGGATTTTTGCACGAAAGGAATGAATGGAAAAAAAAATACGATCATTCGAAAGTAGACGCTCAACCCTTAGTCGCCACTTTCATAAATCTCCTGGTTTTTATGTTTGTTTTTTATTATTTTGCTGTTTCCTATTTAAAAAAAAGTACAATTCAATCAAAACGAGGCTATCGGAGACTAGCCCATGAATTTTCTATATTTTATTTTTAATGTATAGTTTTAGTTTTTAATTTTATTTTTGGAGCTACCATATTCCTTTCGACTAAGATTCTATTTACCTCCGTATTGAGACCTTGTTTTTCTGGTGACTCTTTCTCAGCTGATGATCGCTATTGAACGTGAAAAAGCTATCATGAGATGTCACGTAGTAAAACTCTGGGTCTCAGCCTTTTAATACGTTGATATATATATTTAATTGAGCGGGAAAAATTCATTGAGGCTAGTGGAGGCTTTTTATGCTTTTTATACTGTTTACTGTATTACGTATACGGAACATTCTGATAAAAGTAATGCTTACGAAATTTATGATTTCGATAGCCATTGATATGTACCTTTCTACTCCAACCATCTTATTTATAAACTGATTGTATCTCTAAATTCAATAAACACAGAAAACAAATAAAAATTCCTTCTGATATTTATACAATCCATCTGCTTGCTTTCAGGTTTGATCTATTTGAATATGTTTTTAGTCTTCCATATTTACAAAGAAAATCCTAACGTTTCCCAATAACAAGCCTTAGAACCCCAGGTGTGTCATATCAATCCCTTTTTAAAAATAGAAACTATTGAATTTCTTCTTACCTTTTTCCTTTCACACTGGGGTCGCCAACAACGTGGATGGGAGGAGAAGCAATATTAAACTTAATGCAGAATTCGTGCTGTCAATGGTTATTATCTGGGAGGAAAAAAGAAAGAGGAAATTAACTTATTTGATTTTTGTTTTTAATTTCTATAATTTTTTTTAGTGAACTAATATTAGTGAATTTTTAATAAATTTTGTAAGCTATTTTTAAAATCTTTTATTTGTAAGCTTAATAAAAGGGTTTTATTAAATAAATAAATCCATTCCAAATAAATAAATAAGTAAATAAATAAATAAATCCATTCTAAAATTTCCTATTAAAATCTATATTCTGAAAAGAAATTAAATTCTCAAATAATTAAAGTCAATTTAATCCCTTCAGTGTAAAGTTTTCTTAGTGCTGATGACCCAAAATAAGGGAGGGATTGTTTTTGTTTACTGTTTTTTTTAATAATTATTTTTTTGATTAAAATAATTAACCAGATCACTTTGTTTGATAGAGTTTTGAAATTTTAAAATTAGAGTTTTTAACTTTTATTATAATGATTGATACTTCGTATTCAGCAACTGCTGCTCAAATATCATTATTCTAGTCATAATCTGATTTACTATCTTCTCTTTCACAGCAGGAATATTCATTAGCAGAGTGTCTACTATAGCAGTGCCTCTACTATATAATCAATTATTTTTATTAGATCGTATAGTCAGTCTATAACAATTTGCGGACACACTCGATTGTTTCCGGAAACAGTCGACTGTGTCCGCATGTTTCCGGAAACAGTCGACTGTGTCCGCATGTTTCCGGATAGACAGAAATGAAATAAAATATTCTTTATATAGTAGACACTCTAAACTAAAGTCTATCCAAATTTCAAGTCGATCGAGTCAGTAGCTGTCCATAAAGAAATTCCCAACTTCACCATTTTCCGGTGAACAGTCGGCTATCGTTGCACGGCGGATAACCCTCCAACGCTCCTTAGATGAAGTTTGGGTTTAATGGGTCGCTCTTCATTTTATGCTTTAGCCAAATATGTTTTTACTTGTTCTATGAGAATCCTGTCATCTTAATGAGCAAATTTTCTCTCCACAAAATCTACAAGAAAATGGTAAACATACAACGATTACCCCTCTTGATCTTCTTAAAAAGTTTCATTTTTTAGGAGCAAGTTCAGTGACTCAAAAGACATTGTACAAGAGACATACAGACCCCAAAGCAGAATATCAAGCGACGGCGCGACATTGTCGCAGAACGAAACTGAGGGCTGCAGAAAGATATCATATAAACAGGGGTGGGCAACACGTCGATCGCGGTCGTGAAATTGGAGATTCCGGTTTGTTTTTTTTTTAGTCTTCAGGTGACCGCGCCACTTGGAGTATACTTGAGGTAGCTCTTACCTTACAAATGTCTGCCCACCCCTGGTATAGAATGAACGTTTTTTGCGGGACATAAACGAAAAAAACGCCCGCACCCGCAGAAAGTTTTTCGTCTTAGCATCAATCGTTGCAGAAAGATAAAATACATTCTGCCTCCAGGCACACAGACAGATACATTAATTTTACAAGTCTAACTCTCTTTAAGAAAACGGTCTAGAAAGTGATTGTACAATACTCCTCTAATATTGCAGTTCAAGTAGAGTTAGCTTTGTCATGTTGTATTATGGTTTGTTAAAAAAAAACACTTTGGTCTCCTGAGCTCGTACTCACACAGCAACAACTACACGAACTGTCAAATAACATGCAAACTATTTTTACTTCTGAAAATCAATTTTAAAGGTAAATTACGAAGCTTAAAATTTGTGGAATATGAAACAGTTAGATGGATTAAAATGCCAAATGATGACTTAAAACCATTATCAATTTAAATATTTCCAGACATTACTCAGAATATCATAAGTATTTCAGTGAATTACTAACAAAGTAGCAACTGAATTTCTGTCATTACGTTCTGCAGTAAGAATTACATAACTGAATGCAGTTTTAATTTAGATAACCAAATTTACTAAATGTAATGTAAAGGAATTGAATTAATATTGTTTTTGAAATATCTTTTTGAAATTCTCAATGTTTACAATAATGTTACAATAATGTGAAGGTTATGTGTAAAAGACCAACTTCGTTAGTTGGAGGAGGAAAAACAAATGAGAAATAAAGAATGAAGTTTTCAGAAATAATGTTTTCTTTTACTGGATAGTATGTTGAAGCTGAAAATGTGTTGTGAATTGCTTAATTTTTAGTACAGAAAGTTATATCAAGTTTTATCTACAAAATTACATTATTCTTCTCATTTAACAGAAGAATTGTTACAAATCACACCAATCGTCTTGAGTCTTGTTATACGCGTTGTTCATAGTAATGCGTTTTCAATAAAAGAAAAGTTCATTCTTTATTTGCTCCTGCAACTAACGAAAGAGGTCTTTTACAAACAAACTTCACATTATTGTAACTTTGTAAATATTGAGGATACTGGATTTATGTGACATTTTTTTCCTCAGAATGTCGGCATAAATGAGCTCCGTAAGTGACGGTAACTCCTCCTGAATCAAATACAGTTCATTTATAATATGCAATCATTTGGATCCTGAAGGGGTTCTTTATTATTTGTGATTTTATTTGTGAAACATAAAGATTTCCAAGGAAAACATTTAACGTGCTGGAAATTTTTAACAAAACAAAATAAGAAACAAGGGCACAAGAATAAATAAATTGCCTTTCTGATTCAATTATCGGAAGGAAGCGGGAACGGCCGTTTCGTCCTGCATGGGACTTATCAGCCCGATCCACCTTCCCTGATAAAAGACACAGAAAGGCAAGATCTTAAGTGAAGGCCACTGTCACACTTGGCAGTGACCCCCGAAACAAGAAAAATAATAAGAATAAATGTTGTGCTGATTTGTACAACCAAAAACCTTTTCCTAATAAATGTTAGAAATTGAAGGCTTTTTTTACAAGGAAATTAAAAATCCTAAAAGGTGAATTAACCTAAGGAAAAAAAAATGATGACAAAACAATAATTTACTGTTATATTAATGTATTTTATATAAATATATTCCTTCCGTGAGCCATTACTACCGAATCAACCGCTAGGCGGCGGCATATTATATTATAAACATACACAAACTACTTCTGAATTGTATATATATTATAATTCTTATATATTTTAGTCATTATATAATATAGAAATCGTTGTTTTTTAAATTTATTTTTATTTATTTTACTTTTATTCTTATGTGTGTGCTTTGCAAGATTCATTTCATTACTAATATTTTTTATAATTATAGTTGCATTACTTAAGTACAAACGTTCAGCACTGACTTTATAATTTTTCTTCATAATTTTTTGTTAACCCATTTTAACTCAAAATACGATATATAAATTTTTACACTGTAAAATATAATTTTGAAAAATGAGTGTAAATCATATGTAGACTTGATAAAATGTCATCCCGTGAGATTTTTTTTTTGTTTTGTTTTGTTTTCTGCAACTAAAGAACAAACTGAAATATATGTTAATATTCCTTTTAAAATTACTTTCCTTTCGTTGAAAATAATTAAATTCCTTATTAAAGTTAAATTGTACATTTATTACCTTATTGATATAAATGATATTAATCGCATTTAAAATTTCTAAAATTATCTTTGTAAATTTTTAAGTATGAGAATTAATATGTAAAAGTTATATTGTTAACAGTAGAATGAAAGATTAAAGACAATGATAGCTAAATCGTTGTAATATATTACAGGAATTTCATTTATTTTTTAATAAAAATACGTCCTCTTAATAAGTTTTTCTTATTAAAGTTTTAATTTCACAAGTTAGTATGCTTTAATATTACTATCCATGTAGAGGAAAAGATTTATGGAATTAATACTGAATATTGTTTCAAGTGTTGATTTCTTTTTAATTGAATAATATCTCTTGACGTTTTCTAATAATAAAAGACCTGACATTCCTGTGTTTCTTTTCTCTTTAAACACGATGGAATCTGATCGAAAAAAAATCCTTTTTTTCCCCCACAGGCAGAGCTTAAAAATTCATGTGAGAGAAATGTTAGACAAAGATAAGGTTTTTTTTTTAACTCCCACTATGTGAAATCAATCAACTTTGAGCTAAGTTAACAAAACTAAAGCCAACAATCCAGAACAAAAAAATTAAAGCTGGTAGCTTATTTACTGATAATAATATATCTCGTTTAATATCAGACTTTTTTTTACTGTAGTCTATTCATAAAGATTGACTCAAAAAATTTTAAATTCATATAATCAGTATACCTGTATTCCTAAATTCCTAAAAATTTGACTCATGTCTTCCAATTTTGTATATTTTATTCATGTCTTCCTAAATAATTCTCTTTTATTTTATGAATTCAGTACATAAGATAATATTGTTAGCAGAAGATTAACCAACACTGGTCAACAATTATTTTCAAAAAATTGGTTGTTAGTGAATCTACTTATGTTGTCTATATCCGCCATTTTGATCCAAAATGGTGTAATTGTATCAAACACTATACATCTTTGAGTCCTGTTGGATCTTTTGCATTAGCTGCCCAGTCTGCAAAACTTGAAGAGCGAAAGGACAAACAGGATCCGGAAAATGAAGTCATCCTCTTATTATAAACATAGGAAAAACTAAAATAAAAAATAAAATTAGGTCACCTTTTCTCCTTGATATTTTTTTATCGTTTTAAGTGATTAGCAAAGCTTTTTTTTGTTGGGGGGGGGGGGGGGGAAGGTTCAGACTATCCTTTTTTATCTTATATGGTTGAAAGTTTTTATTTAACTTATTTTGAAAATATCTTAAATATTTTGAATACCTATATAATTTTTTTACAATGCTTTTCTTCTCTTTTTTCCTCCTTTATGTTGGAAAATAATGGTTAAACCGTTCTGAATAGTTTAGTTCTTAATAAAATAATAATTATAATAAAACGCTTAAAGATAATTTATTAATTAAAGTAATTTACAGAATTGAAAATGACAAGAGAAAACACAGTCATCTGTGTAAACAAATATAAGTATTTTTTATAATCATTTTACAATATATATTTTACATATTAAAATTATTGAAAATTTGCTTTTCTTAATCACTGAAAAACGAAATAACATGTTAAAATTACTTCTTTGATTACTTACAAAATTTAATTTCTTTTATCCCCTTCACAGAATTTTTTTTAACTGTTTATATTCTTATTAATATTATTGAAACAATTAAGAGTGACAATTTACATTTCGTTCTAGAATTGGTTTTTTTTTTTTGGGAAATACTGTAGTACGAGATGTAGTTTCTTATCCACTTATTCTCATTTTCTTCCAGTTGAATAACATGTTTGTAGTATTTCATGACAGAATTATTGATTATAATCTATAATAGAAAAGGGAAACGATTGTGTGTATCTGTTCGAAAAGTTTAGCATACTTCCCAACATGCTACAAGCATAAAATTTGGTAGGTTCAAATAGTAGGTTCAATAGTATAGACAATGTAAAATAGTTTAAAAATAAACATTTATATTTATAACCCGCAATAGATCTGCGATGCTTTTCCCAACGTGGCGAAAGATATTGGGTGCCATTGTCTTCTTTGAGTTTCAATTTTTTTTATAGAATTCCACATTAATTTGTAACTATCATTTAGAAAATAACATTAATTGGTAATGATCACGTGATGTTTTACCAACTAGAGAAGGTTTCAAGTGATTGGGGTGTGGAGAAGGGCACAAAGGGCCACAAAGGAAGTCGTATATTCTCCATTCTCGTTATTAATTTGCTAGATAAATAAAGAGTTTTTTTTATTTTTGTTAACTTTACATATGCAAGGCTTCCGGAGCGAAGCGCGGGTACCCGGCTAGTTTTTTTTAATAAAATTAAGAAGAAAATCCTCAACATCTCTACAACATTAAGATATAGCATATTTACGTTCTCAAAGAAATCTACACTTTTATTACTGCGGAAGTTTGACGAGATTATTATTTATATATATGCAATATATCCATCCTCAATAATGAATTACTTTAAGCAAAAGTGCTCTTTCTTCAACTCTAGTTGAAAGTGACTGCTATCAAAAACCGCAAACAATATGATTTATAATTTATTTATAAAAATACTTAGCACACATACTTAAAAATATACTTTGCATATTTTTGTAGTTATTTAAAAAAAAATAACGTGACCCTGCTTAAGTTAGCTGAAGATATTTTGAAGATTTCTTTTTCTTTTCTCCCTAATTGCGAGTCTGAGAAAAGAGGCAGGTATTTGGGTTGGTAGGCACGTTGTGTCATTTGGATGACCACAGGCCATCCGAGCTGTATCGCACCTTCTCCACGGTCTCCTAAGAACGGACGCGTAACGACCCTAGGTGCCCAGTGGTAAAACAAAGACCAGCGCTACGGCTCTTTGGGGTCATACAGCTACTTTGGCAAGGTGGGTAGCAGCTATTACTTTGCCAGCAAGAACTGCCTGCGTGGAGAACAGTAAACAACTCTGACACATCAGCAGAATTTATTTTGTAACTCTTCTGGGATTAAATCTACGACCTTTAAAAAAAATGAACCCCATGACTTCTCAAGTAAATGAGCCAACGTTTTTAAATCTTAAATTTTAAACTGGTACAGTTTTTTTTACTTTAATCTAAAGTAAAAAAAAACTTTATTTTTTTGTATTGAAAAGTTTTTATTTTTTTTTTTCAAAAGATTGTCAGAATGTATGTGAATGGCTGAAAAAAATTAAGTATTATAAAAAAAGAGGAAAACTTCTTTTAACAGTGATTTCTAATTTCTTGTTGCTTTAGAAAAAACTTAGTAGCAATGCAAAGGTCGAAGTCATCACTAAAACTAGGCGACCCAGAATTTTGACTAAACTTTAAAACTTGAATCTTTGTATTTAAAGTTAAAAATAAAATTCTAAGCTTTGATCATCGCTTTCGTAATGCCTCAGCTTACGGCATCAATTACTATCAGAGAAAATATGTTATAAATTAAAACGTATGTAAAATTTTCTGTAGCGCTTATAAAATCGATTTAATACCAGTCTTTCAGTAAATAAATGATATTTAAAATAATTATAATTTTTCCAAAAAAAAAGAGGAATTGGAGCCTTCATGATGTCATAACTTTAAAAAGAAATAAAATTGAAAATAAATAAATAAGATTAATTACTCATGAGTTGGAATGGGAGTTAATTTCTGATTACTTTAATTTACCTTATCGTATTCCTACAAGAAACAGTAAGACAAACGTGGACACAGCAAGATCTTGGAACATTAAATCAATAAACATAAATTTAATATGCCTTTTACAGTCTGGTTCAATTGCTAACAAGGATACACGAAAGATTATCCAGGTCCCTGGGGCTTGCGAGGTTTAAGACTGAGTAATGAAGATCGTTCTGTTCGTAAAGTCTAATGGATTAAGTTTAACCCTAAATTTTTAATATTTAACTAAAATCCACTATCTGAAACTTTAGTATTTGGATTAGCGTGATTCCAAAGCTTAAAGGAAGATATAACGTGATTTTTTTTGTTATCCAGTTTTGTTATCCAGTTTCTTAATCTATTTGCAAGGAAACATCAGAAATTATATTTTACAACTCGTCATTAAAGTATCAACTTTCTAAGGAGAAATAATTTTGAGTTATTTGAAATCAATTGCTTTAAGAGCAAGGTTATACATTTATATTCTTGATTGTTGTCTTATAATATCAAGTAAATCTGTGCTAATAGAGCTAATTTTCGAAAATTAGTGGAGATTCAGTTTCTGATCAGATACCTTTTGAATTGGTTGCTATATAGAAACTTGAGATGGAACGTATCTTAATAAAAAAAATAGAACTTTTTCCTTCTCGGTTCTTTTTCCTGTTAAGTTACCCAAAAAACATTACAGAAATTTAATCCACGAATAAGTAGATAAGAGACAAACAAGCTGTCATTTATATAAAGACTTTCGAAGTATTTAAAAGTTGGCACGCCAATAATAATTTTTTCTTGTTCCTAAAAGAACTAGCAAACAGATACAGAGACATTACGAATAAACATATCAAAGTATACATTTTAGGAACATTATAAATCAACATTTGAGTTGATTCCTCAAAGTAAGTTTGATGTGCAAAATCAAAAATATTTTCGAAAACAGTTAATTTTCGAAGATATTTTCGAAGTAATAACATTGGTTTTTCTAAGGAGATAAGATTCACCGCAGAGGCGCAAAAGATCCTCTCTGTTTCCGAAGCAAATTCAGAAACGACCCAGGGGCAAATGACTTGTCGATTTCTGCATACCGTTGAAGAATTCCAAATTCTTTCTTGTGGATGGGACAAATACAGTTTGCATATGTTAGTTTTGCATAATTTGAAGCCAGGGCTCCTTGGGCAAATGTGGGATCGATCCATTTATTCTACGGAAAGAAAAACTATGCCTTAACGTTATAAAAAAATAAAAAAGAAGTGTTAGAGTAAGAGATAAGACAGGAACGAAAGATTCTACCAATTTTCTGATTTTATCTTTTGCGATTCTGAGATAATTTGAGACAATAATAAATGTGTGTACAAAAAATTCTTCTTATTATTATTATTAATATTGTTGTTATTTTGTTGACATACAAGTTACGAACTTCAAAATGTATACAAATCATAACATTCAGATTTTAGCACGAAACAAACTCCTTCATTTTACAGATATGTGACTCTGGAAAAAATGTATACAATTCATAACATTCAGATTTTAGCACGAAACAAACTCCTTCATTTTACAGATATGTGACTCTGGAAAAAAAAAAACAAACAGAAAAGCAAAGATAAATTTTTAAATTGATTCATAAAAATTTAATTGTTAATCTAAAAAATAATCGGATCTTGAATTGTCTGTATAACAATACAAACGAACACTATATGCAGGATTTGAAAAATTAAAAACAAAGTAGCTTATTTTATTAAGAAAAAGAAAGAAAGAAAGATGACGTAATTGGAAGAATACTCGCAAGAGGCATAAAAATGTTTTAACAAAAGAAAGAAACAGCATCAGTTTCTCATTCAAAAAAGAGTGTTGTTCATTCAGTTATGTTGAAGGTAATTGAGTCGTAGCTCCATACCTACTGGTGCGATGTTTACTAAAATCAATAGAAAACCTAGACCATCAGCTAAAATTTCAGCTCATCTAGGATAGAGAGTTTTCTAGTATTTTTGATTATAAACGACAATTTTTGGCTCTTAACTCTGTTATTGGATGTATACCAAAAATTAATAGTTGTTCTTTAAGTAACAATGTATAAAAATCTCAAACATTTTCAGCTAAGTTGGATGTATAGTTTTAGATTACAGCAATTATTGCTTTTTAAAGAAAATGCAATTTTTATTTCTATCAATTCACATCTGAAATTATCAAAAAATTGTAATAGAGTTCTTCCCCATTACAATCAATTATAAATTTTTAGCTTTCTAAGATATATGTATTTGAGTTAATGTGATTGATGGACGGATTGATGACTTACAATTTATTTTAAAACTTTTTTATTTTAACCCTTTTTTCGCAATATTAGATCAATCATATAGTATCTTGCGGTTGCTACCATGCAAACGAAAGAAGATTTAGGCTTAAGTGGTTTCAGAAATCGACTTGTTTCCTCTTCTATAGAGTATATCTATACAGTAGAATTAAGAAAGCTGGCATCGTCTTGCGTCATCATGTGCATCTTCATTTCAAAACAGTGCAATTCGATCCATAAATTGTAGAATCTCCTTACAAAAAGTTTAGCGGAAGTTAATTCCAGTAGAAGCAGTGTACAAGTACAGCAACATTAAGGCATTTACAAATAAATGAAGTATTTATCTCATCCTCACGATAATTGTAGAATCTTCTAACAAATATAAAGTATTGAAATAAAACCACTTCTCCATCTTAGAAACATCAGATCTATATTTCAGCCCAATTACGGGTCTTCTTCAGGATAAAAATTAAATATAGGAAAATAAAGAGAAAAGAAACATCTTCTTTCTCTTACAAATCATGATCGAATAGAAAATAAATAATCATGATGGTACAATGCAAATTGTAATAATTACATAAAATGATTTTTAGCAATGTATCAATCGTCTATCATTCACAACTAATCCCAATAATAACATCACAACAATAACATCCTAACAACAATTAGTAACTTGACAAGGATTACTTTAAAATCAAAAATTCTTTAATTCTCTTGTTGTGTGCTAACGATTTTTTAAATATACTTAGTGAGACTGCATTTACAGTGAGAGATTTATCTCTGTTAATACATTCACAACTATTTATAAGACTAGATTCCAATTTGAATCTTTTAATCTCGTCTTTAACATGAAAGACGATGTGTACAATAGGGTCAGGACAATGATTGTTCCTTATACAGTGTCCTGCCCACTCTGAAATTTTTTCGTCTCTGTTGTCATAAGCAGTGGTGTGTTCTCACGTACCACTGCTTATTCTTGAAATTTACAAGATTCTTCTTGAAATTTACAGAAGAATGACCATCCCAAAACTTTGAAAGTTTTTCATTCTGGGTTTTTTTATTTCTGGGTGAAAACGTTTTAGACAAAAACACGGACAGCAAAGCAATGAATTTCTATACAAGTCTACTTAATATATATACATAAAAAAACCGCGCAATTAAAATGGATTATTAAACGATTCAATTAAAATTAAATTTAAAATAAGCATTGAGGATTTTAATTTTTTTCTAGAAACTGGGAAATACAAGTCACTGTTTTTATTAGCAAATATTACATTTTCAAATTACATGATTTTTCTCCCTTTGTTTTCACAATTATTAAAAAACAAAAAGAAAAAAAAACAAACAAAACAAAGCAACGTTTTAAAGAAATTATTTATTAAGTTCTTTCAGCAAATTCTTGTTTAATATTTTTTTGTGTCTGTTCTACTCTTGTTAATCTTTTTTCGGTCTTAATTAAGTTTATCTTTAACTATATTTAAAAGATATCTACATTTTAACTGTTATAAATTTATTATAATAAATAATTTATATCTATTTATATTAAAAATCAGATGTTCAGTAACTGTAAACTTAGATGTGATGGATGTAAATATAATTAAGAATATTTAATCAACGATATAAAGCAACTAATTATTTAGAAGTTGATTTTGATCTAGATGATGCTAAATTAAAGATAGTATTGACTGTAATTAATTATGTATACACTTTATTGAAATAACCTAACTTTATTATTTTCATTTTATCTACTTTATTAGTTTTAACGTTTTATTTTTAATGCTAATTATATTTATTAAAATTAAAATGAAATTAAATTTATCCAATAAATTAAAAAATTAAATTTATAAGGATCGCTTAAGTCTCCCAAGAAAATGTAATTTTTTTCTATATGTAAAGTGTGTGTGTGTGGGGGGGGGGAGAGAATTATAAATTGTTCATACAAATCTAAAAGTCCAGACATACAACTTTATTTTTTTTTTTTATTTAGTTTACCTCAAAGCTTTAAAAACTAATATTCCCTTCTCAGACATTATTTATCCTTCTTTTTAATATCCTTAGTTATACAGTAATAAAAAAATCCAACAACATTCTTATTTTCCATGTTGAAATAAATACAAGAATAATAAAGTTGATAAGAGAAAATGATATTCATGTGTAATTATCTTTTGTTAATTAAAATATTAATGTAGATGCATTAAAAGACTTATTTAGGAATTTTCTCATTTGAATGCCAAACGACATTGAGCTAATAAATATTTAAATTTTAATATCTTTGGACATTTATGAAAAGTTGTGCAGTTCCACAAGTACATTAATTTCATAGTTTGTTGGTTATTTATATTGTAATAAATTAATATATAAAAACGAAATTGTTTTGCAAAACCTCGGAAACAGAAGATATTTCAACATCTAATTTTAAAAATGAAAAATCAAGTTTCTCTTAAATATTTTTAGGAAAACAAGTTATCAAAACTACGAAGTAGAAACATAATCTAGCTGGTATTCCTTTTGCAAAAGGATATATTGTGATATTGACTATATTGATTCTGTAGTAGTTTTCAAAAAAGATGGGTTCGCCATATATAGTCATTACGAAGCGATCGATTTTGTCTGGAACAAACGTCATCAGTCATGACGTCATCAACTTGAACTCCGAACAGTCAGTCCAAGGCGTCGTTTTCTGATCGCATAGGCGTGACCAAGAAAGGATAAACTTTGCATAGCCAAGCAAGGGAAATAGTGTGGAACGTTTGTAATTCTTTCACTTTTAATTATTATTATGTATTCGTAACTGTAGAAAATACAAAAACCAGAATGTTTTCGTAACGTTTATAAGATTCAGTTACGGATTTCAGCAATAACTGGAGCTGTTACGTCCTGGAAACATCAATCTACAAGAAAATTACGTCATCAAAAGCTCTTCTTTCATGAACTGAACTTTAGACAATTTTGGATTTATACTTTTTAATCATAATTTTCAAAGGCAATTCGATAATGTTTGATTGCAGTTTGACTATTTCTTCCACGCTTTCCCTTCAGTTGTTTGAATATTAATGACAAGTCTGGTGAGGACATCCCTTTAACTGAACATCATTATTCTGGGCAGAGAGTCGTGATACATGCAATGAACATTTTCATCATTCTGTCACAAAAAAATCCCATAATATTTTGCAGATCTCAGTGGATGTCAACATATAGTAACGCTTTCCTCCAAAGGTTTGCAAGAAATATTTGTAAGGGTGAAGGACATACAAAAAATGCTTTTTGAGGAATTAGTTAGGATTTTTCTTTTTTTTTTTGAGATAAGAATAAACTTAATGAAAATCTTAATATCATATATATAACTTCATCAAAAATAGGGCTAATAAAAATATTTAATTATACATACATGTTCGCAGTAACGAACTGCATTTTCAGGTGAATAACATTAAAACAGTACAAGAACATACTACATCAAATTTTAAAACACTTAACAACAATTCTTAAGAATTGCAGTATTACATTATAAAATATTAATAGTGAAATTATGTTTTTTAAATGTCCTTTAGAAACTAATTGTTGTAAAGTGAATCTGGAAGAAAAAACTCGGATACTTGCAACTAAAAATGGAAGATGGATAGGCGGTTAAAAAAAAAAACACTTTTTGAATTTAAAAAATATAATTATTGTTTTATAATGATTTTTTTAATTTAATAATTTCTTCTTAAATAAAATTTGACAATACAGTCAATGAGAATAGGATACCAGGTTGAAGTAAGTAAGCAATACTTGAGAACCACTGCCTTCAACTTTAAGCTGAATGGTAGTTTATCAAAAACCCTCTTGCAGATAAACTATTGCTATACAAGGTATCTTAAAGGAGAAGTATGTCCAAGTTTATGTTCTGAAATGTCTTGTTTAAGCTGCTACATTCTTCCTTCTGGAACATTCCAATGAGTTAGCTGACTGTTACTCTGGTATAATAGCGGCTGCTGAATTCCTTCATCTGATTAAAGAGGTTTTGCAGAAATAAACAATTTTAAAACAGCTTTGATAAGAATTTCTGAATCCGTAGGTGTTTGCGCTACAATATTTCAGGCGAACTGCTTTAAAGGAATCCTCCTTGCGACGCCCGAAGACACCCCCCGAACATACCATTAAGTCCTTAGCAAGTGTAGGGAAGACGCCATCTTCTTGGGCTATCGCGTACATAATGAAATACCGACCTTTGGCTGCAATTTTACGAGTCATAAAAGTTTAATGAGATGATTCGGTTGGAACGGCCCCGAGCTCAGCTCAGATGTTAGACGCTGTGAGACCGTTGGGCCGACACGACTCCCACAACGGAGAAAAGAGCAGCGAGGATTTCCAAAGGCCCCGATCATCTTCCACAATGAAACACGTGACCTCGCTGACACCAGCAATGGAGACGCCCACACGCCGTCCTGCATCTATTTGCCCTGATATCGAGGTGAGAAAGGATGAGGGTCCAAAACTGCCAGACCAAAACTTTTTCAAGAAGAATTTATGATAGAATAGATGGATTCACAGGAAGAGGATCAACTTAATGGACTCCAAGGAGCATTACTTAAAAATTCAACTAAACAGAAAATCACCCAAAAGAAATAACTTTTCAGATACGATTGATTTTTTTTTATGTATTCGGGTTTTTTTTAAAGAAAAAGTTATTGCAACTTAACTGACTTATTTACTGAATAACGTATTCCTGAAATATAAATCCTATTTTTTAAACCATGTTAAATATTTACTTTATATTCTTTTTGAAATGTGTCATATCTATATACTAAGATATAAATGGAAAAAATTAAAAATAAAATATAAAATTTCACTGAATACAAACAATATTTCTTCAATACCATATTTCTTCCTAATTCCTTCTCTCGTAGTAGTCATATTATTACAAAATACCTCATCGACCACCAATAAATATATTAAAATAAAATTCATTTATTAACTATATTTATAAACAGCAAATTTTCGGAAAGATAACAAAATTGATATCAACATTTTTGTAAAATTAGCAGATGATTTAATAAATAATTTGTGTTTTGTTTGCCAAAATAATATAAAATTTGAAGAATTGGACTATTTAGTTTAAGTTTTTGTTGGGTTGTTAATATCAATGACTTTAGTGAATCTGAGGTTTGTTGAAATTTTAACAATATCGTAAATGTTATTTCATGCTCATGTCAATGAATTGTTGTTATCGGAATTACTGAAATAGGCTTCATAAAGGGAAGAAGATGTTATCTTTCCGAAAATTTGCTGTTTATAAATATAGTTAATAAATGAATTTTATTTTAATATATTTATTGGTGGTCGATTTGGAGTTTTTTACATTTCTTCAAAATTTCCATTTACTCAAAACTGGTTAAATCCGCAACTACTCATGTTTGCGTCAATAAAATAAATTAATTTTAATCAACGTCAATACAGTGGAATTGTTTATCGCCTTCATAAGGCGAAAGTTTCTCTTCAGGAATATACATGCAGAAAATTTTCAATATAAAAGATAGATTATTTCCTGATAGTAAATAGCCATACAAAGTTTCAAGAGGATCATTCCTGGATTGCAAAATTATTTCTGAAACAAGACATGAATACTATATTATAAGCCTAACTTTTCTTATGTATGTGTGGTTTTTTTTTTATAATTAAAAATATACATTACACACACATCTAGTTACGTCAAGTTTTGGGCATTGAATTTATTAACTAAGCTTTAAAATAAGTAAATTCTAATATACAAGCAATCCACGTTTCAAAACAGACACAGGGAGCATCTACTATGTTCAGTTAAATGCTAAGTCAATTTCAAATGTAATCAGAATAAAAAACATTGCGTGTTTCTTTTTATCTACTTTACCTTCTCCTTTTTTAAGAATTTAACTTTGCATTAATTAATGGTTTCTAAAAACAAATAAATTCTCCTTTAAAGTAGACACAAAAAAAATCTCAAAGTTTTAAGACAGAAGAAAGCTTTTAAATAATTAAACGAAACTAAATGCCGATGTTTACTCAATTAGCAAACTTTGCTATTCGCGAGAGAGAAATAAACAGTTACAAATTGGGAGACATGAAAGAGAAAGGTATAATCAATTGCTGCATTTTACTAAATGTGTCAAGTTAGCATAAATCCTTGCTTTGTTCGTATCAGGGCGTGAAATTAGGTTTTTATGCCCTAGGCCGCTTTTACTTTTACCGCCTTTGGAGTCTCAGCAATAAACGAGATAAATGAATTGGAAAAGCTATTGTAATTTTAATCACGAAATGAAATGATGTTTTCTACATACAGCAGATAAAGTGGACCAATGATCCTGTGATACAGATACTATATCTGCGGGTTCAATTTCCGGTGAAGGTCTGGATTTTTCTGAGGATGCTTCTCCTCAGGATTCACCCCATCTTCTGTAAATGGGGATGGGGTTCCTTTGCCGTGTTTAAAGGCGAGACAACATCGGAGTTTTCGACCTATCCCTAATTTCATCCTGTTTGATTACGAATTGCTGAAAGCCTTAACCTCTTGGTTCCGTATGGCCTGTTCATGGTTGATTGAAAAAGGGTTAGAAGAGTAAATCTCTTAAATATAAAATCGAATTATGAATGTCCGTCCGTCTGTGTGTTTGACGTCCGGCTGTGATGAAATTCATTCAAAACCTACTCATCCTAGATTGCAGAAATTTTAGTACAGTTAGAAAGTTTTCCTTCTTAGAGGAAAGTTCCTATTTATAAGAATAAAACCCACTTTAAGAAAACCGCAAAATTCGTTGACCAATCAATTTTTTCCTTCAGTTATTTTTCCTTTTCTTGGTTCAGGAAAATGTTAGGCTTCTCTGTATTACGCAGTCATCTTGCAGGAAAGTTTCTAAATCAATTAGGCCCATACCTGTTTTGGATTACAGTAGAACCCCGGTAATCCGAGGTAATTGGGGAGGATGACAAAAAAAACTCGGATTACACGGAAAAAAGAAAAAAAAAACTAGGATTTTTCAACTAAAACGAATCAAATTTAATTTATAATAGATATTAAAGTTACAGATACATTAACAATGTTACCTGGTTACATGAAAAGACTCTTTATAAGCATTATAATAGATATTAAAGTTACAGATACATTAACAATGTTACCTATTTACATGAAAAGACTCTTTATAAGCATTTACAACTTTAAAAAACTGTCGAACGAACCGATCACAATAGCAAACAGACTAATACTGACTGGCCGCCTTGCGTCACCTTGGACTCAGCCTCACCTCGGATTACACGGAATCTCGGATTACCGGGGTTCTACTGTATCGCCTCAAACCAGACAATATTGTATAGAATGAAAATTTCACATTTCAATTTTTCTAGCTCTTATCATGCAAGAGAATGTCGATAAAAATTCTCATAACAATCCCCTGCAATATTAATAAGAAAACTTATAATAACTATATTGGTTCAGAATAAGAAACACACTAGTTGTAAACTAGAATATTTAGTATCCTTCCGCCTCGCTGAATATGAACTTCAAGTAACTCCACCCCCTTTTCGTTGCTTAGAAACTAATGCGCTTATAATGTTTTATTTAACAATGTGAAGCGACCTAAACATTCTTGCTGATTCGCTGATCATGAGTAAAAGTGTAAAATATTGCACAAACATTTAGAACTGTTTGTTTTTCACCACTCCTTAATAGCTTCCACTTACGATGTCTTTTAATTTTACAAATATTTAATTTTTCACCCACATTTGAACCTTGTTTCGTTCTCTGCCGCCATCTTAACGTGACTGGAGTATGGATAACTCATCCTGTATTAATAGAAAATCTTTGCCTTTAAAATATTTCCCCATATAATTTAGTCGAAGAGTTATATTTAAGTAAATAGTAAGCATTTGATTTTAAAATTATTGAATGAAATAATTGTGGGGTATAGTAACATCCAAAACTATTTTTTCATAGATCACGTGACCGTCACTCAGACATGTGTGTTTGGTTACCTCTAATGATTCATTACAATAAAGTTCTTCGTTATATATAAAAACAAAAACATATTCCTTCTGTTTTCATCAACCTGTTTAAATTCTTCAACGATATTTCGCAGAAAACTATCGTTCCGCTTTTGTCAAGTTTTTATTTTGCGAAAAACTTGACAAACCGGAACGATAGTTTTCCGCGAAATATCATTGACGAGATTGATGAAAATGGAAGGAATATATCTAGTGATTAAAAATTGCCTCAGTAATTTAGAATGACCTTACAGTTCAAACAATACTAACAAATACCAACAAAACTATTATACTAACTAAAGTAATAGAGCTTTTCAGATTATTTACATGACATTTTTTAGTTAGATTTAATTATATTTTCAATAACCCATTCTCTTAATTCCGGCTTTTAAAACATTCACAACGAATCAGTAGGGTTTTAGTTTATTAAAGAGTTTAACTGTCTTTCCTTTCTTAAGGTACGAGGTATTACTTCGATGTTATCATGGGAACAACGATGGCTTGATTGTGAATGGAGAGGTAAAGAAGATGCACGAAAATAAATCGTAAACAGACGAAGAATCCACGCAATGAACAGGAAAATGTAAAGTGGAGACTTTACAAATACTGAATTAATAAGATGTACAAAGAGGAGAATTATGAAAAACCTTTTTCGCATTTCAAATCACAAAAATATTTTTTGTGATCTTTCTGGAGTCCAAGATCCTGTACTAAACCGTATCCCAAAATTTAAGTAAAACCTTGTCCCTGATCATAAACGAAAACCAAATTCATGTTGAAATAGGTCCTTCTATTTCTAAAGTGTATTGAACTAGCATTTAGAAAATTATACTAAAGCAACTATATTAAAATTTTGATTTTAAAAGAAATTTTGATGTTCAGGTTTTGAAGTAGAAGCGATTTCAGTTCGAATCTCGAGCTGGTCTGATTGCTTGCCTGCCTTTCCTTTACTGGTCTCTTGATTATCTTACTTCTTCTCATGATCTACGGCTGACGATTAATTATTCTCTAATACACAATAAAAAACATAAAATAATATTTGGTCCCGATTCTTCGAAGTAAAAAAAAATGTGGAAAATTGAAAAGGACGTTTGCAGGAAATGAGAAATTTTGATTTTAATTCAGACAATTTCTTACATTCTCAAAGCAGGGATTAATTATGGATTTATTTGAGGCAACTTAATTTTCTAGAATCAATTATCAGAGTTTGGCCGGGCCTACGTCTGTGTTCTTCTATAAATGATTTTTTCTAACCATAGATCAATTGGATGCCAATTTTGCAAAGCTCCTGTCTCTTGACAATTATAGTTTTCGATATTATTTCAAGTTGTTTTTGCAAGGAAAGGGAAAAGGGATTAAGTAGATTAATTTACTCATTATTTGTTTGCAGCAAAGATCAATATGTAAGAATTCGTGACATGTGCAGTAAACCTTTATCCCCTACCCCACAAACCTTTCGAGATTTGCCATCGCTTCTTACTTAGCTTCCCAAATCCCTTTCCCATTCATTCCCTGTTAGTAGCCTTTCAATTTCCGTTCGATTAGCTCGACTCATCCCACCTTTTATCAGCATCTAATCCCCACTCATTCATCAAACGTAGACGGCGGAGTCAGGGGAAGGAGTGGGGGAATCAACAAGGGTGTCACTGCATTTAATCCCCTCCTTGTAGTCGATTCCTCCGTCGATCGGTGGCCGTCAAGACCTCTTCAACAAAGAACGCTGTGCCCTGGTAATTAGGGCGATATCTCGATGCCCAAATGAAGTCCCACGCCAATCCATCTCCTGCCTTAATTAAGACGTCTCATACAAAAGAAGACGATGACTTTTCAGACGAAATGAACTGTTCCCTAAGCTACTTACGATACGAAACCTCCCTTCCCTCCTTTTTTAAAGGGAAAATTGTATTTTTTTTCTGGAAATATTTCCTTACGTGAATAAAGAAAAGTTCGACCACCTTCTTCGTTTCTTCCAATCTTAAAGTTCGAGATTCCGTTTGGTTTAAAGCTGAATTAAAACACAACCCCAAGGAATTAAATCTTAATTAGCAATGTCTCCTCTTCGTTAAAGAGTATCGTTAATAAGTTTCTTTATTTTTGAAGTAATTCAGCTTAATCAGCTTATATTTTTTAAACTCAAAATTGCGGTTGAAGTTTTTGTTAGATCTGTAGAAAGATCAGGAATGTTATTTGTTTCGTTAATTAATAAAATGAGGGAAAGAAAAGAATAAGAATTGGAAAGAGAAAAAAAAACAATCTTTTTTTTGTAGATGTTCTTCATTTGCTATTTATATGAAAGCAAAACAATAATTGGTAAAACAATTGGTTACGACTAGAAGACAGTAAGTTAGAGTTTACAGATACTTCAGACTTAAAGGTAATGTCTTACTTGGTTTAACACTGTTTGACTGCTATGTTGATTATGATCAGTCATTGGTATCTAGTCATTTGCTGTTGATAGATTTTGGTGTAGATTCATTCTAACAAGAATGTCTTTTTGTGTATAAAAGCATGTACATATGAAGTACGTATAGTATTTATGAAGTATATGGCATATGTACAGTACATGTAGCATATGGAAGCTGTCTAATTTTTTTTTTTTTTTTTTTTTCTTGTAGATTTTAAATTTTTTTTTTATTTTTTTTTTTCTTCTTTATTATGAAGTTTTAACTTCCAGAATAAAACTGTTTGACGTAGAAAAAAAAAAAAGAAACCTAAAAGAACTTGCAAATCACTTTCCACAAAATGTTGCTTTTCTTGCTTGAGCAGCTATGACCATCCGCACTAATAAATTTCAACAATAATATATAAAAACGAATAAAACAAAAATGCCACTTTAACCATAAACATCAAAATATATAGAATAAAAGTGTATTTCTCATCTTAATAACGACTTTTATATACATTTGCATTCCTATATTGCATCGTTCTGACCCCATTTAAGTCCATTACTTAACTTTACTAATTATTATTGACTCGAATTTTATTTATTTCAAAGTTTACATGAATTTGAACTGATGTTAATGAAATGACGATCTATTGAAACAGTTTTAAAACCTATTTCGGAGAAGTTTAAGGATTTTAAAAGATCCAATAGTTTAGTAAATACCAACTGCTGAGTTTCAGATTAGTATAATGCAGAAAAACAATATGGCTGTATCCAATTTAACTTTATTTAATTAACTGAAAAAAAAAAGTTTAAAAGTTTATTAAAATTGTATGTATTTTTGAATAAAAATTTTTGACACATCAAACAAAAAGGTTTTTTTTTTGTTTGGAGTAATCGGGCTGACCCTATATATTTGCCAACATTCATATTCTGTATACGAATGTTAAAAAAAAGTTTGCTTATCCTATAGGTTTTAAATGTATATCAATTTAATTTAGAATACTAAAATATTTTTTTCTGTTTCAGTAACAAATGATGAAAGAAATTCTGAAATACATGATACATATATTCAAATGTTTACGAATACATTTTAAGCGGATTTGATTAAATACTTAAGGAAAATATTAAGGAAAATATTTGATTAAATATTTTCTTTAGGAATTTATATTGGAGTTAGATTAATTTTTACTATAATTTCACGAGGATATTTGATTTTAACCAACTGAAATGGTTTGATTAAATTGGTCGAATTCAAATTTCCATTTGGATTTGGAATAAAATACAAATCAATGTAATTTCTAATTGAGCTTAAAATAATAATAAATCCTTAATAATTATAAAAGCGAAAATCTGTAAGTGCTTTGTTTTTCTCTCATTCAATCACGCCTCAACGGCGCAACGGATCTGAATAAAATTTCGCATGCAGATAGTCTATGACACGGGGAACGATGTAGGCCACTCTTCGTCCCGGACGATCAAGTATTTCCCGTAGGATAGGTATCACAAATCTGAATGAAACAATTCCCAAACCTGTCGATAGATGTCGCTTTAAATCGAACCCCAGATCTCAGTGAAAAACTTCCCAAATCTGTCGATGAGCGCAGTTTTAAATCGCGCTAAACTTAGTACTAAGTAGATATTGTCCCCGGGCAACACATAGGATACCTATTATCCCGAATTCCAACCAGTTCCTTATTCATGCACGCGAAGTCGAGGGCAATGGCTAGTCTATTTACAAAAGAAAAAGTTACCATACATTATCTGATGTTAACATATCTTAATAAAAAGTTAAATAATAAGGAAATTTAAACTCCATTAAATAACAAACAAAATTGTAAATTTATGTTAAACAAATGACCCTTTATTTAAAAAAAAAAGTCTTTGAAAAATGGAAAAAAAAACAAAAACAAAACAAATAAAAAACAATCAAAGTCTCCAAATATATTTTATATTTAACATAAACTAACTACAAATACTTACTCATTTCCAAAAAAGCCTTTATACGAATTCCTGAAGTTTGTTACAAAATAGTGCCACTTAATAAACATGACATGGAGTGGTAATATTACTAGATTGCAGTAATAAATTTTTAATAATTAACTATTAAAGTTAAAGTAAAGCTCAATTTCGGAATTACGATTACAATCTTTCAATTTTATAATACATTATGTCAAGAGAACTTTATTATCTATCTGTCCAATACATTATCGAAAAAAGCTTATAAATAGAAATGCCACTAAAATGACATTATGGCTAAACAAAGTGAAACTGAGAGAGATTATTTAAATTTATGTAAAACATATTCCTTATATCGATCATTTTAAAGCACTATGTAATATTATCTTTCAGAACTTCCAAATTAAAGATACTTATTAATTACGTTTGCAGAACTTTAAAAAAACAAGTTTCTAATAACGCAGATATTGTATTACTAAGAACAAAATTAACTATTTATTTATTATTATGTTAATTAAAAGAATAAAACACTTTGAAGTTGAGATTTATTTGCTGTTTGACCAATGTCAATCAAACTACTATCAAATTTGTAATTATTGAATTAAGATATTAGTCTTCTGATAAAGATCAGAAGACCTATAATCCCGGTTTGTCCGTCTGTCTGTGGACAAGTATCATTAATATCTCATTACATTATCATTAAGCACAACAATCGCAACAATTGCGCCTTTTGCATTCGCAGCAATCATATTTATAATAATAAGGAAATTAAAGCAATATCAATTATATTGTCTTATACGTATTAAAAGACGTTGCGAATCATTGTGATTGGTTTACTAATCGCTATCCTACCTTGCCTTAATGTAATAATGGTCTGCCTATTTTCTTTACTATTTAACTTTAAGGAACTTGCACTGGTCATCAAAAGTTAAGCACGGATCACAAAAATCGAAATAACATCTTAATTAAACAAGTAATCTTAATGAAAATTGGAGTGTAGACATAATGTAGTAAGTAAATTAGCAAACCACCAGTTTTTAATAATGCTCTTTATTTATATTGTGCAACATTGCAAGAGTACATTTTACATAATTCACAGTAGATAAGTAAATCATCTACTGTGAATTATGTAAAATGTACTCTTACAATGTTGCACAATGTAAATAAAGAGCATTGTTAAAAACTGGTGGTTTGCTAATGGCTGCCATGTTTGTTGTACAGGTCAATGTAAAACATCGTGAATATACACATTCCTATCATATGCCAGAGAACACGTTTAGCAGACTCAGATAGATGGAGAGGAGTTGGAAGGCTGGAGGCTGGTCAAACAATTACAGAAGTAGTCAGATTCTTTAATATCCATCATTCTATCATCTCAAGTCCTTGGAGACAATTCCAAATAATACCAAATAATCATCTCGTTGTTAGAAGGTCTGTTTAGGTCGTCCGATGGGTTAAAACATCTATTAAAGGGCTCCAACCCATAAGGAACCTAAAGGCGTCTGCATCATCTCTGCGTTCTGACCTCTTAGAATCCACAGGAAGGCACGTATCTGTCTCAACTGTATTCAGAAGGCTTCACAAGGCTGGACTATGTCCTCGATCGGCAGTGTATGTACCTTTAACCTCCAGACATAGACAGGTATAGTATGTAGGACCCGAGAACAAAGGATAACTATGTATAAATAAAGGATATCTGTGATATGTCCTTTTTACAGATGAGTCGAGGTTTTCTCTGGAATCTGACAGCAAACTTGTATTGATCAAAGGGAAAGTGAGGATTCGTTACAAGCCACATCGAGAAACATACTTTCAAAGTGATGGTGGAACGAGTATAGGGGCTGGTTTTCCTTTAGGTAAACGCACCGATCTCCAAGTACTGCTGTAAGATATCGAGATTAGATACTGGAACCGTAATGTTGTCAAGCCTAATGTTGTTACAATCTGGCAAAATCTCATCTTAATGGACTATAATTCTCGACAACTCTGAGGTGAACGAATAGAGTGGCCTGCATATTCTCCCGATCTCAATCCTACTGAACGTCTATGGGATGTCCTAACGAGACGTAATTCTTCACACATATCCCTTCATAAACCCTCAGAGACTTTCAGACTACTCTTTTCCGTGAATGGCAATTGCTGTCTTCTTATTCATTGGATTTTCTTATTGAGGTGTGGGTCGATGGTTTGCATTACTGCCAAAGAGGACCACATTCTACATTGATCACAATTTTTGTATTCAAACTTCAAATTTTGTTTCATTCCTTAATTATTTGGGTACTTTCATTCATTAGCTATTTTTCCTGGTTATACGCAATCAATTTTCTCCAAATTTGACAAATTGATATCCACCTAATACATACATCCTGTGCAATTTGAATAAATTTGCTCAAGTATTTTTGGAATTATGATAATTTTTAATGATCCAAGCTCAACTTTTGATGACCATGTATATTCATAGCTTTTACATTAAAACATTCAAAACAGTTTATAATCTATGAATATAAAAGTGATACGCTTTGGAATATATACATTGATCATATCCTCTGTCTTCAATAAATTTTCTCTTCTAATCTGAATATGGTTGTTGAAGTTCTTTTTATTTAAAATCGTTTCTGCTTTAAACTTAACATATGATTCAGAAATTCTTATTCTTTCTAATTCCTAAGTTCAGCTTTTAAATATTTTTTTCTTTTTCAAAAATGAAGTGAATAGTGATTCTTCATTTCTTTGACAATTTAAACATATTCCCACATCGATTAAAGTTAAAGAGTCCCACAACAGGCCTATGCAGGCCCAAGGGCTCGCGGGAGGTAAGGCTCCCAGCGTTGCTTGACCAACGGGACTAGGTTGAGGTCGGGAGGTCAGCCCGACGCCCGCCTTCAACTCCTGGGAAAGAAATCCGGTACTCATTCTACATCCTAGGTAGGCCCTAGGAACTGATTGGAGGAGAATGGAGCGTGGAAAAATTACCGTCCTCCGCCGAGGCCGGGAATCGAACCCGCTACCTCCAACCCGCAGCCAAGCGCCCTTACCCATTCGGCTACCGGGCCCACGCCACAGAGTTAGTATAGTAAAAGGCATAATTTATATACGCCACATCCATTACCTTAAATAAATGATTCCTTTTAGTATACTAAAATCTTAACGATAGTAATTTAATAAAATGGTGGGAATAAATATCTATCTATTCAGAAGAATATCTCTTAGTTTTTTTATTTAATTTTTATGGAATATAAATGGAATATTTAAATAGGAAAAAGATTTCATTATTTCGAAATACATTCTTCTCTTTAAGTGAAATTTTTATTATTTGAACATTAATTAATGGAATTAAATAGAGAAAAAACATCGTAAATGTTAAGTAAAAATAAATAAATAAATAAATAAATTATTGGCAGAAATAAATATGACAGCATCAGGTTAACTTTACAAAGCTTTATTAACAATGAATGAAATATTTAAATGTAGAAATCTTGTATTTCTATTTACAAATTAGAATATGATGTTAATATTAATAAAGATGAGATCATTAATTTAGAACTGTGCATAAATTTATAAATTGTTTACGTATCAAAAATCAATTTTCAGTTAAACGAAATAGACTACAATTCGTAAAACTTAAATAGAAGAATGCGGATATCTACTGATTAATGTTTTAACTATTTTTATTAAAATTAAATTAAAGTCTTGCATCAATATAAAAAATATTATTTTTTCATTAATTAGTAAAACTTAAATCAACCTGGAATTTCATCATCAAAAACAATCATTTTTTATATTGTAACTACTATAGATATGTACATTTACAAATATATAATGATTTAACTTATTTATTCTCAAATTTTTAAATTACCGTTCCCAAAATTGAAAGACCACATACATATGAATATACGATCTATATATTGTAAATATCTCACTCATACACACACACACACACACACACACACACACACACACACACACACACA
>JAFIDM010000004.1:43476671-43497353 GCA_023159025.1 Thereuonema tuberculata | reverse complement strand
ACACACACACACACACACACACACACACACACACACACACACACACACAAAGAATCGTGTAAATCTATTCATTGATAATATTTTTTATAAAATTCCATTAGCAGATTCTAAAGCTTATTCGTGATATTCAAAATAAAACATAACCAAGCAGTAGTTCTCTGTAGTCAAGACATAAATACTAAAACAAATATATCAATATATTGATAACTTATATGAAAATCCACAAATTCGTTGTTAAGGAACATTTACATTTATTTTTGTGCAAAGTTTCGTAGATGTCAAGATTTTCTGTCTGACTTTAAATATATCTTACTAGAACAATCCAGAAAAGCAATTAATTGAACCGATCAAAACGCAAAAAAACAAAGTTACCTACTGCTATCTGTAAGGAAAAATAAAACTTACTGTTAGGTAACAAAAAACCAAACCTTTTGTAAAGCTTCATTACCATCGAATAAATAAAGTATCTAAATCCGTACAATATTGCTATGAAGATTTATTTATATCTAATATTGATTTTTCTCAATTTTGTTTACACAAACTAAAATAGTATCGAGTAAAAAGAAAAAACGTGGGATTCTAATTATAGATCTAGAAATTGAAGTTCCTGTCTCCTGTAGCCTTGGAAATATCGAATATAGATTGAAACTACAGAAGTAAACTGAATTCACATTTAAACATTGTTTTCTTTTCCTACAGCGTCGACGCTAATACACAATTAAATGAGTGTTTAGACCGAAGAGAAATAGAAAAGTCTAAAATTATATTTTTTTCTTTATTCGAATTGATAGAAAGAATTTTCAATTAACAATAATAAAATAATGGAAAATCAATTGTATTTCAAAATTTAGTCTAAAAATTCCTCAGAACGGAATTCATTTCCAAATCCTTCAGGTCATGGTCCTGGGCTGCGCGGGAGGTGTAGACTCCCAGCGATTCTCGAGCAACAGGGCTAGTTGATGTCTGATGAATAAAATTTTACTTAACGTCCGTATTAATGTGGAGCCTGAAAGGCTAAAACAAACAATAAAAAACTCGCCAAAAGGATAAGTGGCGAGAAAATTATTGTGCTCGTTATACGCGGCCGCTATGAATTTTTTTAGCACATAAAAAAATCAGATTGCGAAAGTAAATATCAATAAAGGGTGAGGCCAAGTTGTTTACTAAATGACATCCTAGTACAGCTGTTTCACGCTAATGGCGATCATCAGCTAGGAACAGTCATCAGCAAACAGTCATGTATAGCGGTGTTCATATAGGCCCCTGGACCGAGATCAGATTGTTTCCTGATGACTGCTCTTACTGATGATCGGCATTAGCGGGAAACAACTGTACTAGGATGTCATTTAGCAAACAACTTGGTCTCACCCTTTATTAGGTTTTTTACTTCTTTATTTTGATAAGTTTCATAACTTACTTACTGACTTAAACTACTGAGAAAGCAATATCTATGATGAAAGATTAAAAAAAACTGACTATTAACTTTATGTTGTCATCCCTTAGGTTTCTGATTTCTTTGAGGAAGTAGTCAACTACAATTTTCTGATTCTTCTGAAAATTCACACCTGGAAGTATCATGTGGTTTTATAGGATTTTTTTCTAGTTTTTTTTATTTTTTTTATTGAAGCTTTGGATATTGAGTCATTGTATTATTGGTGCAATTGATTGAAAGTAAACGATACAATGGCACTTTGTTATTTTGTCTAATTTGTTTATGTATTTGTTTTATGACTTCCATTATGGATTATGCACCTTGAAGGCTACCCTTACAATATGCTTGATTTACTTAATAAAACCAGTTAATAAGGGGCCGTCCATTAATTACGTGAGGTGTTTTTTCAAAAATTTGGACCCAGCCCTCCCCCTTGGTGAGATTTGGAGATTTTTAGCGGCCCCCCCCCCCCTCCCCCTTTTGACCTCACGTAATTAATGGACGACCCCTAAAAGCAGTTAATAAAAACTATTCGATGTCTTAAGTTTCGGGGGTCGCTGCCAGGTGTGACGGTGGCCTTCACTTAAGTTCTTGCCTTTCTGGGTTCTTTATCGGGGAGGGCGGTTCGGGCTGATGAGTCCCATGCAGGACGAAACGACCGTTCCAGATTCCCTCCGATAATTGAATCTGAAAGGCAATTTCATTAATTCTTGTGCTGCCCTTGTTTTCTGATTTTGTTTTTTGTTCTAAAGTCGCTTTATTCAAAGCTTCTCCAAATAATAATTGAAAATTTTTACGAATTAGGTTCAAAAATCGTTTAACAAATTATCCAATCTTAACATAATAATGAAATAACATTTCCAAGACATTTCTTTTATTTTTTTCTTCAAGAAAAATAAAATGGAAATATATTATGGACCGTAATTATAAGATAAACTAAACTATATTACATTGGATTGTAGGTCGTTTTGTGGATTTTTCAAGGAAATTTTATGGCAACCTTAAAGAAGTTCAAACATCCAGACAGTAGATAATTTTTCTCTGATATTTTTATGTTATCTTAGATTTAGTAAAACTAACTTTGCTGTTTTTGTGATCTAACATCCAACACATGTTTTCATTTTTAAGACAAAGTATTAGGAGTTCTTAACATTCCGAGTCACAGAATTGGCTGTTTACAAAGGCAGATACTTTCTCAAAAAGTTTAGACTGTTATTGTTAGAAAGGACAAGCTTTTATTCCTAAAAGTTTTGACGTGTTGAGGTTTGTGGTTTTGTGGTGTCGAGCAGCTGGGGAAACCCATATACGAGACAAGCTCTGGTTCGATACCCATCAAACATGTTACACTTTGGAAAAGATGGACAGCTACTCCAATGGGTAATGACTCCCACGAGATTCATCTTTCAAAACAGAACTGAATTGCGATTCGATCAACCAAGCCAGAAAACTCGATTCCATTCTTTGGGTGTCCGTATTTTATCAGCAACTCCATATCTTTGACGCAAAGTGATGTTGTAAATCTCGGTGTGTGAAGCCAGAGCCAACTTTTCACTCCCACCCAAGAAAGAAATTTCGAATTTATGGCCTCTTGCAGGATAAGCAATGTTCAGCCCATCAAAGAAAAACTATTAGTTTGGGTTATCTCTGCGAAAATAAAAATAGCAAAATAATAATAAAAATAAAATGGTATCTTTGATTTGATTTTTTTTTAAAAATATCCTCTTGTTGAATAAATTCTCTTTTAATATTTTACCTGAAATACTCAGATCTCTTATACTGAAACTGTAGTACAATCTAAAATAATAATTATTCCCTACTTATTCCTATCTTACTTATAGAGATGAGTAGTATTTCAGAAAAAGATTTTAGTTCGTTCACTAATTTTCTTTGAAAGGACTCTTAGCCTGATCAAAAGACCTGATGGAAGCATTGACATTCCTTTATTTTTCATATCACTGCAGAACGTTATCTTTTCTTTTCTGAAGTCAGCTATAAATGTTTATTATCTTGTTTGTTTTTTTGTTTTTTTTGAGTAACTAGTGATTATATATAGCCCCGTCAACAATGATGGGATAACAATATGACTGCTTTTAGTTGAGATAAGAGTATTTACGCTCGTCATTTGTAATTTCTTCGTTCATGTCGAGATATGTCTCTAACGACTCTGCAGGTGGTCGCTGGAACAAAATGAACATTGAAATTTAAATTTTAATCTAGTAGGCTAAAATTAATGAGTTATTTTCTTTTTCTCTTGCTCTTCTCTCATTGCACCACACACACACACAAAGGGAGTGATAAGAAACAATAATTTCAATGTAGTCCCCGTGGCCTAATGGATAAGACGTCTGACTTCGGATCAAAAGATTGCAGGTTCGATTCCCGTCGCGAACGTTTCATTATAATAATTTTTTTCACAGGAAATTAACAATTGCACCGGACAGACAGAAAGGGAACTAAAAGATTTTTATTATACAGATTTGCTCCAAAAGATTTGAATGAGTTTGAAAATAATGCAGACCTTTCCCTCATCAAGTAATGGAAAGGATCAGAACTGAAAGTAATGTGTCTCAAATTTCAGACTTCAGAAAAACTGCTGTTACAGGAGTTTTGTCAAGAAAAGGCAGCTAGAATTAAGCCTAAATATATCAGAAAATTGCAGGAAATGAAATCGAATTACTTAGAGGATAAATGTGATTTGACTGAAAACCACCCATGTAAGAAACGACACCCACAAAATAATATATCGAGGAATACTTTCAGGTATCCATCGCATAATGAGGACTGAGCATATGGCGATTTGGAGATGTCAAGAAAACCGTTCAGACGTTCTAGCGTGATAAGCGTAGAAACTGAAAACATAGAAGAAAAATAAGAAAATCAAGTTGATAGATTAATGGCCGTGTGCACCAAACTAGAATGAACTTTGATGGCTGCATTGTGGACGTACTTAAAATTAGTGGGGGGGTGCCTTTGTTTTAAAATTTTAGCCTTTGTTTTAAAATTGTGTGAAAAGAAACAAACATGTATAAAAAGAAATTTATCAAGTTTCTGAATAAATTTTCTTTTTATACATGTTTGTTTAATTTCACACAATTTTAAAACAAAGGCTAAAATTTTAAAACAAAGGCACCCCCAACTAATTTTAGCTACGTCCACAATGCAGCCATCAAAGTTAATTCTAGTTTGGTGCACACGGCCATAAGTTCACAAGTTCAGTCAAAAATTTTCTTTCATTTTTAAATCGATGTTTATTAGTGAATTTTCATCCGATGAGATTAATTAATGTTACCTCTTTCAATGCTATACTAAATATTTTGCAGTCTATCAAGTAGGATTTTTCCAATCTATTTTTTTATGATACTAATTTAGTTCTCTTTGTAAGACGTACATAGACGAAATGGGAGTAGTTTATCGTCTAATTCATTATTTCTTTTTCTTTTTTTTAAAAAAAAAATTTGCTCTTCTATAGCCATATATAATACTGTATATTTGCCATTTCTAATGCATATTATTATGTTGAGGAATTGATTTTAAGATGTACACAAATCCTTAAATGTATTTTTGAAATTAAAAATATTTCTTGTGAGTTCTTTTTCTCCAAATCGCGATTGATAATCTTTTAGTTATTTTTACTACAGTTGCTTACTGTACATTGTAATGGGAAATAAATGTTTTTATCGAAATCTAATTTAGTGTCAAGCAATAAAAGGCAGTTCTTGTTTTCTGTTTCTTAAGCAAATACATCATGAATCAATAATAAAGAACCACATCTGGAATCATTTCATTTTGTATTATTTCTTTTTGTCACATGATTCTTGAGCGCTTTTTCCTTTTTCTTGACAAGAAAATAACAGCGTTGCTTGGTTGGTAGTTAATTTTGCTATTTGGAAAGTTTCCTACCATCTCCCTAGAATCTACAAAAATAGGATATTTATACAGAAGTGATCTCTCAACAGCCCATAGTGTGTTCTGCTGATAGTCATAGATTAGTGTTGATCTTACGAATCTGTACTAGATTCACAAGAAATATGTCTTGTTTTACTAACTACGAACATCCGAATGGTTTTGGGTCCTTTTCGTGTCGAAATCAATAGGGTCTTCGTTATAATATTTTAAACCTCCGAAGAAATCTCGTCGATAATCGAGACGAAACTGTGTGTGACTTGTTTTAACCTTTAAATAATGTTTTAAATTTTTAGTGTACTGTGTTCGCCTTTTATATTTCGATTATAATTTCTGCACACGTTAATATCATGACTATTTTTAACTTAACTGGACATTTCAGCTTCCCAGGACAGACTATTTTATTTTGACCACAGAAAGATGCCATGAGCATTTCCAAAATAAAATCATCTAAAAAACTTTATCTTTTCTCCTTTTTTTTCTTATCTAATGTCTATCAAAAGACGTTACAAACTTACGAACAACTTATAAAAATTTTTGGTAAATACCTTAAAAATCTTTAAATCTTAAAAAAGAAAATCAATCTTAATTATTTTCAGCTCAGATATAATATTTATCTATTTATATCTGTTACGTTAAAGTTCTTTATTCGTTCAGATAACGATCACAGATTCTTCCATATTCTTGAAAGAATGACGTATTTTGATTGGCTTTCTTAGAGTAAAGATAGCCCATAATAAGACTAGAAATGACTTATCTGATTTCAAATGGATATCAGAATAGAAATCAAACTTCTCCAATAAATCGAACAACATCCAAGCAATTTACTATTAATAGTGTAAAACAATCTTCTAATTTTTGTGAGTTATTTACTTTGTTATTGGAAGATCGGAGCTATTTGAAGATCACTAGAATTTTTTAATACGTGCAAATTTTTAATCCGAGCATTGATTGATGATCTATTTTAAAATTCTTCTGAGACATCAACGTTTATTGTTTTTAAGAACAGAGATAAACCTACGTAGGACTCATTGAGAGAATGAAATTCTTTGAAGCCTCGGGCCTTAGCAAATGCTTTTTCGACAGATGGTACAAGGGGAGGGAGAACCAAATCTAACTGACTCCCAAATTAAACCTTATCTCACCGCAGGCTCAGCTCCTTTTTTTCCGTTTCTCTTCCGGGAAAAACTTGCATCGCACATCATCAGCATAATTGAGCAGAAGCAAAACCTATTCCCTGGTAATTCATTGAACTCGAAGAGAAATTTCAGACAAACCAAGCCACAAATACAAGAAAGTCTGATTTCGTTGTTTCTATCATAAGCTTAATGGAAATACTACAATATTTTTATCGAAAACAAATTGATGTTAGAATAACATTAAATGTTCTTTAAAAAAATATGTAACAGAAATTTATTTTCTCATTCATTTTAAAAACATGTTGTTGCTATGATAATATCAACAATAGTAAATTATAGTAAATTCAGAAACTATTAAGTTAGGTTTGACATACTCCATACTTTGATATGTCCATATGATATCTCCATATGTTTTTCAATTAAAGTTCAGTACAGGTCCTAAATGTATATCAAAAGGACACGACAGTTATTCATGGATTAATCACTCCAGAGATCTCAATGGCATCTACTATGAAAAAAGTCGAACTGTTGTAAGTATTTTAGGAATGCATATAAAAATAATGGGATGCTATATTGGCAATTTTTTACATCTTATTGTAAATTCAATATACCAACTTAATTTTTTAAATGTTAAGTTTACTTATTAATTCATTTTTTTTCATTATATTCTGCATAGCTGGTATTAGTGAAATTCCAGGCATGTTTTCTAATATGGCAAACTTTCTTTGTAATAGTAACTACACTAAATGTTTTTATCTAGATCTATCCAGGTTTGTGGTATTTGCATATTTCTATCTATCTGCGATTAGAAATTATATGTATCTTCACAACAGCAAATTTTCTTTCTCCTGAGCCCTTAAAGTCGAACTTCTAACAGAACTATTTATAAATCTCAACAAAGAAGAAAAATATCAGAGTGTAACTTTCGGTAGTAGGGCACTGATAAAATCTTAACTGATAATGACATAATAAAATAACAAGTTTGGGAAATAGTTCTAATTTACTAAAACTAAACAGACTAAAAATATACGTAGCAGATACTAAAAAATATTTATGATTATTAATAGAAAATTAAGTACTCATAAAATTTTAATTTTGATGAAAAAAAATACTACTGTTATTAATAATAACTCAAAAAAGATATGGAAGTGGACCAATAATGTCGAAGTGAAGGTTAAGTATTGATTGTACTGATGTTACCACTGATCATGATTTTTGATAAGTATTATGCTGGGTATAAAGTGAATGAATAAAAGCTTCATCTGTCATAAATCAAACTAAGGATAGGTTTAAGATAACAAAATAATTTTTATTTCTCAATTTCCAATCTGGGTCAGAATTTTATTATACATGAATTTCCTTCACTTTTATCAGTAATAATATCACTAAAAGTTGAAACAAGAATTAAATCTAAATATCGTATATACATGGGATAAAAGTTCCATAAACCTGCAGAAATCTCAGACAACAGATTAAGTTTCTTGACACCTAAATACAAACAGTTTGTTTTACAAGATGGCAAGATTTGCAAGACCAGTCAGCAGAATCACCGAAATTCTCGCGGTCCTCGAGATTCAACATGACAGACATGTTCTATGTTTTATTTTCTGACTTTCACAAAAAAGGGGTGAAAAGTTTTTATTAAGTCCTAAAAAAAAGAGATATGCAGAAGAAGAAAGCCTATATCAATACCATTATTAATCATCTAATGGCCCGTTCCTTATATGTTGACCAAATAATCATTTTCTTTTAATAAAAAAATAATATAAAAAAATAATCAATAACAACTGGAAAATTCGCATTATTTCAGCGCCATTCCCCCTTCCTTAACGTCTCTGGAATTTAAAAATCCATTAGTGTTATGAATTGCGAATCATCTCTAGAAAATTAAAAACATTTTCTACCGAAAGACAATTAGAAAAAAAAGTTTTGGGAGTTCGATTCATAATGCATGAAGCATAAATCTAATTAAACTATGTTATTCGATTTTTGTTGAATCACATTTCCAACAACCTATTAAGTGAAGGAAAAAAAATATTCATGAAATTAAATCCAGAAATAAGAAATTCGGTCGAGGTTTTAGGTGGAATAAAAAAAGAGAAGCAAAAAAAACATTTTTTTTTGCTTCCCTTTTTTTTTGCAATTACAAGCAAATTACAAACTGACTTACGTTAGAATAAGGATAAGATTTCGCTCTGATGGAAGGATTACTAACGATTTTATTTATACTTAGGCTTATTTTGCAATTTAAAACGATTTAAAAGATAATTATTTTGTAAAAAACTTTGTAAATCTTCCAACGATTTTATAAATCAGGTATTGTAAAAGGATGTTCGCGCAGGTTGTAGCTTAGATCAATTCTACTTACGTTACTATAATTGAGTATGTTAAGTCTTGTTCTAATCATATTTTTGTTTGTAATCTATTATTCTAAAACTGCTAGACCCATTTTCTTAATATTGGATTATAAGGACAATTTAAAATGTGATTAAGTGCATTTTAGTGTAGACCCTCCCTCTAAAAAGAACAAAATTAATGATTTTTTTATGATAATATTAATGACGCCTTATACTCAGTTACTTTGGGATGGAAACGTGAATGCATACCTAAAAACTGCGTAACATTTTAACTTTCAAGTTAAGTTAATTTTAACTATATATGTATGTATGTATGTATGTATGTATGTATGTATGTATGTATGTATGTATGAATGTAATGAAGATGGGTGGCAGAAGCCAAGCACTGCGACCAGAGGTCGATTGTACTATCCCACAGGAAATATGGACAGATGGAGAGAAAGACTGAGAAAGTATGGTGGGAGAAGTGCAGGGGAAATGGGAGAACCCCGAGAAAACCTGCCCAGCCCGGATCGTCCACCATCACGAAACCCACATGAGAACCGAACTCGGGACTCAGAGGTAATTTTAACTAAGTATTTCTTCAGTTATCCATCACCAAATAGCGACGTAGCAGGCAGTGATATCGGGGAGGGATATTTTGGAAACAAAAGTAATCGTGCTCATATTTTAAGTTTGGAACATAAATAAATATCATAGCAAATTTTAACGAAATCAGGCTAGCCGTTGTAGTGTGATGCAGGAACAACAGACAATGAAGAAAAAACATTCAAGTGAAATACTAAGAATTTGCATGAAGATGGATACGGAAAAAGGATTAAGAACAAAATAAATAAAATGATGAAAAAGTGAAAAGTAGTGAAATTTTGAATTTTGTAATTTTTTTTCCTTCTGACGATGAAGAAAACACTTTCTAATCTAATGACTCTCATCAGAAGTCTTTCAATTGTCATGATTGACTAATCCTCGTTAATGAACTCCACTGTCTATTGTCACGTCTTAGTTCTTGGCCATATTCATTATGACAGAATTTCATAAGAAATTAAGCTCATTCTGGGAATCATCCACCGATCTGTCATTAGCATCGAAATCCATTTTTTTTAATTGAAAAGAAAAATCGTCACCTTTCTCTAGGTATTCAAATTCTCAAGTAGCAACAATTCGAGACTGCGCATGCTCCCAAGATTCTAATCTGCAAAATCATTTTAACTCTAAATTAAAGAATATTAATTAAGAATATTAGTATCACACCAACAGAACGTTAGATGGCGCAATGGCAAGGTGTTAGTGAACCTTCTTTGAATTTCCGAAAACAACGAAATGAGGTTGATTGTATTTTTTAAAATTACTATATTTCTATATTTTTTTTCAGTTTTTTTTCTTTCCTTTTCAATGTAGCTACTTGCTTTGAAGTCCTGTAGAAAGAGGGCACCTTAATTAATTATATCAAATACAAGGAAAAACTGTTCTTGTAACTTATGCGAGCGATTTATCAATTTCATACATAATAGCAAATAAACCCTGAGTTTTATGTGATAAAATTAACGACAAAAATTGATCAAGTAAAAATATTTTTACAGTAAAATAAACCTTGTCTAAAAATATTTTTTGCTAGATAATTTATATTCAACATGGTACTTTTTTTTCAGCCTGGGACTGATTAGAAGTTTTAACACATCCAATATTTTTTTGTATTTAATCTTTTAAATATGATGATTACCTACAAAATATTTTAAATATAAAAAGTAAAATTTTTTTGAATTTTACTTTTAAATAAAAAGATACGACTTACTCCTGCATAAATTCAAGCACTAAAAGACAATGTATTAAAAATTCATTGTTTCAGGGATACTTTACAGTAATTAAGACTTGGAGTGAAAAGGTAGCATTATCACAATAACTGCTGATTGGTCGACAGTTGGATAACTACAGTCACTGTCATTCATGGAACTTTTTTTTTTCTTTTAAAAAATAAAGAAAAAAAGCTGTTATTAAAATTTATTATCGTGCTTTCTCGACTCTTCTGGAAATTACATTACAATTTCCGAATGAAAGACCAGAATCACATTTATATTAGTGACAAAGTATTAATCCAAGTAAGCAACCTGTCAATTGTTTCTATGGTTCCAGATTACTTTTTTACTGCAATCAGATCATAAAAAAACAAAACAAACAAACATTGAAATAAACATTATCATTTCACTATACTAAGTTTATCTGCATAATTATTGTACGAATTGAGAATGTGTAATTATTTAGATCCTGAAACTAATTAAATTTTAAGGTTGAGTAATCCACTCAAATAAACGCAGTTATTAATAGTAATTCAATATTTTAGGCTTCCTAAATTATGTCTTTCTTAGAATAAGACAAATTGTACTTACCTCTAACCTTCTCTCTGAATTTAATGTGCATTCCACGGACGAATTATAAATACAAATCGTGTTTTTGTAAAAAAAAATTGGCGTTCTACTTCTGCATGAGAGGTTTAGGATCCAACGATAGTCAACCAACTAGACTAGTTAGGTAGGATGGTCATTCCAACGCCCGGCTGCCTTTAACATTCCTTTCATTTATTTTATTTATTATTGGATTTTCTTTTTAATTATCAACTACTGTTTCAAAAGATTTCTTTTTTATTTCTTTTTATTTACATTATCATTTTTTATTATCTTTTTATTTTGATTTCCGTTGATATTTATATATTGTTCCCCTTTTCTGAATTAATTAAAGCAGTGGTCTAAAATGCCGAACCGCCATTTCGTAAATTGCATATTTAAACTCCATTTCTCGTTCGAGTTAAAAAAATACTTCTGTTTTTTTCTGTATCACAAGGTAGTTCAAAAAGTGCTCTGAAATTTGATCAGGATCGCAAACAACATCAAAAACGAAGAAAAAAGATTCTATTGAGATTTAGGGAAAAATACCGAGCTTCATTAATTTTGATTCATCTCGATTCGGATCAAACTGAAATCAAGCTGCAGTCCACGAAAAATATTTACTAACAACACAATGAAAACATACATACACATTTTGATTTCCGCGCATTCAATTTGTTGTTATAAATGTTTTATTGACACTTTGTCTCTTACACTAAAACGAATTAGAGAGCATTGGATTGAAGGAAAATGGAACCTGACTGAACCGGAAGTTGGATGCCTTGAAAAGGTGAAATATTCACATAGTGTAATATATATTTATCAAACGAAAATCAACTTATGACTTTAAACACCTTTAAATTCTTTAAAATAAAAAATAAAAATTAAAACAAAGGTGATAATCAACTAAACTATTCGAATAAAACAACTAAAACTAGCCACATTCGATAAATAAAATTATTTGAAAATAAGCAAAAGAAAATTATAAAAACTAAATTGAATATAAATTATTTGTATTGCATGATGTGTGTTATCAATTATAAGCAATTATATCAAAAAAGTGTATAAAAAATTATCAATTTTAAATCAATTTTTAAAAAAATTATAATCAATACTTACCACATTATAATCAATTTTAAAACTACATTCTCTTAAATGTTAAGAGAATGTAACATATTACAAGAACGAAATATAAAAATTCCAAATAAAAGTTTAGTGAAATGTTTCAATTTGTAGTTTGTGAGATTTCTGTTACCCAATAATTGAAGCAAAAAAAAAATGACTGAAAGTATTCATTAAGAACCATTGCATGACGTGATCTCTCACGTAACTTTCGAATATGTTCCCTCTTACAAGTAAAATTGTGATTTAAGATTAAGAAAGTCAACAAACATCGAAAAAGCTATATCGAAAGTATTTGTATCCTCTAAAAATGAAATTGAAGCTCAGGTTATAGCAGTGTCTTCTATGTAATGAATCTCATTATATGCTAATGCGTTTGTCTTAGGATCACTTATTTTTAAACCTACTTACAAGTAAGTTTTTATTGATTTCTTCCTAAGAACTTCTAACCTGTCTCCCACCTCTAGTTCCCCTAGTTTTCCGAAAGCCTCTAAACCTAGATCAAAAAAGAAGCTCAGTCATATTCTTTTTAGTTCCTTGTTTTTACGTGTAATGGATTGATCGGATAAAGAAAATCGAATCTTTCTTCCTCGACCAGTGAATCAAAGGTTCTTCTAGAGAAAGTTCTGGAATAGATTCACCAGAGACAGACATGGAAGGAACAGTTCAATTGATGTAGATCAGATAAAGTATCTTACTCAAGCCCTAATCCAATTTTGTACTCAGATGTAATAACTCTCTTAGCTTTACTACCATTGTTATTGTATACTGGAATCTTTATATAATATAGAAGAAAATAGAATAGAAAGAAATTACCAGCGGAAATCTCTCTTTTATTATTATTTTTTAAGTTTCGGTAAAATCGATGTTTCGAAATTATCTCCTCTCATCAAATTGAAGTTATTTACAGTTAATAGTTATATATTGCCTTTTTTATTATATTAAATTCTACGAGGGTCACTCCCAAGTAATGCACAACATTTTTTTTATAATTTAAAATTTTTATTTACAGATTTGCTATTGCTACAGTGTGGAGATATTGCTACAACCTTAAGAACAAAATGTCACTTTTCTACATAATCGTCATGACATTCAATAGCCTTACGCTATCTTTTCTGTATGCCTGCACAGTAAAACTGTGGGCCGGGGCGTCTAAGCTACTGTTTAGTGGCCATCACAAGGGAGTCATCATTTTCAAACTTTGCTCCGCAAAGGGAGTCCTTGAGTTTGCCAAAGAGATGGTAATCCGATGGTGCCAGGTCAGTGCTGTATGGTGGATGTGGCAGCGTTGTCCACCTAAATTTTCTGATTGCCTCCGTGGTTTTTTGACTGACATGTAACCGGGCGTTGTCGTGCAACAGCAAAAAATCTTGCTTCTGCCGATGCGGTCAACACGTCTCAGCCGAGCTTGAAGTTTTTTCAGGATTGCCACAGATACATCAGAATTAGTGATTATCCTTCGTGGTATGATGTTGAAAAGCAGGAGTCCTTCCGAATTTCAGAAAACCGTTGCCATAACTTTCCCTGCCGAATTTGCAGATTTGATTGTTTTTCCTTGGGGAAATTCCTAAGATTGCACTCCATTGATTGCTCATAGTATTATCTCGGGTTTAAAATGGTGCAGCCATTTTTAATCTCCCATAACAATCCTTGAAAGAAATCCTCTCCACCTTCCTCCTACTGCATCAAAGTTCGCTGCAAATGGTTTTTCGGTTTTCCTGGTGTGCATTTGTGAACATCCTCGGAACCCACCTTGCACATCCCATGTTGTGCACGAGCTCCATATTGTCAGCCGTTCGCGGCGTTACAAATCCCAACGACTAACGTACTGCGATCGACAGCGTCATCTCTGTACACGTTTCGGAATCCCTTGTGGATGTTTTCGACTATCTCATTCTTACAAACTAGGAATTCAATAACAGCACGTTGCTTCTGACAGAAATCAAGAGCAGCAGCAATCTTTCAGGATTCAGCCACATGTGGGAACGAGTTGCATTCCATTTGAATAGAGGCGTGAAGGATGCTTCTCAGTACTATGAAAATAGCAAATCTGTGAATAAAAAAAATAAATTAAAAAAAATGTCGTGAATTACTTTTGTAGTGATCCTCGTATACGTTGTTAAATTCGAGAAGTTGAGAGCTCGAATAGTCAGATTCAATCCCAAGAGGAAATAATGGAGTTGCTATATTCTATTATTTCTTTTCCACACACTTTCAAGGGCTCACGCATCCCTTTATCAAATGAATAACATTTTTCTTACCTACGTATTAAAGGTGAGTGGCTATCGAGTTGAGCTTTTCAATTTAACTTCGTTCTGTTTGAATATTATTTGCATGAATTTTACCTCCTGCTCTGCTTACTCTGAGCAGAACACACAGCGTGATGCCTTAAATCGTATCAAAATTTTGTAAACATTTTAGCAGCTTTTCCTTCGGCTCATGATACATTTTCTATTGGCATGATACGTACCTGATACTTCTACTAAAGATTCAGCTTGGTTGTTTAGCAACGTTGAACAATGGAGAAGACGTACAGAAGGACAAGAGTTAACTTAAAGTTGCTTTCTAATGATTTGTATTAGATCTCTTTACTTCCGATCATTTATAAAATTAGATCAAATGAAATCCTTACAGATATCTGTAATACCATTCTAAAAAACCTCGTGCAAGAATAATTGTCTAATATTCAAAAAACCCAATACATATGCTAAAACTTCAATTTTTAAAGCTATTTTCCAGTTTCATTAACGTTTCATTTTCATTCCGAAAAAAGACAGAAAAAAAACCGTAATTACCAAAAAAGGTGAAATGTCTGAGAACAGTTTCGGCAATAAATCTAGTTTATTCTTACACCGGCTGATGAGGAAATACACTCTTAGATGTTGAAATCTCGTGCAAAAGAGTTCATTAGATTGAAAGCAGGATAAGAGATCACTGTCCCACTCTCAGCACTCGCGACAGGAAATTAAAAACCTAGCCATGGGCAGAAAAAAGAAGTGCAGAGCTAGAGTTTGGCCAAACATACGAAATAAAACGACGGTAAAAGATTTAGAATTATCAAAGTCGAGAGAAGATGACTCATGTATTGTTGTATTTTTAGGAGTTCTGATACAGAAAAAATTGAAGTGAAACATTCCAAATAAAAACAATCTAACGAAAAGTGATACCATTCTTCCTTTTTTAAAATGCTCTTGCTCTAGACAAGAATCTAGAACAAGAAATTCCTTAAAAGCCTACTTTTTTTAGAATCGTGTGTTTTCTTTTTTTTAAATCATGAAAACAAACTTATTTTTTAATTGTAATATCGTATCAAATACAAACACCACATAGTTTCTAAAAATTAATTAGTTTCTAAAGATTAATTTCTAAAAAGATTAATTAAATCCGCATTTTTTATCTAAATACTCCGAATATTATTAAATTTCAAGATATTGTAGCTCGCATAAACATTGTAGGATTACTAAGCGTGTTATTACCTTTGTTTAAAACCATCCATTGTTAAATCCATTATTTCCGTTTTAAAAGCTTTTCTATGAGAATTCTTGTCGCCTTCTAGTATTAATTTTCCGACAAAGATCGGCATGGAAAAAAATTAAAATATAAGCGTACGATTGACTCTTGTCCATAAATGTGCATGCTAAGTTTCAAAGAGGATTCATCCAACGCAACGGTTCAAATGTTATAGGGGAGGACGACACTCACAGACTGATTGATTGTAAATAAGCTAAAAAAACCAGAGATGGAGTAAGCCAGATATAAGTAAAGGTGATGTTAACAGTTTTTCTTTAAGCATTGGAGGCTCACAAAATTAATATGTTTGTTTATCCATGTGTGTCTAATAAAAAACACATTTTGAATAGATGAAGGATCTTCTTGAAAGGATCTGTAAAAATTTACTAATAAACTAAAGTATTAGTTTACAATTGTACAGAATTCTCGTTGGCTCAATGGGCGAAGGCATATTGACTGTCCGGTTGGCGATTTCCCTCCAACTAAAGTATTAGTAATAACAATTTAATAAATCTGAAGTTTAACTTGTACAAATGAATAATATATAAAATAAACACCCACACACCGTAACTATTAAAAAGGTTTAACATAGGAAATATTACAATACAACCAGTTTCAATTTTCCACAAATCATTTACAAGTAAAAGATCTAGGAAAACATGAGTAAGCCTCTTATTGAGTGCGTATTTTTATGTTTAATTCTTAATTCTTATTGATCAGTTTTTAGCCTTTGGTACTCTTAGATCTTTTCTTAGATCTAGATATGTTTTCTTAGATCTTTTACTTGTCAATGATTTGTGAAAAATCGAAACCGGTTGTATTATATTTCATGTGTGAAACCTTTTTAATAACTATTTCACTGTGTTGGTGTTTATTTCATCTAATATCAATTTAGTTGCACTTTACATATTATTTTTCAATGTAAATCTAAATTAAGTTTTAATTGTAATTATTAAATAGCATAAAATGAAGAATTATACACTTTGCGTATGAAAATGACATTTATTTTGTAACTGCATCCGAAACATGAGAAATACTGTCATCTGACAAATGAATGACTTATTCTTACTCTTTAACAAGAATCTCACTTTGGTTGAATTGAATTGAAAGGGAATCTTGTCTATTTGCTATGTTTCAGTTTATCCGAATAGACTGAGTCGTATAAAGAGAGAAACGATCGATTCATATTTGTGATGGAGGGAAGAGGAAACGTCTCCCACACCGTGTAATACACTTCAGATTAGCCGGGTTTCTCCTTAATGGATGTTTTTAATCTTATTCAATTGCATTAGAAGGACAAAAAGAAAAAAAAAGATCCACGAATTTAAAGAGAAACAATTAAATATGGTGATAAAACATAAGAATATCAAGGAAATTAATCCATTTTCTCATTAAAAAAAAATACTTAAAATCTACCAGTGATTCTTAATTTTTATGCCCGCATAATCTTTTAATATTTCATTTATTTTATTTCGTTTTCTCCTACTTAATGGATTTATTGCATGGTTCTGCTATTTACTCAATTTTCACTGTTGAATGGAGGCTTTCAAACATGAAGGAAAATAATAATCAATGATAATTTCATGGATTGTATCAAATCAAAAACCTGAAGAACCCCTCCCCCTTCCAATTATTTTAAGTTGTATTTGTAAATTAATTATTTTGTCTTTAGAAAGTATTTATAACTTGTGAAATCTGTTATTCAAAATACAAATAAAGCAAATCAATCTCTATATATTATTTCTCAAAGGTGTTTCTTTGTCGGTTCGCCGTATCTCCCTTAATTCTTCATCAAAATCAATGATGGAGACATCATTTTGAAGATTACGTTCACCGCTAATGACGAAAAATAAACAAATTGTTTAAAATTAATGTTTTCGTTAAAAAACTTTAGTTTAAAAACCTTTTTATAAAAATGCAGAAGGCGCCATCTATTGACAGTCTGTTTAACTAACATACACGACAGCTGTTAGAGTTGTATATTATTTCTCAAAGCTGTTTACTTATTTCAACATTATTATATTACCATTCGGTGATTGATCAAGATACCATGCGAATTATTCGCACAGGGCAACTAGTTAATATTAAAGCGAAAGTGATTCTTATAAAATATTTGAGTTTGCAGTACTACATCTGTGATAACGAACTGCAATAAAATTAATAAGATCGCATTATTTTTGCATTCATTCACGAATACTTTAAGGCAGTCGAGTTTTTCAGCAATAGATGTCGTAGGGATACCTGGCATGATTAATTTATTACTAATTGCAACGTCCCATTAACAAAATTTTCGGTAAATCAACTATTGAAAAAAAAATTTAAACTAAATATTATCACATTTTTAAAAAAAAACGACGAAGTAACATCTTAAAATAATGAGAAAACATACTTATTGGACTTTTTGAATATCATTTTTTTTTATTTAAAAAAGAAGTAATTAATACTGTAATTCCACTCTTTCAGTGCTCGAAAATATGATGTATGTTTATTGAATCATTTCAAAGTCTGTATATATTTTTTAAAGAAACTATAACATCATTTCACTTAAATATCTTCCTTACAATATTGGTACAATATTTCGTAGAATAGAAACTTCTTCAGGTTGAGGATAAGAAATTTTCTTTCTCCTCTACATTTCATTCGTTACGAATACACGATTTTTTTAATTACAATAAATTACTACAAAGCTAATAAATTAATTAAAAAAAACAATATCCAAGAGAGCGGCATAATCAATAAAATGAGTGTAATATAGAAACTGGAATGTAGAGAGATTGCGGAGAAATTTATTACGGTTCCACAGGTAGGACATTGAAAGCAGCAGAGCATATAAGAGCTTTTAGGTACAACAAAAATAACATTTCAGATTGGGCGGATCACTGCATAGAAAATAAACACAATCCTGATCCTAAAGTGGATGTACTTTACAGGATCCAGGAAGAAAAAGAAAGAATGATGTTAGAATGATGCATAATCAATTCCAATCCATGCAGGAATAAAGAAAAGTTTCTCAAAGTAAGTGAAATAGCATTTTGTTACATTAAAAGGAAACATGGTAAACAAAAGGATAACGAAATAATTGTAACATTTAAATTTTTATGTGAAGTAAACAATTTAAACAAAATTATTGTATTTAAACAAAGTTTAATGTATTAAATTGCATTAAATTATTAGCACGACTTAAACAAAATTTTAATCAAAGTATTTATATTCACTTAGCATGATGTTAATTAATTTGTATTGCTAGTATTATTGTAATTAAAAAAATGCGTGTATTCGTTAAGTAAAGAAGATATTTATAGTGAAATGATGTTCTAATTTATGATGTATGTTTGTTTGTCTTCATTTCAGAGGAAGGTAAGAAGGTAGGCATTTTTATAGCCTTTAGTTTTATAAATTTGGAGCATTACTTAGAAATAGGGATGTATACGATATTGTTTCTCCTTTGGATGTACGAGATTAAAAAGCCCAACATTAAGAAAGATAGGAAAGAAGGCACCAGCAAATCATTTGATTACTTATTCAATAACTTCTTTATATTAGAATTATAAAATAAGTCAATGTACAGTTTTGTAGTAAACAGAAAACTAAGCTATCCCTTTAATTGGCTTGTTAAGAGTGATATTGCTTTTGATTGGCGCTCAAAAGTCATTTATTCAAGCCTTCGTAATTCAAGTGTGAAGTACAATTTCAAGCGATGCCGGGATTGAGTTCATTTAGTATATCTTCAACTCTCATTTTTTATACCAATCGGGGGACTACGTAGTTGGTCAATGAACAAGACCAGAAGTCGCCATATAAGGTCGAAGATATCATACTCGTTAACAGTATAGTCAAAACCTTACAAAACTTTTAATTGACACTAAACATAACTGTATAGCTTGCAATCTACCAAACGCTTGGATTGTTAAACGAGACACTACTATTAATTGGCTCGCTTTTATTCAGCCATTGTAATCCAGTGTTAAATAAAATTTTAAGCGATGCCCAGATTGAATTCATCTCTTAGATAGACCCCAAATTTGCACCATTCCGTTCAGTCTTACTGGAACTGACCACATTGGTAGATGTTTTTCTCTGCATAGTCGATTCAGTATAGGTAAACCCCAATTTTGTCAAATTATCACTATTTTCCTGACCCGATCAAAGACCATGTAAGCCTAGAAGTGGTCTGGAATGGAAATCGGATTTTTTTTCCCAAACATCCACACCATGGAGAGTCGCACAAGTTGTAACTCATTGGGCTCCTACTCCCAGTTTGTGCTGTGGAAGGAATTATACATACACACACACACAGAAATCCCAAATATCTCCTCTCTGCGGGATCGTTAAAAGTTGAATTCCATGGTCGTAAATTTCAAAACTGAAACGTTTTAATCAGGAGAGGCTACAACTCAAAGGAAGGTTGCAAAAACCTCTTCCATTGTCGTTTCACGTCAAGCAGCAAAATTTCCTTTGGGAAAGAAGCATTCCTCCATCATGCGGGTGTAACTCATTAAAGTAAATTTGTGAAATTCTATTAATTTAACCAGAAAAAATATTCTAAATTCAAATTAGTTATGAATTCTTAATTTCGTTATTGTTAGGTATTCACTTGAACAATCTGCAGAATAATACATTCTTTTAAATAAAATTAATATAAAGTTTTCATTTCTTTTGCTTTTATCTAAATTTAAGGTTAATCAATTCCACCATAAAAGCCAAAAATATAAAAAATATATCATGCGAATAATAAACAGTCAATTGAATTTTCATGAAAATTTTTCCGTATTTTCTGACTGCAAAATTTCTAGCATTTTGCTACAAAATATAAGAAAAGTGTAAGTATTAAAAACCAGCGT
>JAFIDM010000004.1:43419329-43459662 GCA_023159025.1 Thereuonema tuberculata | reverse complement strand
TATAACAATAGAAACATAAAAATTAGTCAACTTCTCATATATTATTTCTCAAAGGTGTTTTTTTTATTTCCCTTAATACTTCATCGAAATCAATGATTGAGATATTTTCAAGATTACGTTCACCGCTAATGATGAAAAATAAACAGATTGTTTAAAATTAATGTTTTCGTTAAAAAAATTTATTTTAAAAATCTTTTTTGTAAAAATGTAGAAGGCAATCTATTGACAATCTGTTCATTTATTTATTTCCACATTACCATTCGGTGACTGATCAAGATACCATGCGAATTATTCGCACTGGTCAACTTTTTTATAAAACTTGAGAAGACGCCATCTATTGACAATGTGTTTAACTAACATGCACACATGTTATTGTTGGATTTGTTTATTATTTCTCAAAGGTGGTTTTTTGTTGCGAATTATTCGCACGGGTCAACTAGTTTACTATTACTATCCCTAAGATATAACTGTTTTTCAATCTTGCCAAGCGGGTATTCGAAAATTGGCACGCCAATTATGCCTCATTTATTAGATAAAACAAAGCTTCAAAATCAAAATATTGTTGTTGTTATTATTTATTACAACTGAATCAGTACAATTTCTGTCTCCATTCAATATTAAATTCAAGCATTTCATTTCCTTTACTGAATTCCTCCAACGAAACTTCCCTTTAAACCAGCCCAAAGTTCTTCTAATGAGGAGTAGGGGGTGGGGCTGCTTGCAGGTTTATTTGAAATGTCTTCTTCTTATCAAAGGAGTTTTCCCATTTATTCTAATCCAATTCTGTTCTAATGTGATGCAGAAAAGCCCCCATTCGGCAGAGTTACCAGAGATTTATTTGGTTATGAAGGAGGAAACGACTGCACGAAAAAAGAACTTCGGTGACGAGAAGAGAACATTAAGTGCATTTCATTTTACTTGGTGTCGACTGCCGAGACGCGATAGGGACACCCACACATGTACCTCCTCGGAGATACACGAACAGACATCTATTTTTAATGATGCAGGACTCATGGAAGTTTGCCTTGGAGGGGAGGGAAAAAAAAAACTCGTCTCCGTTATTCATGGGACTTTACAAGAAAATCGTCTTCAACTTTACGATTTAACTGCACTTTGTAGGTCTTGTCTAAGACAACTCGGTAATTATTAACCAAAGTGAGTCTGAGTTTTCGAAACTCAAAGAAATCCCCCTTCAAGTGTTTTTTAGATTATATTATTTAATAAATTTCATTAAAAAGTTATAAGAAAGAAAAGAAAAGAAGATTTCTATTTTATGTGTGTAGGTATTTTGTTTTTTGTTTTGTTTTTTCGTGTATCAGTGTCAGTTGATCTAAACAATATAAAAACTTAAGTCGTTTCCAAAAATAATAAGATATTAATTAAAGATAAAAAAGTAACATGTGGTTTATAATTACACATAAAAAAGGTAAAGGAGACAAAAAAGATAAGAAATAAAAAAGTAGAATTCATTATTTAATGACGTTAAGGTAAGGATGAAGTCGAAACTCATTACAAAGCATCCCCACTGCAAAGAGATGCAGTATTTCTAATAGCCATATCTTTCTTTAGTTTTAAAGGTAGGGAAAAGAATGGGGCCTCCAAATCTAAAATACAAAATAAGAAGCACACAATAAAATTAAAGAATAGAAATTCATGTGCCAGTATCCAGTGGCCGCAATGAATTTTTTATGTGCATCCATTAAAAAAAAATAGAAGCACCTAAAAATGCTGAAACACAGAGAAATATTTAAAGTTTTTAATATAAAAGCTTTAAATATGTAGCATTTATAATTTATTAAATATTATCAACGGTTAGAGAAATTCATTTCATTTCTTTGAAAAGAAGTCAATATCTCAGAAGAGGTTCATTTAAAATGTATATAAATATTTAAAATTTTAATTATTACTAAATGAATTCTTATTATGTAAAGAAGCTTTTCAACTTAACAGAAATGAAAGAAAATGCTTCTAAAAAAAAAAGAAAAAAATCAGTTATTGGGCTGCTTTTAAAAATTTAAAGTACTACTTTTAAAAATTAAACAAAGGCAATAATAAAATAATCTCTCATCGCAATATTTTATTATATTAAATCTTAATATATAAAAATGAATGTTTCTTTGTTTGTTTTTCCCGTATGCGTTCCTGTACCATTCATCAGATTGCGATGAAACTTTATTGAGTTGTTGTGCGCACGCCCGCGAAGGTTTCTGAATTAGTAGAACCATTTTACAACATCTGGCGAAGCGTTTCAACAAAGAGTGTATTTCCGGTTTCAACGTTTGCAGTTTCCGATTCGACTCGCATTTACAACGAACATCAACAAAGCACATCGCTATAGGTATGTGAACTAAATTTGGAAAATCCATGCTTTATATATGGACAGGTGTATGTGGCCTGCTCACGCGTCGGAAAACCGTCTGATTTATTCGTGTATGCACAGGAAAAACAAAAAATATTGTATATCCAAAAGAACTTCAATAAACAGAATTAAAACACAAACAGTTTCTTTCTTTGAGTGGCATTGCAACGCATGTCGGATATAGCTAGTAACGTATAATAAAAGTTAGTGTTCACATGTTAAGAATTTTAAACAACACAACAAAACATGAACCTATCTTAAAATACAGTAAAACCCCGTTATTACGCTCCCGCTTACAGCACTATCCCGTTCTTTACGCTCCTTTTGTACGGTCCCTGGAATTTTCTATATATCTCTGCATACTTTTACCCTCTTATAACGCTTCAAATCCCGCTTGTAGCGCTTTTTTATATCGGAAATTTTGTATCGAAAAGAAATGTAACACTATGAGAGATTCTTTTTTTTTTTCCTGGTAGGAGGGAATCTTTGAACTCTTGTTAAGTTGTGGGTCTGTGATATAGTAGTGCAAAATGTTGAAGCGGAAATCCCTTTCTATAAGTGAAAAATTGCAAATTTTCCGTAAGTACGACGACAATTCTACAGAAGTCAGAAGGATTTCGCAGAATCTCTAGGAATTCCCTCGTCCAGTCTGCGAACAATAATGAAAAACAGGGATGCAATTACCGATGCAGCGAAGGGTTGTTGCAAACGTAAAAAAGTAAAGAATGCACTAAATGTGCTCCGAAAATATATTAGTATTGCTCCTAGTGGTGTATCAATTGACGTTAATAATTACCTGAACCGCATTGAAAATGTCATAATTCATAACAGTAGCACACACACACACACGGCAAACCATAATCAAAGATTTTTATTTCAGTAGGAAATAAGCTCATATTTGCACTAAATCTATTGCAGAATCAAGTATGACACCTGTAAAATGGTGTTCAAATCTTTCCCCATCAATTAAATCATTTCCCCTTTATAGCGCTATCCCGCTTATTACGCCTGTAAGTCATGGTCCCTTGACGAGCATAATAAGGGGGTTTTACTGTATTAACTGTTTGTAAATTAAATAAAATGAACTTAAAATAATCATCGATAAATATTATTAAGGAACTGTAATTGCTGTGTATTTAACGCTTCCATATTTCAATTTCAGATTACTATCTGCTTTAGGATTCTTTTTGAGTACATGTATAGTAACAATGTGTTCTTTTTTGAGAATGTTCTGTAGTGAAGGCTTCGACTTGTCACTGTCGAAAGGCGCCCTCCAATCGGAGACCCGCCCCCTACAAGGGAATAGATACTGGGGTGGTTTTCCGTTGCCTACCCCAGGAAACCATTATGGCCAGGCTTCAGACCCGAAGTGAAAAAGAAACATTTGAAGATTGGGCATACGTCTGTTGGGGAACCGTTTACAATACAATCGTACAGCAGTTCGTCCGTTTCCGTTCGCTGCCCCATAAGCTAGGTGCATAACTGCCCTCTTAGCATTAGTGAAGCAGTACATCCAACTTGCACAATGTCAACGTATCAAATGACGATGGCTCACACTGCCCAACTAATGTCCTGCCAAACAGCGTTTTCTAGCACTTTCGTTTGACTTTTCGTTGAGGGACATACGTTCCGCTATAAATACGGTTTGTTTTTTGTATTCCTTACCTACCTTTAAAGTTTGTACAGAGAATTTGAATCACCCTGTAAATATAATATCATAAGTTAATCACAAGACGCGTCACCAAACACAACACACTGTATTATCAACTTTTTTATGAATTACAGTTGACTCGCGATAATCCGACAGTTACGGGACCGAGGGGGGTGTCGGATTATCAAAAGTGTCGGATTACCAAAGGTTGTTTTTTTTAAAACTGAATTTTGACTTCTAAGACAAGAAAATTTAAGTTATGTAGATACAGTACTGTATATACTACAGTACGTATATTGTTACAATACATATTGAGTATATATTTTACGGTCTTTGAGGATGTAAAAAAAAAACTCAATTAGGCGTAGTTTTACACCAATGAATTCTTAGGTATGTAATACTATATTTATGTCTTAAAAAATAAAATTACAGCAAATCATGTAAAGTACAATTTTATGTCTTAAAATAAAAATACATACATATGTCTGTATCGGCAGCAAGCGCAGTGACGTCATCCGACGCGGCGTCGGACTACCAAGCATGTCGGACTGTCTAATGTCGGATTATTGCGAGTCAACTGTAGTTCAAAATAAAAATGAATTTGGACTCTTAACATGTTTATCTTTAGAAAACAAAAACACTTTAAAATAGCAAATTTAAATTGCTAAATTACATAAAAATAATTTTTAACAATCTCACATTTGAATTAATATCAGATGTTGGTTTTAAAAAATATCAAGAAGCCTTAACTCAAGCTTTTCATATTCAGATAATCTAAAATACATCTTTTGAATCTGATATGAATTATATTTGAATTTCTATCAAATGACGTTATAAGATGATATTATTAATATTCACTTTACATTCTAACTTTACATTGGTAATACGATCGTATTTATTTAAAAATTAACGAGTAATTTGATAATTAATGATTTCGAGCCTATAACTCCTGTAATGTTATAATTAAGGCAAGGCGTTTAATGACCTATAATTTGCTAATAAATGACAAATAAAAAATGCATTTATGACCTAAAAATAGTAAAAAAAATGACAGAAAAATAAAACAAAAATGACCAATAAAACATTTGAATTTATTACATTAAGCCTTTTTTTTACCTTTTTTATCTTTGACAACCAAAAAAAAAAGTCTACTTGTTTTCTGGAAAAATTTGTTGGCTTAAATGAGGACAAGCAAAGATACTGAATAATAAATAAAATCTCAATGTAAAATCTCATAAAATTACATTCCTTCCAAAAAACTACTAAAAATGCTCAAAATGACCTAAAAATTGCCAAAAAATGACCTATCCCTAAAAAATGCCGAAAAATGCAAAAAAATGCCCTAAAGAATTGCCATCATTTAACTAATTATTTAATGTTACACATTTTCATATATGAGAGCCATGTTTCAACCTTCATAGAAAAAAGATGCAAAAATCATCAAATTCCTTGCCCTAGTTATAATGTTCAGTAGCTGTCTTTCGTAGATCCAATATCTACCAATGTCAATAGCTATTTCGTCTTTAATAATAAGGTCACCAGGAAAATTTCAGCTCCCAGGTCAGCTTTAACTATCAAACACGAACGTATTGTCTATTGCTAACTAAATTTCTTAACTTCGTTTAACTAATCAGATTTCTCTTTAATGCATATTATCAATAACAGTTAATAACAGTATCATTTTACGTGTGCTGAACATAACTGAAATAGATAAAGCTTGTACACCTGATTAAGCTTTTTAAAAAAATTAATTACAAGTTAAAAAGTATTTAAAACATGACCATGGATTCCACTTTATTATGAGGAGAAGTCATTTTCAAGTCATTTCATTTCCTATCAAATTTATAGAATCTTTTGATATCTATTTTTATTACACGATAAAAAAAAAGAAAAATATACAAATACAAAGCCAAAAATGCTGTTAAAATGTCAGGAAAGTTTTTCCAATCTGAAATGTAAAATCAAAGTTTCTTTTTCGTTTGAAATTAAATTGTTCTATTTTCGAAAGACTGGAATTTATTCAATCCAAAAACAAGGAAAAAGACGCCATTTTAAGAAAAAAAGTTCGCCTTTTTCTTTTGCCTCTCATTCTCGGCAACTATCGGTGAAATGTAAAAAATAAAAAAAAAAATGTCTTCTAATGTATTAGATACTTGGGTTTAAATTTTTAAAGAAAGCTTTGCCGAAATAAAAAAAAAAAAGAGAGGGGAATCGAATATTCAGGCCACTCCATTTTCGAATGGCAGAAGGTGAGAAAAAATAAGCCCTCCAATTGAAATGCGAAGGTCCCAATGCTGCTTATAGATGACGTCATTTCCAATTCAATCAGCGTCTGTGTTAGGAATTCCACTGATGTGCAACGGATACCTGCTTTGCAGCCCAACCCTACCTAAAAACCCTTGGAAATCATTTTTTCCAAAGTTCCACATAAAAGCTTTTCAATCATTGGACGATTTTCTTTCAGCAAAGAACAAACTTAGACGTTCAATGTTAAGAATTTTAAATACAACGAGGGAATTGTAATTGGCCAGAAAACTCAATTTGGAATTTTCACTTCGTTAACTTATTTTCAGTGGAAAAGATAGGATTATATGAATCAGTAGGTCTCTGTCTACAGATCCTCCTAATACTTTTTGAACCATTGTATAAATTTTCTTGAAACCTGATGTGTGACGGATAAGAAACGATCTTATCTAACTGTTGTAAATTTTTCGTACAAATCCTACAAAAAAAATGCACCTCATATGCCAAATAATGGATTTCTAACCAAGCTTAACAAATTTATATTAATTTTTTATTAATCTTTTTTTCTATCAAAGCATATTACTCTTCTTAAATATTCCTCATGATCCATGCATTAGAATTAATTTTATTTAGTAAATAATGCTTTAATTCAAGTAGTTTTTATAAAATTTAAAGGGTTTATATTCCAAAGCCATCGTAAATGAAATTGACAAAAATTATACATCTCATTACAAAGATGGAGAAATGAGGATCACAAATGTAAAAGACGTTTAAGTTACAAAATTTGAATTAGATAATTAGATGGTGTGATTGTAATATACATATGGTAAGGATGGTACTTGTATGGTATGTATGTGTAATGTACATTCATGAATGTGGGTAGGTACCTAGATAGATAATAGTTATAGAGGCTATAAGGAAGCTGTATCGCGAGTAACTACTCCTAACATGTTGCGTTTTCCATTCACTGTATTCATTCTGCAAATAGATACCCGCGGAATTTAACAAAATTAAACATTTTTTTTTAAATTACAGCTTTTTTGTAATTTACGAATTATATATTAGATTTACTTTTGCATACCCGGTGGCTCTATGGTACTCATATGATTAGAAGCTATTTTCCGGATTCAATCCTTAGCAGAACTCTGGGATTCTTCCCAGATTATTTCTCCTCCAGATATGCTTTAGGATTCAGCCAAGCTCTTTCCTGTGGATTATAGTTGGTGAGCATTGGACTGACCAACCAGTCTCAATAGTCACGACCCGGTCACTGAAGCCTCCATCTACCTACCATCTTTAAGATTAAATATTTCTTGTGTTGCTCAACCTTCGTCAATTTAGCTCTTTCTCTGTCGATTAGAGCTAGCCATGTCACTAACTTAAAAACTAAGAATTTTGACTTCATTCTGAGAAACATTCAAGTACATAACAAAATAAAATTTTTTTTCAAAGTGTGAATGCTATTGCGCTTTTAAAAATTAATTCCTGAAATTGCCGCTAGGTCGGTGGTAGGTACACGTATCTCTACTTACTGACCAAATCTTTTCTTGACTGTTTTTCTTTCAAAGAAAAGTTTCAACATCATTATCTAAAAAGAAAGACTAATTTAATAACAAAAATGTTTAATTTAGTGCTAATTATTTTCTGCTTATGAGGTAATCCGCTGTCGTTTTCACGCAAAATTAGACTATATTTCAATTTTTATGATCTCCATCTACGTTCTCAAATCCTTAACTTATCCTGTGTTTCTCTATCTGAGGGTACTTTTATTAGAAATTTAAGGCGGAGTTGTTAAATAAAAGACTAGCTAAGGTTTTTTTTTTTTTTAACTTGAGAACAAACTTTTCCTCACCAAATTAAGTTTCGATAAAATATTTAAAGCGAAAAGGAGAAACGGACGACATGATGACGAAACGAAACTGTTTACTTATTCGTTGCGCTAGGCCTTTCGTTAAGCCATAACCCGGACGCCAACTCCTGAATCTCTTTAAGCTTGGATATAAAATAAATTTACGAGTCAAATTACTCTCGAGTGTTATTAAATGAAATCATTTTCGACACAATTTTTCTCTTTATACGTCGACGAATTGACGTCTATTACCACTTGGACCAAAGCCTCCAACAAGAACGGCCTCTTCCTTAAGTGGTAGAGCTTACATCGAAGTAAAACTACGATAACATCTATTTCGATACCCTCTGCTATTTTCCTCTCTTTCAAATGAAACTCTTCCTGCCAAGGAGGTGGAATTGAAAGCGCGATGGCGATACGTTGATTGAGAGAAAAGGAAGAACGACATGTCGCCAGGAAACGGAAAAAGAAAGCGGGATGAAGAAACGAACAGGAAATTGGTCTGTCCTAAGCCTAGTGCTTATATTCAGTCGAAATAAAAGGAGATATATATAAAGACAGATACAGAATAAACCGGTAACGAACTTCGGAAACTGCCAAAAGATAACAAGTAATATTATTGTTTAATGCCATGAAACGTTAAATTTATTACTTATAAAGTTGTCCTGGAATGAGATTAGATATTGATAAAGATATATTTCTAAATTTCTAGAAAAAACAAATTACAAAAAGCTTCATTTTCTTTATCAATCAACGACATTAACAGTACGGTAAATTTGAATATAAAAACTGTATCCTTGGATTTCAGTTTCAATAATCAAATATGTGCACTCCAACGATTCGAATCCTGTGCAGGAAAGGATGATGTTGACTTTTTATTTTGTAGCTCTTGCATTACAGGCAAGCTAATGTGCAATGCAGTGAAGTAGGCGTCTACTGATTTTGTGAGAATTACTACGATTGTGAAATATTTCCGAAAAAGAGATAAAACCTTCAATCTTGTTTTCTGTCCATTTAAAAAATGACGAATATGAAGACATTCACTTCAGATATCTAAGGAAAGCTTGAGACCACGAAAAGAAAATCCAAACTCTTATGATCATCTCTTCCAGCTTCCTCAATTGACAAAGCAAAATATTGACGTACATGCTCTGACATGCGTTCGCCTAAAGATCTGAGGGTTTCCCCAATGTAGAACTGGCTACATCCACAGCACTGTATCGAATAAATAACCCCTTTTGTTCTTCTTTTTTCATAGAGTCCAAATTTGTGCTTATTGAAGAAGCTGGCAGTGGTATTCCGACTTGCTGATGTGACTAGATTCTTATATTCATTGAGTACCTTGGTAATAGCGGGAAAAAGATCAGCGTGGTAATCAATTGAAGTATATTGAAGCTATTCGCTATTATAAATCTTGGAAATAGTAGCCGCAATATGTTTGTTGATAAATTGAAAAACATTCAAATTTTCAGCATATTTAGTTAAATTTGACATAAATTCTTATTTGAAACTAAGAAGCGATTCAGGGCTTTTATATTAACCTACATTTTATTCCTTTGAGCCCAATTGTCTTAAGAAAATTGGAAAAAGAAAACTCCCATCACTGTAGCCCAGAAGATCATTTTACCCAACTACTATTTTGGAAAAACGATCTTACCACGGCCAGAATTTCGATCAAACAATTTCAAACAATGTTATTTTTTAGATAAGATATCAAAGATTCATGGTATGAAAGAAGAGAATTTTCAAGTCATCTAAGGAAAGTTCTACACTCATTTTTCCTCAAGAGGATCATTTTTTCTTCCTTTCTCCTACTTTTGGCACTTCTTTGTGTTTGAGTGTATTTATACATATATACACAAAAGTGCCAAAAATACTTGAATACCTGTCTAATACCGTCGTCCTCCTAGCTCTTGGACGACGGCAGCAACAGGATATGGCATGGACTCCACAGCGTTCGGTAGTACTGTGGCAATAGTGCACGCCATGCACCCTGCAGAGCATCTCATAATTCCGGAATGTTCGCTGGTGATGGATTCCTGGGACGTTGAAATGCATCCCACATGTGTTCAATGGCGTTTAAATCCGGCGAGCGAGGGGACAAGACATGACGGCAAACTCAAAGGAATGCTCCTCATGCCACAACTTTGGCATTGGAGGATGGGTGACTTTGGCATTGTGTGGTGTGAATTGTCCTGTTGAAAGAAGCCGCATCCGTCGAGGTAAATGCAGGACATGCGTGGGTGCAAATGATCCACAGGGATGGCAAATTAGCGGATACCGAATACAGAGGTCTGTAGACGTATGAGGACCCTAATGTGCACCAGCTGAACATACCCCAAACTGTAACAGAGCCGCCACCATCACGCTATATTATTCTTGTAGCGTACGGTATCCAGTGTTGTTCGCCATCTCTGCCCGAAACAGTTGGAACTGCGATTCGTCGAACTAGATTACAGGTTTCCAGTCATCTAGAGTCCAGTGGCGGTGCCCAGGCGAAGCGCAGAGCCCTTGTGTGTGTGGTCACCAAATGTAGCCCTACCCGGCACCGGAACTCCATAGAATGCAGGAATGTTGAACTGTTCAAACGCTGATGCTAGTACTGGCCCCAGCATTGAGTTGCACTGCACTTGGCCCGACACGTGCCAAACGTCCTGTCCACGTTCGTCAAGATTTTTTTTTTCGGCTACACCAGTCTCGCATGCTGGATGTTTACCTGATTTCGTGTACCCAAGTACACCCTTGAATTCGTTTAAAGTATGAACCTGAACTTCGTCGTAATTTCCGAATTACCTTTGTCGCAATTACCATGGAATTCACATGATAGCCCCTTCCCAGTTTTTTTGGCGTTATAGTAATGTGTGTGTCTGTCTGTAAATGTGAGTGTAAATTAACATTACCCGCTAGATAAAGAAAATCATAAAAATATTTATGGAACGATTTGAACCATTTATAATTGTGAAATGAATCCTGTGTTCAATTTCAAATCCTCTTCGTTTCTCTTCGTAGTTCAATCGCTGATTACCTAATGATCCCTTGAGAAATAACTGTTTTGAAAACGAATTTTATTCGACGAGAAAATCCTGAGCAAATGTTGAACTCAGTTTAAACAATAATTTGAATGGAGACGAACGACATCAAAGCCTTTCCATCAACCATTCTCTGTCGAATGAAGGACGGCCAAGATCAAAGGAAATAAAGAGAATCTCATTCACAGACACGATTTCTTAATAATGTCTCTTTCCTTTATGTCTGTGACTGTCTGCTAACAAATTCGTCGATTGATTTTCGTTTTGATAATGTAAGTGTATCATAGCCTTCTAAAACTTGCTTTAGACCCCTTAATGTTCTATTCACATTCAAAAGTAAGACATTTTTCAAATTCTAATAATTCCAGATTACAATTCAGTTCAAGCTTTAATAAATTTCAAGTCTTACCGAAAAATTAATTGCAATACCATTAAATTAAAATTAGTTAAAAAAGTCGATGAACAAATTTTATGATTAGGAATTCAAATTGCAATAGTGCCCTTGAAGAAAGTGGTACAAAATGAATTTGCAAACATTAATGTTTCAAAATTTTAAATCAATAATTTATAGACGATGGCACTGACCATTATTTTTATCTACAAATTAGTGGTTGTTGTGTAGTAAAGAGAAAGAAAAATCTTCGAGTCAGCAAATATGAAGTGGTCCAGAAAAAAATAAAGTGGTTGCTTGACTATTTTTTTTTTGCCCAATGACCGTATGTTTAAAAAAAAAAAAAAAAACAGATGAAGAAATTAGAGACACACAAGAAATTCCTGAACAGAAGTTACAAACAGTGGGTACAACTGACCATCCCGAGATGGTTTCAGTTTCAAATTAAACTAGAAGAAGAAGGCCTAGCAGAAAACCTCAAATTCAACTATTATCTTCATCTATTTTTTTTTAATCTAAATAGCAGAATATTTGTTTTGATTGTGCGTATATTGAAATAATAAATTGATTGATGTATTTAAATACAATACATATATTGTAACAAGCGTTTTGTTTTTTGTTTTTTGTTTTTTTTTTACGTATTATCTCTTCATTATCTCTACTTTATAATCAAATCTCAAACTCGAACTTTTTGTGGATAATACTATCATAAAGTACTCTTATTGGGCCAAAGATTCAGATTTTTATCTCGTCCCCTGAGATATTGAGATCTGAAAGTGCTATTATTTCATACTTCCAAAGAGTGAGAATTTTTAGAAAACAAGGTAGGGATAGTGATTAGTAAACCAATCACAGTGCTTCGCAACGGCTTCTGGGTCACCTTTACTTTAGAATAGACTGCGCCAGGGTGGTCTAGAAAATGCTCGCGTAAGTCTGTTTGCGATCCCATGCTAACTTACCCACCCCTATTTATATAGAATAATAATGACTTTTTACAAATTCGTTAACTTTGAACTAACAATATTTTTAAATAACAATATCTCCAATTTGACACACATCACATTCAAATTGTTTGCAAAAAATTCATTTTTAATAATTTATTTAAATAATGCATTTTGTAATAATGCATACCATTACAAAAATCTTCCTAAATTTTTTTAAACTTTGCTTACATAATTTAAATTAATTTAAATTACGTTCTTTGTCCTTGTTAATACATTTAAAACTTATTTATTATTAGTGCTTCCAAAATAAACCTTTGTCTTTTTTCCTTTATCTTAAATAAAAATTTTATTCTTGGGTCAGGAGTATGATTGTTCAGATTTATTAGGAAGCACTAATAATAAATAGTTTCAAATATATTAATAAGGATAAAGGAATTAAATTAAATGAGTATTCGGTATGCCTATTTAAGCAAGGTTTAAAAATATAGAAAGAATTTTGTAATGGTATGTATTATTTTTAAATGTATTATTATAAAAATGAATTATTTGAAAACAATTTGAATATGATAAATTGCGACGCCGACGCACTTGTCAAAAAAGCTTAAAAAACAAACAAAGTTTTAAAAGGATTAAAAGTTTTTCCTTTTAAAACTTTGTTTGTTTTTAAACTTTTTTGACAAGTGCGTCGGCGTCGCAATTTATTAAGTAATTTTTAGCGCACGTTAAAATATTTTATCAAATTTGAATACGATCTATGTCAAATTGAAGATATTGTTATTTAAACTTTAATTTGACATAGCTCATAATTAAATTGTTTTCAAATAATTCATTTTTACAATAATACATTTAAAAATAATACATTTTATAATAATATATACCATTACAAAATTCTTTCTATATTTTTAAACCTTGCTTAAATAGGCATACCGAATACTTATTTAATTTAATTCCTTTGTCCTTGTTAATACATTTGAAACTATTTATTATTAGTGCTTCCATAATAAACCTGAACAATCATACTCCTGACCCAACAATATAAATTTTTTATTTAACAAATAAATCTGTAAAAAGTCATAATCGAAGAAGATGCTCCACAGTTACGATAAAAATATTGTATATTGGAATAAAAAAAAGCAAGATAGAAAGATTTATAGTTATAAATTATCGTATTGGCTAAAGAATGGATTCAACTCTTACCTATTATCCTCAAAATGAAAGTTGGCCGGCGGAAGTTTGAACTGCGCAGCCCTTCCGGTAGCTGATCAATTATGTTTTCCTGTCACAATGGACGACATAGTCTATTTTCACTAAGAAAGACATGTTGATAAGGCCAAATTAAAACTTCTCTCGACTATTTAGCATTATTTCAATACCAGTTGCTAACAATAAGTATTTATATAAATATATATTATTTATAAATACAATGCTCTTTTGCAAAGTAACAAGCCATTACCGTAATGGCGGCGTCCTGTCATGAAATCAGACGGAAGTGCCTGACCAGACTAATCGATGATACATGCGCAGATCTCACAAAAACAGGGCGGCCATCTCTCATTGGGAGGACAGTAATAGCATTTGATGTAAATGTTTCCTTCTCGTAGAGTTTCTTGAGAATCGTAATGTTAAGTTTCGAATCTAGACAAAAAAAGCGCAAACCAATTCGAGGAAAGCATTTTCAATGCTGTATTCTATTATCCTCTTTCGAAAGAATTGTTTTTCCTGAAAATTAAAGCCCAAAAAAGGCAACCCTCGCAGCAGTCTTATATTTGTGTTAATGTAGTCAATGTAAACTTAGTAGCATTCAAATTTTCTGAGCGCACCATTGACAGAATTCATCGTAACCTTAAAAGCTTCCTTGAAACTGATAAAATAAGGACCAAAATTAATTTTCATAATTGAAAAATGGTCCGACATTTTTCTCCGCAGCTTAATCTGATGTGAATTTAGATTAATCCTAATCAATTATGAAAGAGAGCCCATACTTTCTTAATTTTGAAGCTGCTCTCATGTATAAAACGATCGTCGTCTTAATGAAAGACTGTTTTCTGCAAATTAGCTGCAGCTTCTTAATGAAATCGATTAATATTCGTTGGTATCATCCATTCAGACGACCTTGAAGCAAATGCGCCGGAAAAGAGAGGCCGACAAACCTTAGTTATCTTATAGATTTTCAGCTACGAAAGACAGTTGGGAAACAACTTGAAACTCATACAGCTTGTACAGTAAATGTGGTTGTAGCAGCTCCGAATCGATCAGAGCCCCAACTTTCTTGAAATTCTGAAGTCAATAAAGAGAAGTGCAATGTAAGTAACACACTAACAAAGAACATCTCTATTTTATTAAATGAAGACAACATATAACTTTTCTTCAAAAATCAATCAGTGTGAGTGTGTGTGTGTGTGTATATGTATGTATGTATTTATTTATTTATTTATGTGTAATTGTATGTGTTTGTAGGTGTATGTGTTCCCATCCCTAACTACTTTTGAACTACTAATCTTCTTGGTACGCATATTTCAAATACTAGGGACAAGCTAACTTTTATACCTGAAATCTTTTCCAAATGAGTCTTAGTCAAGAAATCACTGCGAAAAGGCGATAAAAATTCCCACAGAAAAGGAATGGAATCTAACAATTGATTTCTGTGCTATTTCTATTAATATAAGCAATTAATATTAAATTTTAGCTAATCCATTGCGCCTAGTTTGATTAAAATTAATCTGATACGATTTAAGTAAATAGTTGTTTTTTAATGTTCCTCACTCTTATTAGGTGTGCTTATAATAATGCACATCTGTAATATAGGTACTGATAAGTTTAATATGAATAATTAATAAAAAGAAAAAAAAAGTTAATTTCATAATTATCTTATTTTTTAATGTTTAAATAAATCCAACATTATTTGGATTTAATTCATTTTTATCTTAAAGTGGAAAATTTGGATAATTTATAATCAGTAATAATTAGAATATAAGTATAGGCTATTCATTTTTGTCGTTTTTATTAAAAAAACTTAAAAAAATATAACATTTGGCTTTAAGTTGTTTCGAACTTGTTGGCTTTATTATTTCTAGCAATCAATGAAAATTAGGTTCAAACATCCGCGGAATACTTTTCATCCAAATTTTGTTTCCAAATAGCTGTGATTTATTTGCACTATCCTTAAAAGAATATCAGAATATATAGGCCTATAGTTCAGATTAACGTTTTACTTCACGATAAGTTCCGATGACTTCTATGACAAAGCTCTTACATTAAGATTAGCCTTTATTTCACCAAAGGACTATTTTACTTTTACTAATGCAATCATCATTTACTGTTACAGAAGAAATTGTATATACACTTTATTTCTTAACTACATCACAATGTAGTTTATTATACAATGATTGCATATTCAATGAGCCTAAACATTCATCGATATAAACTTTAGGTTCCAAAGTTATTTATTATAAGATTCTAATACATCCCCTTACAAATCAATGACTCATCACCAGATTATATGACAACAAATGCAACTGAGAAAATGGTTATTCCTTCTTTACATTCCTTATTTACTACAAAGGGAAATTTAGATATTTTACAGATGACTTAAAATGACCATTTCTTTTATGTGAGGAATCACTATGTAAGTAAATAAATAAATTCAGAAAATCCAAGTTTCTGAGCTGTTAGAATTACATGAAGGTTTCAAAATAAAAAAGTAATCAAAATAACAATAACTAGTTTCAAAAGTTTAAATTTAATGTTAGGGGGGATTTTTATAGAAAGAGTTTTATCATGATTAGGATTTGGAGACTATATTGTAATTATTTTACCTTTTTGGTTACAAATTATAGTATTATTTGTACGAATGGTTGCCTTTTGATTAACAGTTGAATGAATACTTATGAGTTTTAAATCTATTAGATGAGGTTATTTTGGAAGAATATAATTTATACCAGTATTAAGAACACAATTTCAATCTCATATGTTTTTAAAGATGGGGGACAAATTAATTATAATTAGTGATCAGGCTTGAGGTGAGGAAGTAGGGCGTCAGGGTCTGTTTAAGTTATGAGTTGGATATTCAGTTTTAGGTTACAGAATAATTTTTTGAAGGTATATCTAACTACTTTTTTAATTTGATTATTAGTAATTATAGTTTAATGAGAACAAGAAATTTTTAAATTCTCACTTACCTGATTTTCCTTTAAGCCAGAAAGTTATATTAAAATTTCTAGGGAAAAAAACAAAAACAAAGATATAGTCTATTAAAAGATCAATAGGATAAAAATATAAGCAAAATATAAGTTTTTTATAAGTAAAAGGTTTAATAAACCCAAAATTATTTCTCAAATGAAAACTAAAAACAAATTTTGCTATTGAAATTTCCAGTGCTGTAATATCAAAAGTTTAGACATTTATCACTATACACTTAATTGTCGATTTTTGATGTTTCGAGTTGAAACATGAGATTCGAGTTGAAATTTCATTGGCATGCCTAGTCCATACCCAATTACATAAATATTATACAGGGTGATTCATGAAGATATGCAGAAACTTCGGGAGCTAATTCTACATGTAAAAGTAAAGAAAAAAAGTTATATAAACATAGGTCCGGAAATGCTTCGGTATCGAGTTACGGCTAGCGAAAGATTTCGCCCATAATTTAGTAGAACAATGGACTACACCTCAGTTGGTAGCTCTCATAATAAATCAAAACAATGCAATTCACATTATTGTTGAACAGCTGCTATTGTGTTGCCAACTTTTTTGTAGGTTCCACGTGGGATAAGCTTCAAACCACTAGGAGATACAGTTCTGTTTCATTCGATTTTTCAGGTCAACAACCATATGAAACCACTGATTTCGCCCCTTAATTTACATTCCAGACTTCAGCAAGTCTTCATTTCACCCAGGGTACTACATTACGGGTGAAATCTTTCGCTAGCCGTAACTCGATACCGAAGCATTTCCGGAACTATGTTTTTTTTTTGTTTTGTTTTTTTTTTTTTATTTTGGCCTTGTATATCAGTCCATGGCGGGACGCAAGGTGTTCCCCCTAAGAACGGCGGGAACACTGGTCGTAATCACCCCGACTGACCAGGTGACTGGGGTGATGGGAAGAGAAAAGACAAGGGACAGAGAAGAAGCAGACAAACACAGGAAAGGAAAGTGAAACAGCCACGCCATAACCGGGATTCGAACCCGGGTACTGGCTCACTTGCCGGAACGGCAGACCGCCGCGCCGTCTAGATCACACGGCCACGCCAGCACGGCGGACCTATGTTTATATAACTTTTTTTCTTTACTTTTATATGTAGAATGAGCTCCCGAAGTTTCTGCATATCTTCGTGAATCACCCTGTATAATATCGTGAAATCTCAAGATTCATTTTGCTCGTAGTGCAGTGCATGAATGAGATGTTAATCTCACATTCTTACGCTCATTAATTCAATCAATCTGTTTCTGTGTGTATTTACATATTACTAAAAACTTTTAAATCGCCAGCGAATCTTTTTGAAACTCGGCATGCACTTTCAAGAGGCAATCTAATTTTTATTTATTTAAATTTTATTCCAAGTTAGTTCTTTTCCAGAATTCAGCACGAGAAGGTGATACAAATTTTATTTCGGAAGTGTTAGAAAAGTCAAATAAATTATTAAACCATTCTCTAAAACTTCTTGACGTTCCTTGTTTGTTATTGTCCTTTGAAAACTGACACGACGGTTCAGAAATGGAAGCTGTTCCTTAGCAAAGAGAGTAAATGGTAAACATTTACGTTGCAGGAAAAATGGAAAAAGATTGTCTCCAATTTAAGTTAAACGCTAAGCTTTCACTTCACTGAAAGACAGAAACCGAAAACCTAAAAGCATTTCCAACTAATTTTTCGACTTTCCATCACTTTCAGATTCAAGTTTCTAAATGGCGGCATCTAAAGTTAATTCTTTGTTGGCATCAACCTAAATGAAGAAAACCTACATCTAATGACTCGTCTCTAAGAAAGGAGATTTAATAAAGACGGTGGGATCTATTTGGAGGGAAACAAGGATAATGAATGATAATCACTGTCGTCAGCCATTCGCTCGATTTCTTACCCTTCAGAACTCATTTTTCATTATTGGTTCTTGGAAAAATCGTTCTTTCTCTCCCAAGACTGCAGTCAACTGAGATTTATGGATGCATCAACTTGGCCAATAAATCGGCCCTTATTTAAGCCCCGCTTCCTTGATCTACCATTCGAGTGTTTCCGCAGTCAAGGTTCAACGGTCATTAGTCATAGCGCTTTACTTGCACTGGGTGCGAAGCGAGGGGGTTATTAACTCAGCTACGAAACACAGTCATTGGAAAATCATTGCTCTCGCTATTCTATCGAGCTGAGGATTTTTTTTTTTGTTCCTTTAATCGGGAATCGTTTCTCTTCAAGAGTGATTAGGAACCGGATATGTCGATATAGGCACAATCAAGATTAAAAGAACTGACTTCTAAAGATTTTTTTTTTTTTTAGGTTTTTGAAGAACAATGTTGCTGATTTATCAGATAGAACGTAAGGATTAAAGACAGTTTGTTTTTTATTCAAAATCGAGAAAACCATGTTTGATAATGAAGAGAAATTCATGCATTCATTTGTGTGAATATCTTACATTTCGAACACGTTCTTAATATGGACTAACAAAAAAAAGCCTTAATGCTTTAAGCGTATGGGAACCTTTTCAAACTTCCTTTTTTAATAATGCTTTAAATATGCTTTTCAAAATAACGCAGAGCATTAAAGTAATAAAATGTTAAGTTGTCTTACTTATTAAATGATACCTAAGATAATCAAAAACTTCGTTTGAAATATTTTATGGAATATTTTAAACAGCTCTATGGTAGATAAATTAAAAGGTGGGTAAAAAAAAAAAAAAAAAAACTCTCACGAGAGCCCTTACAACAAAGAAGACGCAATTTTAATTTTTTATATCAAATACAATTAAGATCCCTTTTAACGAGGCAAATAGGCATTTTTGAGGAACTGGAGATGGAGGCTCCCGACGTTCTCAAACATCGGGATGAACTTGCGGTCCATAGATCACTCTGCCACCATTGCTTCTTTAACCATGGAAAAGCTTTTCCAGATTTTAAAAAGTTGAATGAACCCTAGATTTCATCTCGATAAGAAAGACACGGAAACTCCCGACCTCCACCGGAATTGAACTCGGTAGACCAGGACTCATCAACACTGGACCAGAAAGAGGAAAAAAAAGGAATATTTGCATCGTTTCGGATCCCTGAATGAATCTGAAATGTTTTCATGTCAATTTCTTTAACATTATAGTTTCTGAAAAAGTTAGTTTTGAAAGTGTGATCAATCATTCATGAGAAAATACTAAATAAGGCACAATTAAATTATAAAATGCACTTTATGAAAACCCATCCAAAACATAGCACCAACGTTTCGAAATAACAATTTCTTTTCTCATTAAATTCTTTCTTATTTCGGCGTACTGATAGTGGTAGCCTAAAGATCAGCTGATTGGTCAAGCAGCTATATTGAGTATTACTGATTATTATTAAGAAGATATTTAATATTTTTCTTATCTATATTTCTTTATGATTTTCTTTTAGTGAAAATATGATAGAATTATTATTTTTATTGTTAATTATCTTTTTCTAGTAACTCCTGCTACCAGTTTATATTTTCGAGATCATTATCACCGCGTGAAGGGTTTACTTAAAAATGATTTTTTTACAAAATTGTTAAAAAATAAGTATTAATACTAATTAACAAATAAAAAAAGAAAATAAATACTTTATAACTTAGTGGAAGCGAATTATTCAGCATCATTTCACGAATTAGGCTTGGAAGATATTTACGAAAGAATATTTCTTTAGGCAAATATTTAAAATTTAGGCATTGACATTCTTGGAAGGGGAAAAGATAAAGATACTTCCCAAAGACAAACCTACAATAGATTTATGGTAATATTGAAATTAAACTTATCAATTTTATATTTAACAGATATTTTGCTTCGGTAACTTTAAATTTCATGCTTCAATGTTCTGAAAATTGTTTCAGTCGTGGTTTACAATGTTATTGCCTGTAGCCTTTCAAATATTAAATTACATTTATCAGAATTCAGTAATAGATCCCCAATTGTATCAATTTATTGAATTTTATCCTATTTAACCAATTTCAAACGAAAATGTTATGAGGAAAGATAGAGTAGTGACCTTTTCATTCAAAGCTCAACTCTAAAATAAAAACATGGAATAACATGTAGCATACTTTCCTTGAAGTTGCTGTTGATTTTTTTTCGTTTTTTAAGAGCAAGAAATTTATAAAGAAAGCATATCAATGTATTTGTAAATTTAATATCTGCAGAATTCAAACAGAATCTTCACTTTTTTATTTTCTAAAAAAAATATAGTTTGCAAATATTTAACAAATTGCCTAAATCAAAATTAATTTTAATCATGTCAAAGTACATGCACGAGGATTAATATCTCTTATTTTTCCAGATCTGTATGTGCGCAACGCACTTCCATAAGAACTTTCTCTGTTTGAAAAGTAATTTTAATTTCTTGTGAAAATATAAATATTGTCTACAATGAAGCGTTTGCGACGGGAATCGAACCTGCAACCTTCTGATCCGAAGTCAGACGTCTTACCCATTAGACCACAGGGACTAAATTCTAATTATTGTTATATAACTCTTATCGCTCCCTCTCTGTGTGACGAAATGAGAGAAGAGCCAAAAAGAAAAAAAAACTCATAATTTTAGCGTGCTAGATTAAAATTTCAATGTTCATTTTTTTAGCCCACTACAAGTGCAGGCCAGACGAGCATTAGATGCAGAAGCTCGCCCTAAGCGACGAACTGAATAGTCGTTAGACATTTCTCGACATGAATGAAGAAATTACAAATGACGGGCAAATACTAAAAACCGTAACATTGTTATCCCGTCATTGCTGACCGAGCGTATATACTAGTGCACAAATAGTTTCCTAATAGTTTTCTATAGGATTTTGTTTTGTCATGTTTAGTTGAAAATTTTAATTGCAAAAAACTTCTAAATATAAGAGTTACATTGACTCCTGTCCGCAAATAGGCATTTAAGTTTCAAGAAGATTCTATTCAGGGGTTTTAAATACTTATTTGGTTTCAGCGGTTTAGAAAGTTATACAAATTCAAAATTTCAGAGCCTCATTTAAGGAAAGTTCGTTGAAAAAATTACTCGGGTGGAGTGGAGACTACTTCCTAATTAATAGAGCACTGAATGAAACATTGTAAACTAGATCACTTTAGCATTCAATGTACGTTCCAGATTAGGTCATTTTTAATGCTAAAATGACAGATTTTAGCTAATCAAAACCATTTTACATTTAATTGAAATTGGCCTTTATAATAAAGATAGTATTTTAAATAGATAATTAAGTTTAAGATTCTTCTTTCAGCATCTGTTGTTGACAGACTACCTTAATCTCTATCACTCCGCAATTGTCTGTGATATCACGGAGTTTTGAGAGAAATAATTTTTTTCTTAAATAATTCCATCAAAATTATTGGCAATTTTGAATGAGAAATAATCGTTTTCTTTTACAGATAATTGAGGAATGATAGAGAGTTTAAGAAACCTTAATGAGTTTTTATAAGAAAGAAACATTCTAGTTTATAATGTTAGAAAAGTATTTCTCATCTTTTCTTCTTACGAAATAATTTACAGTTTACATGTCTATTTATGATAAAGTGTATATAGTCTGTATTTGAAGAGACATACTACTTCTCCCATCATTAAATATTCAATATAAAGTCTTGAATACTATTTTAAAATTTAAGGTTTACCGAGTCTACTTATGGAGAAGTCAATTTCTTTCTCTATTCTTTCCTCTTCCATTCTTCATTAGATGACTTTCATTTCGTTATGTTCAATCCGTTACGTTTCAATATGGTTTAAGCTCCGTACGTTAAATCCTCTCTGCGTGACTTTACATTCGCTGCATTTCTATTTGAATAAACTGGGTCTATTTCCGTAACATCCATTCTGGAGCCTTTTTTCCGTTCGAATTCCAATGCGAAATCCGTCGCAAAATGAGCAGCGAACTGTCTTTCTGATCGGCCGTCGAGGATTTACTTGAAATCCGTTGAAATATGAGTGAACAAGAGAGTCGCTGCCAGGAGATTGCTCGTCAATCCTCCCGTTATACATTTGCTCATTGAGGTGGAACTAGCGGAGCAATAAATGAAAGCGCGAATTGCTGCGAACACCATCTTCAATGGCATCGTAACCGGACGAGCAAAGAAGTTCTCGTGAAGGAGAAAGCAAACGTATTTCCATTGTGAATATCCAAGGACGAATATGGCATCCTGCTGTGTCTGATCAAGCGTGGACGAAGCCCACCCACTGTCTCGAAGCATCTGAGCTCCCTTAATATTGAGTCCTGCAACCGGACATTATATCTTTTCTTACCAACAGATGGCGCCGATCAGGAAAATTTATCACTCGACGCTTTTGCCAACGAAAACTTTTGTTGAATACTGTCATTGTGTAGAATTCTAAATACATACATACCATGTAAGATTGAGCAGAGCAACCTATCACAAGACAATGAATGCAGTAAAGAGCTGCAACTGTGCTAGGAAATTTTGACAAACGAAAATTACTTTACATAAATTTTCTAATAAAATCTCAAAAGCACTTGGTTTTTGAAATTTATTAGGATATTAACCAAATACCAAAAATTAATATATTTTAACAAATATAGAAAATTTCATAACAAAAACCAAACTTCAAAACAGCATTCTTTGCAGAACAAAAGTTCTGTAACAATACGCATCCAATATGTGGAAGAAACGAAAATGTAGAAGTTTGAAGGAAGACAAACACGTACATAAAACGAAAAGAAAGGCGTTTCTCAGGTCTTTTCACAAATAAAACAAGTAGTATCATTTACTTCTGAAGTTATTTGAAAACACTCATATCAAGAACCCTTTACTTGAAAGACTTCAGCTGCTATAGTCCAAATCAATTGGAGAATTTTGATGTAATATAAAGTGTTCTGCTAATGCTGATAAGGCTAGGAAGTGTACATTTGTTACTTTGACACTTTTGATATCTTGTGCATTTGATATAATTAAAGACTTTTTTGTGCTTTGTGTTTCTTAATTTCTTAACTGTAAACTCGTTAGATGTACGGGTTTGTTAAAATTAAAGTATCCCTATTTACTGGGCTCTGGAGCGAGTTCTAAGGTTTCTAATAATAAAGAGAAATTTGGACAACAGGTACTTCAAAAGCATGCGCTCACTACTTACTGAAGAACAAATTAGTTACAAAACTTGTGCGGATAGTCATAGATCTATTTATGACCTCGGAATTCTCTGATAGCCACAGTTTCATTGATGATGTTCTGATAGTGCAACTTCAATAATAGCGCCTTGTCTTGCAACGTTTTGGCGTTGCTGCTAAGGTACTGGGAAAAATCTATGATTTTGGAGAGATTACTTTGCTTTTATAGTACTGATCAGTAAACATTAAGCAAGTAACTTAAGATATTGTCACAGCGGCATCAAGTGATAAATTTTGCAACTATCTCTGTTTTTTTTTTTTTTCAATAAATTCCTTTGAAGTACCACTTGTCAAAAAGTTGTCACTCATTATGTACCTTAGAATTCTCTCCAGAGCCCTCTAAGTTCGAATACTTTACTTTTAACAACCCTGTATTGAACTAACGATTTGGGAGATGCATTAATACGGAATTTCTGACTGTAATGATATCCAGAATCAAGTTTCTTTCTGAATCATCTTACCTTCATAAAATGTTATGTTTGTAGAGAAATGCAATCACATGGAATGGAGATCTCCTCATACTAAATCAACTATCTGTCTGAAAATTCTACACAAATAAGGACACTACATGCAAGAAAGACTTCATTAAGAATTTCTGAAAATGAAAGATTTATGTAAGCGGGTAGGGTTATCTGTATTTTTGATGACTATGTTGGCTTATTATTACATCGGAAATATTCCACAAAAGTTTTAAATTTTTTATATAAAATGCAACCTTTTTTAAAATTATTTGAGTGTAATAACAAATGCTGCTACATTATTCTAAATATAAATATAAATTATTATAACAACTGTAGCATTTAAAACATTTAAAACTAACATAACAAAATTGTAAATAGATGTGATACATTACTCGCAATTTGCTAATCTCTAATGATTATTTATATATACAAGTTAATATAACAGATAAAAGTTGACTGCCATGACTTCCAAAATGGCCCACGAGTATATGTATATATACAAACATACGTGGGCCGATATGGAGGTGATGGCAATTAATTTTTATCTGCCAAACATGCGACACCACTGCAATTCCAGAATATACGTTTGAAAGCTTGTTGGATGGGCTTCTGATTGGCATCACTTACGTGGTCTGGATCAGTGAAGGAACGTCATAGGAGCAAGTGGAAAATACGTAGCCAGTTTGGAAATCATCATTTAGTAAGGCAATGTGTAGCCAAGGAAGAAAAAAGAATGCTAACAGCCTTCAATGTAATCTTCAAGATTGTCCACCATACGTTGCCAGCGTTTGGGAAGGCGGAGAATACCATTGGCTGTATGTGAGTCATTAAAGTGTTGGACCTCTCGCCGAAACGCCTCCGAAATTTCATCTTTGTTCGCAAACGTTTCCCAGGCAACTGCAGCTTGAGTTTTGCAAATCAAATCGAAGTCGCATGGATTCCCATCCCCATCGACGTAACAAATCCTGTGAAGGAGCTACTGATTGATATGTGGCGTTATCGTGAAGAATGATGGCGTTGGACAGCAGTTCCCAAATGCTGGCAACGCATAGTGGGTAATCCTAGGTAATCCTAGGTAAAACTGGGTAATCCGAGTCGTAAGACTACTTTGAGGGATGTTAGCAATGTATATTGAGCATTCCTGTGTTCCTTTTTCTATCTTGGCTAGACTGCATTGTCTTATTAAACGATGATTTCCAAATACGTATTTTTCCTTTTGCTCCTGTGACGTTCCTTCAGTGATCCAGACCACTTCAATGATGCCATTCAGAAGCACATCCAACAAGCTTTGAAACATGTATTTTAGAATTACAGTGGTGCTGCATGTTTGGCAGATAAAAATACTTGCCAAGACTTCCATAACGGCCCACGTATATAATTCTCAATTATTTAACTTAATCAATATTTATTGGAATTTTATGGTCTTTTAATAATTTCTGTTACTACTAGATCAATTTTGACTTCTATGTTTAGGTTCTGCATATTTTTTCTAGTTACAACTAATCAATTTTCTACCCTTTTTAAGGTATGATTTTGTTAAAATAGCATTTGAAAAGATGTATTTATTTTAATTTAATTCCTTCAAAAAAATGTTATACAGAATTTATTAATATCTCTGATTCTGCTTCAACACCAACAAAACAAAAAGTTAAGAAACAAAACAAAAAAAGTTGTTCTGCGGTAATTTTGGATAGTTTGTTAAAACTGTTTCTTGTAAGCTTCTGACGATGAATCTTTTGAAATCATGCGAGCCAAATTTAATCTCTTCAAGCCATGAAATTATCTCATAACTGGGAGAGTTACGGGAAAGATTTTAGTAGGCACTCGCGAAAAACCATACTGACACAGAAATCATCGCACGCATTTCTTAGATCAAACAGAAATCTATTAAAATTCCCGTAAGAATAAAAAAGTTAACTTTGTGCTCAATTGAAAATAAAATTTAAAAAAAAAAAACCGAAAAATTTAAATAAAAAAACAAAATTAACGAATAAGAAGTTTCCGAAAGAACATAAAGCCTGCTTTCATCAAATGTATTTCTTTTAATTGCGAAAATAATAGAAACGATAATTTCTGTTTCTTTTTATGTTACGTCTTCTGATACAAATAAATTGGGTTTTTATGAAAAGTTTAATTCATTCCGCATTCTTTTATTTGAATTAAAGTCTGATTAAATTCCATTATAATGAAGCCTGTGCAGATATTTAGAGGATTAATAAGTGTACTAACCTCTGTAGTTTATTATATGATAGGAATCGATAGATTCGGTTCTAATGCACTTCTGCGGGAATTTGTCACTTTCAAACGTAGAAAAAAAATTCAAATACAGTATGGCCTAAAACAAATAATTGAACACTGAACAATTTGACTACATGAAAAGTGGCATTGCGAGATGAACACGTAGGCGATTGTTATGTTCGGAACAGGAATTATTGTGGATGTGAGATTAATCAGTGTTGATGTGGAAATGGTATTAACTGCCGAAGAGAAAGTGTTTATTGTGGAGCACTATTTTCGATCATACGGAACAGGCCATGGCAATGGACTTAGCCTGCTACATGCTGCTACGGATTTTCGGGAGCATTTTAAACGTCCAGCACCCACGAACAAGATTATGCTTTCTGTCGTCGATAAATTTCGACAAACCGGAAGTGTACTCACACAGCGGAAACGTTGCACCGGTCGTCCCGTAACGGTAGCAACGAATGAAAATCACTCTTAGGGGAATGGAACAACTTCTCTTCCTGAACATGATGGACAACCTACGCAACCGCTACGAATACTGCTTAGAACACCAAGGAGATCATATTGAACATGTATTTGTCAACAATCACAGTTGATTATTCTTTCGGTTGCACCGTTTTCTGTTCAAAACGATTCAGTGTCGTTTCTTTTGTTAAATGTTAGATCGACTCTTGCCCGTAAACAAGCATGCCAAGTTTCAAGATTCATCATCAAATGGTTCAAAACTAACAGGTGGTCAGTTATTTAAGTTTTTTGTACTTAATATTGTCTCGACTTTCATTCTGTAAACAATAGTCAAATAGAAGTGAGAGGGACTATTCTTTATTGTAGCATCTTTCAAAAATTACTTGCTTTCTGAAAACTTTTCTCACTGCCTTTAAAATAGAAACGTATCGAAATATGTAAACATAAACAAATTCTCGAAAAAGGAAATCGAAGAAATCTGGTCCAAAGATTTCCATATTTGGCAGTAAATATGAAATACTTCCAAGTATTCAGTATTCCACATTAAAAAAAATCAGGAGTAAAAAATCGTCATAAAGTGACCTTCACTGTATAATTGAAATTAGTGATAAATACTTCTTAAAGTGGGTGGATGATGAAGTCCGGGGATCAAGGGCTACATGAGATTAAGGGTTTTGTATTTAACTGTGATGTTGAAAAGGGTTAATTTTATTTTGGTTTGAAGAAATGGCCTCTACAGATTAGTTGTAATCTTGCAATGATAGTAAAAAATTACTGAAGACTGTGTGGTTGATGGCATTCGTATTTAGAATCAGTGTATGGTAAATTGTGCTTTCCAATATCTTTGAGAAGCTTGGCTATGCTTATGCGGAAGCACATTAAAAACATCTTTAATTATCAAAATTAACCATTTTCAAAACACTGGAACATATTATCATTCATTGCATTTACAAGTTACAGAAACACTAACTTTATCTCATTTACACCCCTTTCTAAATTTATGAAATTACCCTCCCACACTAAAGCAGCCAATTTGAAAGTGCGAGAATCATCCTACAGGATTTGGAATAGTTTAGATTCTACAACTGCAGAATAACTCGAGAATCTGGAACTTACAATAAAAAACTGATTATTAGGAAGTTACTCCGAATATTCAGATATACGCTACTTCAGATGCGAGATGTCATTTTGAAGTAATTGAGAGATTGCATGGGTTTAAAACAGTTATATTGCAATCGAGATATGTTTGCGTCTAAATGCGTCGGAGATAATGATCGAGTAACGTCAGCCAATTGATAGGAAGCGAACTTTAGATTCAAAAATGCTACTAAAACGGATTTACGACAACGTATGTTGGAACTCTTGCACTTTTAAGGAAACAGTGTTCGAGAGATGCCTCTACGCAATGGGATTTGGCATTTTGCCCTTCGGTCGCATCCAATAACTTGGCTGAACGAAATCGCCTCTTTATTCCTTGCATCGAGACGCCACCTTAGACCCTACACGAGCGACACCTACAGGTCCTCACTCGCTGCCAGAGCGATCTAACTGACTTCGCCAAATGCACTTGATTGATCGTTCTTATGAATCAGTCAGTGAGTTAAGATATTCAAAATGATAGCTGAGTAATTCAATAAGCCACCGTCCAAGAATCAGACAGACTACAGCTAGGAGGCGCTATGAACCAAAGACTTCGATTTCTGAGTACGACTTCAAGATTAAGCTAGTAATTTGAAAAAGATAAAAAAAGCAAAAAAAGTTTGTTATTCGAAACGAAATACTTCGTAACGACATTTCATCAAATTCCGCCAAAACATCTGTCCATCCGATTTACAAGAAGATAATTCCCAAACTCTAATTTCTAATAATTATAAAGTTAGTTTCCTTAAAATTGATTTCATTTGTTGCTTAATGGGAACACCATACATTAAAAATATCCTCCCTGTAATATTTTCAGAAATCAAAATTAAAAAATACTAATCTAAATTGCTAAAAAAAAAAAGATTCAGAAAATTCAGTGTGGTAAGGTACATAACAGATGTGCAACTCCGATGTGGTACCTTTTTCTTGAATATCTAAAAAACAAAACACCAAATACTAAGATTGTGAATTAAAATTAATTCAAAGTATTTTGAATTCCAAATTTGTTTAAACTGAATATGAGTTACGCGGTAAGTGCGATAGGCTTCCAGCATACCTTCCTCATGAATCTCACGAGGAGAGGGGGTGTGAAGAAAGAGTACGAAAAAACTAAGTAAAAAAAGATCAAGAAACAATTCGTTTCTTAATTAGGTCTCATGGAACCCAGCAATTTGGCAGTGTAATGTAATAATAGTTTTATGGGCTTTGTTTAAAAGGCAGTGGCACAATAGACAAATATATAAAAGACAAATATAAAACTTCCATATGGTAATATCCTTTTAAATTCCAATTGAAATAAATGTTTGCACAAAAAATGCTTTGTTTGGGCCTATTTGAAAAACTTAAGTTTAGGGCCTTTAAAAATTCAAATTGGCAGTCCACCTCTCGAAAAGATTTGATCTTACATAAATAAATAGTGTAATAATTACACTGAATGGTAAAATGAATCATTGAATCATTTAAATAAAACGTAAAATCATAAAAAGGAAAATCTATGTTTACTTATAAATTGTTTATACTGAATGCAAACTGAATTAGTTTCACTTTCCTAGAAAAGTAAGAATAAAACAAAATAATTCGTCTATTCCCTTTAAGATGTTTTGGATCAAATTCACTAATTTCACGCAGTGCATCTTTAAGGCTTCCTTTTAAATGCGTGGGCGATTCGACAATAGATTCTCAACAGTTACCTTTAAACAACACGTCGGAAATCTCAGTCTACGTTAAAGAAGTAACTGAAACCACATCGAAACCGTTGGCTCGAACATCGTTAGCTGAAATAGAGGCAGTAATTTACGAGGCTGTCAAGGCGCTGTTACAAGCAGAGATGCTAACTCCCAAATCTCTTCTTTGAAGAAACGTTTTAGAATTAAAAAATATTTTGCTTTGTAATCCTCTTCTCCTTAGAGAATAATGATTCACGACCTTTCCTTGAAGAGGAAATTCGTTCTACCTTCAGCTACTGGATTAAGATTATTAAAGATTATCTTAATCCTTATAAAAAAGTGAGCCATATCTCTTTGTTATCCTTTGGCAATTTGCAGCTATATATTACAATCAATATAAACAAGATTAAAAGTGAGAGGTTCGTGAAAAAATATGAAGTTTTTTTCCTTCCTTATTTGTTTTTTTTACAGTATTGTAAGTAATACAAATAAAAAGCTTTCTTTTATAATATTTTGACATTATAATTTCTGTTAAACATAGACATTTTACGATAGTTTCCTGAAAAAAGTAATTAAATCGGCATTATTTGGTAACAAGTTGTTCAAATTTGATTGAATGAAGAGATTATCGTTGTCTGAAAATAAGAGATATCGTAGCCTAAACTGCTATTAAAATGTTATCTCCTTCTAACAAACAGTTGTTCTCATAATGTTACCGGCTGTCTAAACAATTTTGTATAATTTAAGATTTTTCTATCAGTAGCTAAATTACCTTAAAGTTGTACTTTTTCTTCTGTTAGGGAAATAGTTGCCGCAATTTCGTCTATGACTAACATGTAAGTATGCGCATAGCTATCTTCTCATAGTGAGGATTGAGCATGTGGGGAGATGGTTCCATTTTGTGGAGAAGATTGGGGGTGGGAATGGATAGAGGCCAAATAAGTATGCATTGTTTTAAGTAGAGCTATAATTTAAATTACTTTAAAGAAATACAAATTTTAAAGAAATTAGCCCCGTCATTTTATTGCGAAATTTTTGGGGGATGGAAGGAGTGAAGTTTAATATAAATGTAACTATGTTTCAATTTAGACCATGGTACAAATATTACGGAAAACCGTCGAGCCATTTTTGCATGTTGCGCAGTCAAGCAAACAAACGGGCTAAGAAAAAAAATGCTCAATCAATAAATTATTAGAAATATAGCATCAAATCAATATTACTCTTTGATAACCAGTAATAGTTAGACACTTTAAATTTAAAGTGTTTTCTGTATTTTTGAGACAATCTCCAAATAAACCAACGCAAATCTACAATAGTTTCAACTGAAGCTATTAAGGTTCAAATCGTCAGGAAAAACTTTAGGAAGACCTGATCGTAGATTAAAGATCATTCATATCTTTTTACATAGAGTTGCTTTTTAAATGCTTTTGAATCTAGCTCTAATTCTTTCATTTCAGTACTAGCGGTAACCTAAAAGTTAATGGTTCTTATATCTAATGTTAACAGCGAAAAATTAGTAGATAGTTGCAACACTGATTATCCGCTATATTTCATTCAAACACATTGCCATATTTATCTATAAATATATCAGGTAAAATAATCATCTTAAAATATGTACAGTACAACTTCTATTATTCTTAGAGTATTGGCTCGCACCGTAAAGTATAATCCAATAGACGGATAATAGAACATGTACATTAAACACTTTAAGCAAACATTAGGCCTTGTCTTTTAAATTATTTATTAAATAAAAGTTAAAATTTATTTAAATTTCGTGAGGTATTATTTTTTTTTTAGAAAGGCATCGTAGTAAAACGATGTATTAAACAAATTTAGTACTGCTAAATCTGCTTCGAAATTGTGACAGTTAACACTAACGGTAACAGATACTGATAGTCTTTTTGTATTACAGTAAAACCCCGTTATTACGCTCGTCGCGGGACCATGACCTACAAGCGTAATAAGCGGGATAGCGCTATAGATGGGAAAATGATTTATGAGATGGGGAAAGATTTGGACACCATTTTACAGGAAACACATATGATTCTGCAATAGATATACTGCAAATATGAGCTTATTTCCTATTAAAAAGATCTTCGATTGTGGTTTGCCTTGTGTGTATGCTACTGTTAAGAATTACGATATTTTCAATGCGGTTCATGTAACTATTAACGTCGATTGATACACCACTCGGAGCAATACTAATATATTTTCGGAGCAGATTTAGTGTTCTCTTTACTTTTTTTACGTTTGCAACAACCCTTCGTTGCATCGGTAATTACATCCCTGTTTTTCATTATTGTTCGCGACTGGACGAGGAAATTCCTAGAGATTCTGCGAAATCATTCTGACTTCTGTAGAATTGTCGTCGTACTTAAGGAGAATTTGCAATTTTTCACTTATGGAAAGGGATTATCGCTTCGACATTTCGCATAACTGTATCACAGACCCGCAACTTCACAGAGTTCAATGATTCCCTCCTACCAGGGAAAAAAAAAGAATCTTTACAGTGTTACATTTCTTTTCGATACAAAATTTCCGATACAAAAAAGCGCTACAAGCAGGATTTGAAGCATTATAAGAGGGTAAAAGTATACAGAGATATATAGAAAATTTCAGGGACCGTTTAAAAGGAGCATAAAGAACGGGATAGTGCTATAAGCGGGAGCGTAATAACGGGGTTTTACTGTATATTATAATCGTAACGCTAAACTTAAATCGAATGTTTTTTTGTTTGTTTGCTTTTTTTTTGGTTATAATCTATAAAACATTCAATAGATGCATTTTGGTGACTAACATTCGGCTTAATAGGAATAAAGTGTCCCACTGACAGGTCTTGACAGACTCTTGGGGCAGCTGGAGGGAAGGCTTCAGCTTTTTATAACCTAACGGGACGAAGTTGAGGTCGGAGGTTCAGTCCGACGCCCGCCCGCCTTTAACTCCCGGGAAAGAAACCCGGTACCCATTCTACAGAGGACTGGGTAGACCTAGGACCCGTTTGCAGGAGAAAGGAGCATGGAAAAATTCCCGCCCTCCGCCGAGGCCGGGAATCGAACCCTCTACCTCCAACCCGCAGCCAAGCGCCCTAACCGACTTAATAGGAATATTAACATTTATTAATAGATATAATAATATGTATTAAAACTAATGTTCTTCCATATTTTCAACTAGCAAAAATACTCGAACTTCGCGCGACTTACAAAATAAAATAAAAAAAAAAGAGTTGTATCAAGATGATTTTGATACAAGATCATGTGATGAGTACAAAGTAATGTTATATTCTTATTTGTAAAGTGCTCTTCAACAATGTTTGCCCCCTTTCCCGCTGACACCCCTTAGGATGCGAATATCGAAAATACTGTATTTTAAATTTTGACAAAGATACTTATGTGAAATTTCGTGGTTCCAACTCAAGCGGTTTTGGAGATACGTATACCCTTCAAGAATGTTTCTCCCCCCCCCCCTTTTCACCCCTTCGTCCGGATCCTGGTTTTCATTGTTCTTCATGCATTATTCTGGGATGCATGTGAACCTTCGTACCAAATTTGGTAAAGATCCGTTGAGAAATGGCGACGTTGCTTCAAGACAAACAACAAACACTCGCGGTTATTATGTAGATGCAACCTAGATAAAAAGGTTAGAAATCAAACTTGACTGAAAAGTCAGCCTAAAGTTAAAATCGACACTTTATTGTCAATAAGCTTTTCATAAACGTGAAAGCAAAATTTTCAGTCTATAAATAAAAAGAGTTTTTGAGAGAAATTTCGAGTGACTGTAGTATTTTTTATTTTAAAATTTCCAATAAAGCTAAAACTTTCTTGTTAAATATAAACTTTCAGGTTCGAATATCTAAACAATTCTTTGGATACGATAATATAATAGTAAGAAAAAAACCCTACTAAAGAATTTTTAACCTACTTTCTAGAAAAATGAGGCTCATGAAACATTTAGTCTGTCTGAGTGCGAGTGTGTCTGTATTTACTCCCACCCCCTTCCTACCAAAACTTATAAACCCTTGAAGGGTGAATCTTCTTGAAATTTGGCAAGCACATTTAATGACAGAAGCTGAGCTAACTTTTACATTTTATTATTTACAAATATAGTTGTGATTATACACTTTTATTTTCATAACTCGCTGTATCCGGCATGCGTTGCAATGCCACTCATCAGAAGGTTTTCCGACGCGTGAGCAAGCCACATACAGCTTCCATGTGTGAAGCTTGGATTTTCCAAATTTAGTCCACTTGTAGCGATTATCCATGTGTTTTTTGATGGTCATTGCAAATGCAACTTGCCCCGGAAACTGCAAACATTGAAACCGGAAATACACTCATTTGTTGAAGCGTCTCGCGCACGAGATATTGTACAATGGTTCTACCAATTCAGAAACTTTCGCGTGCGTGCGCACGACAACTCACCAAATTTTCATCGCAATCTGATGAATAGTATAGGAACCCACACGGGACAAACAAACAAATAAACATTGATTTTAATGTACACAGAAGCTCGGTTATAACGCGATCTTTCGTATCCAAGATCTCGAAGATCGCGATAAAACCGAACTTTTATTACTTCGCGACGTCAAATGTCGTACATCGCACCCTATTATCGCCCATACGATTCCAAATCGATTTAAAATGGTCATTTCACCATTACCTACATCATTCAGAGCTATGTGAGAGAATTTTATATTTATAAATACATAAATCATTACCTTTTCAACACTTTGATGGGTTCTTCTTCTTCTTCTTCTTCTTCTTCTTCTTAGCCTGGTTTATTCCACTACAGGACATAGGCCTCCCCCAATTTCCGCCACCTTCTTCTATCTTTTGTCTCTCTCCACCATCTTGCACCCCTGAATTTCTGTAGGTCATCTCTCCATCTCTTTTTTGGGCGTCCTCTTTTTCTCTTTCCATTTCTTGGCTGCCATTCCATTAGTAATCGAGTCCATCTTTCATCATTCATTCTTCCCAAATGCCCTGCCCATCTCCATTTAGAATTTTTTATTACTTCTATAAAGTCTTTGATTCCTGTTTATTTCCTTATAGTTTCATTTCTTATTTTGTCCTTTATAGTTATATTTAGCATTCTCCTTTCAAGTTTCCTTTGTGACACTCTTAATTTCTCGCATTGTCTTTCTGTGGTGTTCCAAGTTTCACTGCCATATGTGAATACAGGGGTAATACATATGTCAAATATTTTTCTTTTCAGACATATTGATGGGTTATATTAGCCAAAATCGATTTGGCGCCGCCATCTTGGCATCTTGTACAAACGACGAGTCACATGGATCGAAACTAGGTATTCATACGCCTATTAGATTACATGGGCCTCTTTCCTGGTTGTCATTGGCAGAAAAATAGATCTCGATATTCATTTTGGTTAAACGAAAAAGCCCGCGGATTCTGGTATTTTTTTAAAAATATATTGTATTTGACGCATTTTCATAACATTAGGGTGGGTATAGAGTCTCAATTACTGTAAGTAATAAGGAAACAAACATATTAATTTACGCCTTTGACTTGATTTTAGGCGAAAAAACGATAAATTTTTCAATTTTACAATTATACACCTTTTCAAAAATAGACGGGCGTCGAAGACCAAATCGCGTTATATCCGAATTCGCGTTATAACCGAGCTTCTGTGTATTAAGATTTCCGTGTGGATTCTTGTCAGAAATTCAACATCATTAAAAGGATTTTTACGTGTGTGAATTTAAATAATTAACAATACACAAGACAAGAACATTTAATTTTTTTTTATGGTGTTGAAGAGGGGTTTTCCGCAAAGGAACCCGAAAGGCTCCTGGAATTTTAAAATGAGCTCCGCAAAGGCAGCTCGAAAGCTCTAGAATTTGTATGTTTTCTATTTTGTCAATTTTAATTATTATATTTTTAAATTTATTTGTATTATATTTTTAATTTATTTTTAACATATTTTTAATATATTTTTAACTTTAGCCTGATACTTATTTTTTCACTAAGTATTTTTTTAAAAATACTTTTTAAATGTTCTTGTCTTGTATGTTGTTAATTTTAATCAAAATTCAACATCACAAAAAAAAAAATTCCCCACAGAAAAACATTAGAAAAGAAATAATGAATTTCTTAAAGGATATAAATTCGCTTAGTAATGATGTGAATGTCTGCGCGAGCTCAAAAATAAATAAAACTAATTGGATTTAGGCAAAATTAATAAATAATTTGCGAGTTTCAGAAATAGAAAAAAAAAAATCCATACTGTTTCTATGTATCTGATATAATTTTATAAAAAAAAAGCAAGCAGACTTTCCTATTCGTATTATTTAAAGACTTAAAAATAAAAGAAAGAAAAGACAATTTTATAAGAAAACTTCACATTCGGATATTCCTGGATCTTGAGTGAGTTCGTAATAAAATCCGTCCCGCTTTAAGGCATAATTACCTTATGAATCCAGTGTTTATGTTCTCGCAAGTAAAATATACGATTTTTCATTTTATTTCGAGAACATAAACACTGGATTCATAAGGTAATTATGCCTTAAAGCGGGACGGATTTTATTACGAACTCACTGAAGATCCAGGAATATCTGAACTTAATGAAAATTACAATATTACTATTTTTATTATTATTAGTTTTTACACAATAAAATTGTTTGCAGTTACGCAAAGTTGAGAAATGAAATACCCGCGTTTGCAAGTAAATTATAGATAATCATCAGACACAATGTTAATTGTTGGTGCCAAGCTCGCTGATGATAATTTGATGATGCAAATTTTGCTGCTTGTTTCTGCAGAATAGCGATATTAATATTAGGCGAAAGCTGGTCAGTATATCAGTAAATACAGTAGATTTAGCTGTTAACCCAGTAGTATTATTAGTATTATCGTTATACATTCAGTTAAACCTAAAATACATTAAGCAGCTCCAGGTTAATTATCACCGTGTTCTGGGAGAAACTTGAAAATGCTCTACTATAGATGCTTTTGTAAAATTATTATTGCCATATCGGTTTCATGTATTTTTATTTCTTGCTTATTTATTCATGAACAGTGTTATTTTAGTTATAAATACTTCAATTCTGTACGTAGATAATGATTCCCGTACAGTGCATTAATTGATTAGTGAAAAATAAGGTAGTGATTCAACTTACGTTCATTTTCAACTTATGTCATCTCTTGGGAACTAAAGATGACAAAAGTGTGGGACAAGCTTGTGTCATATGCTATAAATATCCTTACGATTCTGTATAAAAAGTTCTTAACGTGTGCCAAAATAATTGTTAAAAAGTCCAGCCCGCACACATAGATTAAAAATTACATTAAAAATTTAAAAGTTAAAAAGCTTAAAAACAGGAGCCCTCAGTTTCACCAACAATAAGACGTGGCTTCATCAGGAGAATGAAGCCACGTCTTACTGTTGGTGAAAGCTAGGGTTCCTGTTTTTAACTTTTTTAACTTTTAAATTTTTAATGTAATTTTTAATCTACGTGTGCGGGCTGGACTTTTTAACGATTCTGTATAAAGTAAGTAAGTGTCTTTATCCAAATTATTACTTCGATAATAATTTTGAGGAACTTCAAATTTTATATGGGCCAAATTTTCACGTAGGCCAAGTATTTCTTTAACAACATGACAGACTGTTATACAGTCTAAGTATTAACTGTATTTAAACATTTATTTGCAATCTTGATATCCTTTTTTCTTGGTTTGTACTATTTTTCTTACTAAACATATGCTCAGATATTCATAACATAGTAGTATCTGAGCATATACCGACGAGTGAGGGGCCAATACTGAGGGATTGCAGAGGAATGTGGAAACATGATGATTCGTGCTCGTACTTTTTAAGTTGAACAATAAAGCATCGTCGTACCAAGTTTTAAGCAAATCAGTCTAATCATTTAACAGTGATGCGTGTACAAGCAGAGGAAACATTTTTTCAATTGGAATAGTTAGCCTTCGCATCCTCAGTCAATTATTATTTTTTATCGTGATTAATTACATAAATCCAGTATTTTAGGGTTTGGATAAGTCTGATGTTTCTAATTTTTTTATAGAAACTTCAGAGACTCGTATCTCTTACAATGATGTTTGTGTGCTACATCTCTTTTGTCGACGTTCTTCATTATCGTCGTCGTCTTCTGAATTTCAAATTCTCCAGCAGGAAGCTCCAGCGGTGTCAACTTGTGCATGGAGAAAAATCAAAGGATTACGGTGCACAGACTTCTTAATCCCTGGATTTCTGCCCCAAGTGTTTTGCCTGCATTCGATTTCACCGTGTTCTCTATGCAACCCGTCTTAATGCAATTATTCCTGTCGAAAAGGTCAACTTCATTTGCACTGAGTCCAAAGCCTGATGAGTCTGTTTGTTAGGTTGATGAGAAGCGTAAGTACAGCGTTTCTCGTAAACACAGCTGATGAACCAAGAGAGAATTGAGTTAGCGAATGGAAGTCACACAATAAGTAAAGAGTCTGGAAAAATCTCTCGCAGAGATCCTCAAAACTAAAGAACCATCATCACGATATCTACAAGTCTAGTTTATCAAAGCAAAAAAAAAGTAATTTCATTGAATTTTTTTAATCGATAAATCGAATTTAATGTTTTGATTTAAACTTACATTATTTTTTTTCTTTTAGAATTGTTGATCTTTCCTTTGGTTCTGCTTTACTTCATTTCAACTTTCTTCCTAAATCTTTGTCAAGTTTGAGAAAAGATTTCCAACAAAGGTCTTAGGCTAAATGCGTTTAGGAGATTTAATATCAGTGAAATGTGTGTTGTTATTTTTGGAAAAGTCATATCACCATATTAAAGAATCAAAAAAACAAACTTTGTTAAAAGTTATTCCAACAAGAACAGAGGACAACGAATGCTCCGAGTTCATTACGCTGCGTGAAGGGGCTAATAACATACGATACAAATCTGGGAAATTTATCTGATTTGTATATTTATGAAGACAAGTCTAGTAGCAGATAAGCCTAAGTCTATTGTATTTATGTTAGCCAAGTTTAATTTACTGGTAAAGAACAAAACATTTCTACCATTTCAGATTTAAAACTCTTGGATAGCTAAGATCGTAGAGGACTCAGAGGTCTGAAGGGGCTGAAGGAGGCGGGTTCAATTCCCAGCAGAAGTCAAAGTTTTCTTTGTGTTTTTTTTTATTCCACCCAGAATGTTTCTTTTCCAGACCGACCCTAGACTTTATCCAATTTCTCTGTTAAATTCCGGTATTCTTTCAAAGACTAAAGATGAGCTTTCAATGTCATCTTGGTTGTTAAGAATCAAGCCTAAACAGCCTTCTTAGCCTGTTAGGAGATCTTTCACCTACAACTGCCTCGAAAATTAAGGAAACTACATTCGATTCACGAAGTTTCTCGAGGCAAAATTACCACTTCACGAAATTTCTCTGGTCGACAGAACTCCCTACACATGCATTAAAATTTCGATTCCTCAAAAACTGCTGCAGCAGCACAACCAAAAACAAACTGAGAACCACAAAACTAGACTACAAAGTACACAAATTGGCTCTATGTCTCAAATGTACAAGAATAATTACACAAATTGCAATAAAGAGAGAAGTTGATAATAGTATGTCTGAGAAGGATTATAACATTGAATAACGAATGAGGAAGCACAAAACTACAACTTACTGAGATGCTTAAAGACTTCAAAGAAATGCAATTAGAATCCTCCAAATATTTCACATTATGCAGATGAAGATCAAGTTATTTGTTTTAAGGAAAATATTGTTTTTCATTCAACTCATCGTATATGATTAAAGAATATTATATCAATCAGAATTTAACAGCAGCATTTAGTATTTCGAAATTTCTCTTCGTTTGTATCAAATTTCTAGGATTTGTGATTCCTGAATTGATTGGAAACATAAAGAATCTACAGAGTCCGTTTTGTTTAAGATAGATTCATTATCTAAAACTAGAAGAGCTTTTTTGAAAAGTCTTATCATTTGAGCGCAAATATTTACCGACAAAGACGTCCATGAGCAGTTTTCAATGCTGTAAATATTTACCACTCACAAACATGTTAAGTTTTTGACTAAATTCATCAAAGTTCAGTTTCGTCTCATTGGGATTTGGAGTGGAGAGATTTGGAACGAACGTATTTACATTGAAGTGGATTTACAAACAGGAAGTGGTTCTTGAAAAACTGAAGAAAAGAAGTAGAAAGAACAATAAGAAGGGAAGGGCAAGGAGAGATGACTAGAAATTGCTTCAAACTGACACCAGTTATGGAATCCTTTCAGGATATAAGAAGCCCAACGTTACATTTTTGAGTGCTGTGGACGACAATTCAATAGTATGCCACTGTGAGACATGTAAGACGACGAAAAGGTAAAGGAAATTAAAGGGGATTTAACGAAGCAATTTAATAGTCTTATGCCCAAGTGCACCAAACTTCAATTAACTTTGACGGCTGCATTGTGAACGTAGCTAAAATTAGTGGGAGGGGTGCTGCTGCAGAAAAATTTTAGCCTTTGCTTTAAAATTGTGTTAAAGTAAACAAACATGTATAAAAAGAATTTATTTATAAACTTGATAAATTTCTTTTTATACATGTTTGTTTCCTTTCACACAATTTTAAA
>JAFIDM010000004.1:43378929-43410185 GCA_023159025.1 Thereuonema tuberculata | reverse complement strand
CTAGTCGATTAATTTTCAGTTTATTTTAGCAAAACGACAGCTTTTAAAAAGGAATACAGATTTTTAAACACTAACTTTCAAATGTAAACTACATAAATCTTAGATGCATAATAATGTTAATGTTAACATATAGAAATAATGTAGCAATGGATGGTGCTTTCCTACTCAGATGATTTCTTAGAGAAACATTCTTCATTCACTCTTATGTTAATTTCATGTGTTAATAGTTTTTATATTGTTATAGAAGGACACTGTATCATTATTTTGAATAGATGTTACACTGTTACCTCAGCTGAAAGATTATGAGATATTGTAATAACACGGTCTTTATTCTGTAACTAATCATGAGGGATTAAACTGTTACAATCTCATTTATAGAATTTTGAAAGCTACAAATGAAGAACTGACTTTCTTGATATTCATCCACACAAATCTTAGAATTCATTTGCTAATGGATAAGATTTTCGATATGATTAGTAAATTATTAATTTTAGGTGTTTCATCATTGAATTTCAGAAAACCTAATTCTTTCTCGTTGTCTGGTTTAAAAGTAATCTCCAAGAGCTCAATTAGAAAGTAGAATCTTCTTTCAAACATAGGCCGAGATATATTTCATAAATAATGGGTTTCGTGCCTAGAAGTGAGATTTAAACAGGATCTAAACATTATTTTCATGACAATGACTATCTGAAATACAGCTATATAGTTTTAATCCTTAGAATAGGATACAAAAATATAAAAAACTTAAGACTAATAATCGATTTAGGATTATTAGTCTACTTTCTCCTTAGGATTAAATTTTTCTGCGTTTTTTAACATTCTGTAATTGGAGATGGTAGTGGAGGAAGATATGGAAACAGATGCACTAGATGACTTCCCTGGGTCAAATCTTATTTTGGGTTAGTTTTGGGTTATTGTTAGAAACGAATAACTTCATGAGAAGAGAATAATAATACACTATACATTAATAACTGTCACCAAATATAACCAAATTATTTCAAACCTGAAAATCATCCTGAAATTTAAAACATTTTTTTCTAAGATACGATTTTTTTTTTAAACATCACTAATGTATTTTTTTAAAACTTGTTTAGGAATATCCATTCAGATAATAAAAAAAAATCACACAACCTGGGGTTTAATAAGAAATATATTTACAATATAACACAACGTTTCGGCAATTATAGTTCCAATTGCCATTTTCAAGTTTTAAGCAACAGACAGATTTATTAGAATATTATGATTTCAATATTATTCAAGCAGTGCAACAGGCGATTTTGGCGGATTTTAAGGAACAATCTCGACATTCACGCAAAAATAGCTGAAACTAACACCGCTATTGTTTCCCACGGAATATGCAGGAGATCCAGCCTAACACCCCCAGGATGCCGTATAAGAATTCCCGAGTACCATCACAACATGAAGTTTATATCATACCATGTCCTTGTTATTATAATATTATTGTAACTTATTTTATATTGGATTTTTTTTTACTCATGCTTCCTTCCCCTTCCTCCCATCAATAATGCATTCGGCCTCTTTTTGAGTCTCAGTCTGTTATTTATAACTTAAAAATGACAATTGGAACCAGGGTGCGATTTGAAGGGGGATTTCTCCCCCCACCCCTCACTGGCTCAGACCATCCCAACCTCTGGATATAAATGATGTATCTCTGCCAGAGATAATTATTTCTCACCCACTGGATATGTTAAATTTACATAATTACTTAATTGTTAGATATGAATCTTAGTTTCACTGAAACAAAATTAAAATTTATATTTTTCTGGGATAGGAACTTGTCTGTCTTTGCTTGTTCTCATCTTTATTGACTGATCAAAAGAACAAGTTACAAATTGCGACACTTTCAAATCTTATTAATAAATGATCCTCCAGTACATTGATTCAATGCAGAAAAGTTTGCGACAAAATGAATCAAGCCTAAACATCAAAATGCCCTGGATAAACGAACAGGAAAACAACTAAACCAGCCGGAACAACATCGCATCTCGTCTCTTCAGCTGATTTATGTACGTCTCATATTTTCTTACATTTCGATTTCAGAACTTCCAGGACCAAAGAATATTATTTTTTAAAAAATAACTAAACCAATAAGTATATTTTAAGAAATCCTGATTTAATAAATTAATAATCTGTTAGGCCTATCCCTATGTAACACGTAAGTTTCTGTGTGTCTATAAGTCAGTTTTCAGGGAGGCATGGTATACCAATTTAAAATTTTAATTCTGGTGGTGAATCCATTAGGCATCCCCCTCCACTCTGGTAAAATCACAAATCGCACACTGATTAGAACTGTAATTGCCGAAACGTTGTGTTGCATTTTAAATATACTTTTTACTAAACCCAAGTTTGTGTGATTTTTTTTTTTATTATCTGAATGAATTTTTACCTCTCACACGTTCAATTTATTCGACAATTATTTAGGAATAATTACTTATATTTCTTCACATTCAATAAAGTAAATTACAGTACTTATTGTAAAACTAAAACAAAAAAAATATTATTATTATCATACATTTTATTTTATTTTCGTTTATAAATAATTAATTTAATAACTTTCATTATCTATTCAGCAGTCAGTCAAATTTGATTAATATAAATCCTAATCAATAAAAAAATTAATATCGTGATTTTCGATAGCAATTGTCAATTCTAGAATACCTCTCAGCATATTCTATATTTTTTATTATTATTAGTCGATTTAGTTTAATAAACATGTTTTGGAATGAAAAGATAGATAAAAGGATAATTAAACTTTCATTGCTTTCAAAAAAATGTAATAATTCTTTATATGAAAATACTGTTATAGAAATATAAATAACAAGAATGGTAATTATTTTTTCATTCTTTAAAAATTTTTAATGTGTTTAGTAAATTTTTTACGAATGAATTTTAAAAATGTTTTTGCTAAAACCGTTATTCAAAGAAAACATTTGCTTGAACATTTATATATATATTGATTTATTAGAATATGTAAACATTTTTGTATGTATTTAAAAAAAAAACTAAGGTTTGGTAGCAATTACAGAACACAACTAGATACAATCACAGCGTGTGATCCATAAGGCAGAAATTCAAATTTATGCTAATTTAATTTAGTTGTTGTATGTTATAAAGATAAACTTTTGACTGTTCTAATGATGAAAGCGAAAAATTCGCTGAAAACATTGCTTGCATTTTATTAAATTTAATTTTCCATAAATTTTCAATCACTTCAAAAGGCCTAACTTTTATTTACGTTATGAGTTTTATGCAGGTATCTCATGTAGAAAACAGAAAATTATTTTCAAATGTTTATGTCAGTTGGTATAATTAAACGGGCGGCGATTAATAACTTAGGAGAGCCAATTATCATCCGTTATTAAATAATAGGAGGAACAGGCAATTATGAATATTCGAGATTGTATCTGGGTTGTTGAGCGGCAGCAGGAAACTGTAAATGTTGGAGATCCTGTATGGCTACACCAAACATATCTGAGCGGAAATGACATTCAGGTTAGAATAATGATCGAAGATACCAAAGCACTCAATATATCACTGCAGGTTCATTACTTAACACTGGAAAGTACTCGGTGGAATTACAACGAAAAACAGTTAAAGAGGATAGACGCATTAAAGCTTTTGTGGGATTGATTAAAGAGTATATCTCTAACTCTTTTTCTTCTGTTAGAGGATTTACTTTTTGTTAAATGCTTTTCCAAATTAGAATGAAAGGTGTTGATAGTGCAAATGTCATGAACATCAACACTTCAGTTGAAATTTATTGTTTTAGAAAGATATAAAGTATAGTTCGCGTACCAACTTTCGAACATCAGCATGCTACGTTTTATAAATAATTGTTCACAAATTGAACTTTCTATCTCTTACATAGTTTTCTAGATCTGTCTGTGTCTAACGCACTTCCGTAACGCAATTCCTCCGTGTTTGGAAAATAATTTTAATTTCCTGTCAAATAGAAATAATTTCTACAAAGAAACGTCCGCGACAGGAATCGAACTTGCAAACTTCTGATCCGACGTCAGACGTCTTGTGCATTATCCTACGGGGACTATATTCAAGTCATTGTTGTTAAATATCCTCAGCGACGAACCGAACAGTCGTTAGACACATTTCTCGACATGAATGAAGAATCTATATTACTAAAATCTTTTATTTCTCTGTCTATTTGTCTGTCCGGCGCAATTTCCTGAGCAAATGGAAAATAGAAATAATTTTTACAATGAAATGTCCGCGACAGGAATCGAACCTACAAGCTTCTGATCCGAAGCCAGATGTCTTATCCATGAGGCCGAGGTAACTACTACTCAATTTATATTGTTTTTTGACTTATGTGTCCTTCCTCTTTCTCCCATCAATAAGGAATGTATTCAACCTTTTTTTTTTTGAATCTCAAGATTTTTTATTTATTTCCGATCCGTCTCTTTATTTTTAATTCGAAAATAAAAATTAGAACTATTATTGCCGAAATGTTGGAATATTTTAAATATAATATTCTTACTTAACCAAATTCTATGTGATATTGAAAAACCATTACATGTACACGGGAGATGTTTGAATAAAAAAAAAAAGTCAAGAAAGAATGAAGCACTATTTCTATTAGATAGAATACTGAAAAATCACTATTTGTAACTCAAAAACCATCACAATTTATAACTCAAAAACCACTGAAAAGTATCAATTGTAATTAAAAAAAAGTGTTTCAAGAAAGAAAGAAGCACTATTTCTAATAGGTAGAATACTGAAAAATCACTATTTCTAACTCAAAAACCACTGAAAAGTATAAATAGGAATAAAAAAAGAGAGTCAAGAAAGAAAGATGCACTATTTTTATTAGGTAGAATACTGAAAAAAATCACTGTTTGTTACTCAAAAACCATCACTATTTATAACTCAAAAACCACTGAAAAGTATATCTGTATTACGAAAATCTTTTATTTCTCTTTCTGTCTGGTGCAATTGTTGTAATTTGTGAAAATAGAAATAATTTCTACAAGTTCGCTACGTGAATCGAACATGCAACCTTCTGCTCCGAAGTTAGACGTCGTAGCCATTAGCCCACGAGGACTACATTCTAATCTGTATAAAAAATAAAAATATATCATAGATATATGATTCACACACTGGTTCTAAAAGCAGTCGTGGATTGAGAGAATATAGACATCAAAAATTAAATTAAAAAAAAAAAAAACTTAAAAATTTTAGTTTTAGTTTACTTGATGTAATTTGTGTGTGTGTGTGTGTTTTTTTAATATATAAAAAGTTGTTTTCCGTTACATAAGCGAGGCTTCCGGAGCGAAGCGACGGATAGCCGACTAGTTTAAAAATAAAATTTAAAAACAGAAAAACTTCTACTTAAAATATGTCAACACACTGCTTTCCTGATATTGTTTACGGGGCGTGTACGCTAGTTTTTCTATATAAATGGTAATATATAATGATAATATTCTAAATAATGATAATAGTTTTTCTATATAATTATTTCTTGTTATTGCAGAGCTTTATCGAAACTCGTGCATTAGGATTTTGTGTTTTTACCCTAAAATCGTTTACTGGTCAAAATTAATAGGGAAGTCACTTTCGGTAGCACACGTCTGAAAACTGCTTTCTGAGATAAATTGTTATTTTTTTTTTTTTGTTACGGCACGTTAATTATTTAGCTTTATTGGTAATTTACAATGAATTGCTAGCTTGTTATAGAATATTGCTTCTATATTAAAATCAATAGTGATCTTTCTCTTAACATGCTAAATCTACTATTAAAGTTTCATTTTGTATTAAATTAAATTTTAATGAAATGTAGGAATCGTTTCCTTTAGGGCATTCTTTCTAGATTCTACGTAAATAGGCTAGATCAATGTATGAGGTTTATTAACCTTTTAACCAGATTTCTCCATGATAAAAATATATAAAATGAGATGAGAAATTAACATATATGTTTTTGCGTATCTTAGCGAAGGAATGAGTGAACTTGCATATTCGATTGAAGATTATTGGCTGAAGTTGTTTTATTCTAAAGATTGTCCTTTAAAATAAAAGTAATAGATGTTACAAAGATGAGAACAATCTCAAATATTCCTTAAAGCAAAGCTAACTATTCTTGATGTCGATGTTTATGAATTTTGAACAATTAGGGTTAGAGTAATTTTGATGCAGTTAAATTTTATTCTTGTTAATACTAGGTATGTTTAGGCTCAGCTCAAATGGTAAAAAAGTAAGATTTTCAGGCTAAACCTGTAAGTTAGTAAACTGATATAAAGATATAATATAAAAAGAATAGAGATTTTTTTTAATCCTAATGATAGAGCATTCGACCACGAGTTGCAGGATCATTCGACAATTGGATATAAGATTCGTCGCTAGTGTTAATTTCAAAGTTATCAGGTCTAAAATTCCCTGGACACTCGAAACCAGCAATTTCGATTAATGTTGTTTCCTAACAAAACTGGGTAAATTATATTCTGTTTCGAAATTGCCAGGTAATAGTCACAAAAATCAAGAAAAATATTATTCAGAAAGTTGAATTACGATTATTGTTGAGCACTATAATTACTATTATTGTTGTTATCAATACAAATTTCAGTTTTAGACGAAAACTTACAAAATCGATGAGGTACGGTATACATGGAATGTTTTCATGAACTTAAATAAACAGATGACAGAGATCCTGTGAAAAAATGAACTCTCGTGAGTTCAATGAACATTACATAACGACTGGTTATTGTAAATGGAATATTATAATCCTATTATCAATTGATTAATTCAACCATTTGGCGGATACCAATTACAATATAAACTAATAAACAAGAAAATCAAAGTTCATTGCTCCATAATAAAAGCTTTATGTAAATGACATTTCAGGAACCTATAGAGGTGCAACTTCTCCAATAATTTATAAAGAAACATTATTATATAATGATTTTTTTTTTATTTTTCACTAGATTTTTAAAACTACAGTTCAGTTCATGAAATAAGAGCATTTGATGCCGTATTTCCTTACAGATTGATGTTTCCAGGACGTAACAGCGCCATCTATTGCTAAAATCCGTATCTGAACTTACAAATATTAGGAAAACATTCTGGTTTTTTTTTTTTACAGTTGCGAATACATAATAATAATTACAATTGAATTAATTAAAAAGGTTCCACACGATTCCCCTTGCATGGCTATGCAAAGTTTGTCCTTTCTTGGTCGCGCTTATGCGATCACAAAACGACGCCATCTTGGACTGACTGCTCAGAGTTCAAGTTAATGATATCATGACTGGTGACGTTTGCTCCAGACACAATCGATCGCTATGTAATGACCATATATGGCAAACCTTTTTTTTTTTTTTTTTTAAAAATACTATAATATTAACCCAGTCGTAATGTATTATTCCAGTATAAAAAGAAAAGTTGTTATAATAATGATTTTGTATTGAAGTTGATATAAGCGAATTATTATGATTTTTAAATTAACAAAAAAACAAAGGTCTAATACATGGTTTCTCAACCTTTCTTTACCCATGGACCCCTTCTCCCTTCTTTTTTTTTTGGTGGACCCTTCATAGCTAAAAAGTAAAGGGATTATATTAATAATCAACGAAATAGTAAATGATTATGCTTTATTTTGAATGAAAACTAATTTATTGCAAATAAATTATTCTACAGTGGTAAATAATACATATTCTACACACTGGTAAATAATTCATAATACAGTAGAGTCCCGGTAATCAGAGTACCGGTAATCCGATGATCCGTATAATCCGAGGTGCAGCTGATTCCAAGGTCACGCAGTCACGCAGCCTATGAAAGCGATTTTGACACTAGACAACGCAGGATGTCACCCTGATGAAGAAGAACTCGTTTGTGACGGAATCCGAGCTCTATTTTTGCCACCAAACGTCACTAGCCTGATACAGCCTATGGACCAAGGCGTATTAGAAACCATGAAGAAAAAATATCGACGTCGTCTGCTGCAGTCTATGCTCCAAGCAACGGAAGGTGAAATGACAGTAAGCAATTTTCTTAAGAAAACTACGATGAAAGATGTTGTCTATTGGCTAGCTGAATCTTGGGATGAAGTGAAGGCTGAAACCGTAAACAAATCTTGGAACAACATTTTTAAACAAATTACAGGAAGTGAACAAGACGACCCAGATGACGATTTGCCCTTAGTAGAACTCATAAAAAAGCTTCCTGGTTGCGAGAACACAGACATCAGTGATGTTGCTGAGTGGTTGAACAATGATGAGAAAAATGAAGTGACTGACTCTGCTATCATGGAAATGGTATTTGAGCCGACTGAAGGAAGTGATGACGAAGATAGTTATGCTGAGACTGTACCAGTGATGTCTCACACAGACGGACTGGCGGCATTGGAGGCAGCGCTACGCTACGTTGAACAACAGCCAGAGGCGACCCCAAGCGATACTCTACTACTTAGACGATGGCGTGACATCGCTGCTAAAAGCGTTGCTCTACTGTGAAACAGAAGACTTTGGACAGTTTTTTAAAGTTGTAAATGCTTACAAAGAGTCTTTTAATGTAACCAGGTAACATTGTTAATGATCTGTAACTGTAATATCTATTATAAATTAAATTTGATTCGTTTTAGTTGAAAATTCCGGGTTTTTTTTTCTTTTTTCCGTGTAATCCGAGTTTTCGGTAATCCGACATACCATCAGCCCCAATTACATCGGATTACCGCGACACTACTGTAAACCATTTTAAAATAAGTGAGATTCAATGAGATCCCTGTGGACCCCGAAGAATATTACGTGGACCCCGGTTGAGAACCCCTGGTCTAATATAATAATCATTATATATATTAGTTGCACAAACTGTAGTAATGGTGGTTCGTCATATAAGATCGTTTAGACAATAAACTAATACTGTAAAACCACGATATATATGTAAAAATAAGTGTGAAAACTGTGATATTTCGATAGTCCTTTCGAGTGTCAATAACAGATTCGAACATATTATTTAATTATTTTATTAATATATTGGTAATGTTATTCAAAAATATCCCCTTTCAAATATAGGCAATTCTAAGTCACGAACTAGTTGCGTTCAAAGACGTTATTCGTTATAGATTTTGTTCGTTGTAAATATATAAATCTTGTATATATTAAAACCATTTTAAAGCATTACACCAAATTCTAAACAACGAATGGTCGATGTAATACTTCTTATTATAATGTATGTATTTATGTATATATGTATGTGTTTGGCCGCGCGCTTAGCGTTGTTACTAAGACATTGGCCTCTTACCTCTAAGTACCGTGGTTCGATTCTCATGTGGGTTTCGTGATGGTGGACGAGCCGCGCTGGACAGATTTTCTCGGGGTTCTCCCGTATCCCCTGCACTTCTCCCAAGTCTTTCTCAGTCTTTCTCTCCATCTGTCGTTACTTCTGTGGATTAGTACAATAGACCTCCGGTCGCAATGCTTGGCTTCCCTGCCACCCACATTCACCACATAAACATGTAGGCCTACGTATGTTTTATGCTGATCGTATACGATATGATAAATAAGAAAGAGTAAAAAAGAAAAATCTTACTTCTTCATTTCTTAATTATAAAAAAAGAAATAAAGAAAATGAATAGGACTACAGACAAAACCACCAAAATTACGAGTGAAATTTTTCAGAAAATGTTACTTAGATAAACAGCATATAGAAGCCTAATTATTTGTATAACACCTAAGTTATGGTTAGTTAAAAAAAAGATACAAAAATTCTTCAAATTTTCTTTATAGCATGTCAGTAATTTTTGTCAACAGCACTGGGAGAGATGATGTTCTGCTTCGTTCACAGGAAAAACAAGTGAATATAATTTTGTGCTAAAGCATAAATTTAAGGGCGATCCATAAAAATAAAAAATAAAAATAAAAATAATAATAAAAATAAAAGTACAATAACAGTAGAAAAAAAAATTAGAAAAATAAGAAAACAACCTCAGGCGGACATTGAGAAGAAAAGATTAAGAGACAAATAAAAAACAAAAACAAAAGTAGATATATTCGAACCGACAACCATCAGTATATGCGAACGAAACCTTAACCATCAAGCTACAGCTAATAAGAACTGTAATGAGATGGTTGTATTTCTAACATTTAAGCTAATAGCGGAAATCCAAAAAAACAATTCAAATATCTCAAACATGGAGGGTGGGTGGGCTGAAAATACTTCGCTGCTGCAGTTTTGGAGTCTCTGAACACGATTGTGAAATTTGTTTATAGATCCGTTCGGGAGTTGTTAGGCATGGACAGACACGGACGGACGGACAGGACAAACGCAATAACTACCGATTTTGGTCGCTATCACATGGCTTCCAAATGGGTCGCTAAAAATCAACAGGAGTAAGTAGATTAAATCTGAAACTCACGAAATACTTTATTATTCATTTTATATATCCGAATTTTATTTTAATTAATCTACAATTAAGGGATTCATGATTACGCTGCAAACATCAAAATGAGAGCATATCTGATAATAGATAACGATGTAATGAACTGATCGATTACACTGCAGTTCCTCAAACGAATCCTTTAAATGTAATAATTAATATACCAAAAAAAAATCGTATATGCTGTCTTAAATTAAAAATAGCTTATTTTAAAATCAACATTCCATTGATCGCCATCTACTCAACGTAAATATTTATTTCTCTTAATAAAAAGAAATAAAAGTTGATTGATCTATAATTTAGAATAAACAATAACTGTAATGTCAATAAACGAGATGTAATATGGTAAAATAAACATTATAATAATTGATTTAATGTCAAATCGTTAATATATTCATATATTTTCTAAAACAAATAAAATGAAAATTTACGAAAAGTCATCAAATCCTAGCAACTATCCAAAAGATAGTTATTATAGATATTAATTTTCTTTAAGTTAAAAGAGACAATTAATTACTTTGTTTAATTCCTTATTATTATAGAACTTACTAATTAAACTGATTCAGTACATAATGAGCAAAATGTGCGAAAACCACCAAAATACTATTAAACAGGCTAAGGAAACTTTAAGGCTATTATCCTATGTAAATCTAATTAAAATATTTATTTAATAAAAATTTTAATTTCTTAAAACTTACTGAAGGCTTTTTAAAATATTAAGCTATTTAGAAATAAGGAAATATTGCCAGTTATGAATTTGAAATACAGTGGAAACTCCATTAACCGTCACTCTATTAACCGTCACTCTCTGTTATCCGTCATCGATCGCAAAACCTACTTCTCCGTAAAATACGGGACATTGCCGCGAAAAAAAGCTCGAGCCTCGAAGAAACAGAAGAAGATGACTGATTACAGCTTCAACATATAAACCTTATTATCTAGTAGGCCTACTGTTTTATGTTTCTATTATTATTATTATTATTATTATTTGTTTGGTGTTGACGATATCTATTTGTTACCGATAGATTTTTCTTTGTATTAATTTATTGTTTGCCTTTCGTCCCAAACCAGCATTGAAATTTCATTACTGTTCATGTTTATTGCGAAATTTCTGTTAGCCGTCTATTCTGTTAACCATCACAGTCCCGGTCTGGAAGGTGACGGTTAATCGAGTTTCCGCTGTACAGTGAAGTCTCACTTATACGAATATGAGGGGGAACCAAAAATTATTCGGAAAAGTGAATATTTCGTGTAAGTGAAATACATATAGGACTTATGGGGGTTTCGCCGGGGAATGAGAAATTCTTCGTATAATTGAATGTTTCGTATAAGTGAGACTTCACTGTATATTTATTGTTTGTGATGATTATTAATATTTTAATAACTAGACTTTTCAAATTACTACTTCTATAGACTTTAATTATATAGACTTTAATTTAACACAATTCATTTTCTTTTTGTTTGATCACGCCATATTTTAATAGTGCAATAGCAACAGACTGCGCTGCGCCAGAAGCAAGTTTTAAAGCGAGCAAGTCGAGGAAAAAAGAAAAACACTTTAAAGAAAGAAAAATATTAAAGCTAGTTTAGGGATTCGAACTTAAGCGTGTCATACACTAGTTTTTCTTTAAACTACATCAACAAAATGTTTGTTTTCTTGTCTCGCCTTAACCGCACCGCTAGGTCTGAACGACTATTACATATAGTGATTAGACGAGCGAAGTGAGTCTCTCTCTTCCCAAAAAGATCACTAGATATCTTAAATTTTGCATGCGCACATAGAAACCCACATAAGTGCAAAATCAAATTTTCAACATTTAAAACTGTAAATTTTATAAAAATTATTTGTTTTTAAAAACTTGGAAAAAGCCATAAAAAAGACAGTACAAAAGCGCTATTAGTTCCGAAACAGAACAAAAATTTGTAATTTCTAATAATCCTACAGCGTCGTATTTACTTTAAAATGTCTCGTCATCCACTCAGTAGACGAACTAGAAACCCACATAGAAATCCATGTAGAATTGCACAGTCATATTTTCAACACTTGAAACTGTTATTTTTTAATAATTACGGGGTATTTGTTTTTAAAAACTTGGAAAAAGCACCATTAGTTCTTAAACCGAAATAAAAATTTGTAATTTCTATAATCCTACAGCTTCGAAACGTTAGTCACTTTTAAATACCTTCAATCTTAACATACATATTAATTTATTATGCAAATTTTTGGAAGTGATTTTACCAGTGCGCGGGTCTACCCAAAGTCCGGCTTTTTGTTAGTTAATATTTTCACATACGGCCTTTAAAAATGAATTTCTTTAGTAATTCTTGATTACTTCTAGAAAATATTTGGTGTTAAATTAATTTTAAGAGTAAAGATTTTTAGCTTTATTTATCAATCTACCAAAATAATTTCAAAAAATTTAAAGCTTCTTATAGTTCTAAGTAAAGACAGTACAGGCATACCGTCGGTAATTCCAAGGCATAGCGAATTAAGTCAAATAAACTCTTTGGAAACGACCTTGACCCCCTCTAAAGAAATCCATGACATTGCTAATAACATCGGCGCATCGCGCATAGGATTTCAATAAGTCGTTCGATAGTTCAACATTATTACATTCTTTTTAATAAGTTTATAGATTTTCAAATAAGCTTATAGAGACTGTCAAATGAAAGAAGAACCACCAATCAGATAGAAGTACTACTCGGGTTATTGTTTCTGGCACAGTTCATAAGCCCCGCCCTCTCTCCTGAGACTTGTTAAACATGGAGTCACATATGGATTCTCGGTTGGATTCGGAAACTAAACTTCAACATACAATAGTTTTCCATGGCGTTTCTTGCAAAACAATCCAAGAACGGCAGATTATAAACAATGTGTAAGTGCACTTCAAGACTTCTGGAGGTGAAGAAAATTAAACAAAACTCTGGAAAGCTACTGCTGATGCAGCAGGCGTAGGAATTTCAACTGTCGGCGGCAATGTAATTTTAAATTTCATTTAAAATAAACAATTCTTTTCGTAACTTCACTTCAATATATTAAGCTCCTAAAACATCCTAAGTAATAAATTAACAATTTCATTTAATATAAAGAATCAAAAATGAGTAAAAAAAGTAAATAAAAACGGAAGCGCGATGCCCTCTAGGAGACAGCAGGGAAACTATAGAAGATACAACACACATGCAATCGCTAAGCAAAATACCAATTTTTGCCCACCATTTTCCTCGGAAAATGGGCGTGGTCCAGTTTTCTCTCATTTGATGGACTATAATTGAAAAAAAGAAAAAAACAACTTAGAAATTTAACTGAGAGGTGACATCGATGCGACATAGTTTTAAATTTTTATGGGTTTTTAATGTGTTTGCTGACTGACGTAACGTAAAGTTGCATAAACTGACGTTAGTCTACTTTTATTATTATTAACAAAAAAGCAGGCATAAATCGAAAAGACGTAACACGAGGTAAGATTGTATGATAAATTCCCTTTAAAAAATTCTATAAATGAGAATAATTGAAGTCCTATACAAAACTGAATAAAGTTTCTTATTAATAATCAATGTTTTTCCAATAGAACCAGAGATATAAACGAATATACATTGGCCATATGAAATTCGCCAAAAGAATTTACATTTCCATAGGATTTTTCTTCTTAATAATAAGCAAATGCTGTCCAAGAATCATCGAACCCAGATGCTCTTGAAAAGACCTCAAGAAGTCTACTTCCTTAAAGCACATTTTATTTTATTTATTTAAAATCGTGAAAATATAAAAAATGAAGCTCGTTTTTTTTATTATTTTAATATCTGCTGAATACAAACTATACTTTTTTTTTTCCTTTTTACTGAAAAAAATAAACAAATCGGCATTATTTACTTAAATTGCCAATTAATTTAATCACTTCGAATATATTCAGTGGATTAACAGGCTTATTAATATCCATTATTTAAGATTTTGCAGAAATTCTATTGTTTCGGTTTAACGTGTAGGATTTTTTATCATCTTTCAGCGCTAATTTTTCATCAATACCTGCACGGAAATAACTAAGATATTAACGTTATCTTGTCTGTTCCTTAATGTGCATTAATATCTTATAAGAAAATTATAATTAATATTAATAATATTATTGCAAGATCATTAATAAGTCGCAGGAAAATCCATCCAAACCGTAAGAAAGTAATTAGATTGATTTAATGAGTTGATGAGTTTGATTTGATGACTTCCTGGAATGTTACCTCATCAAATATCGTTATTTTTCCGGAGAGGACTATCAGTATAACAAATCTCCGGTCTGAAGATGCTGGTTTTGCTGCTTGCTGGTAATAGAAACTTTAAAGAATTATTTTTAAAGTTTTTGTAAAAACAGAATTCCTTCGAATCTTAAGTTAGTCATTTTCAAATAATATTAAATACTTACTCTACTTTTTAATAGAACTGAATAACAGAGAAAATACTGACTGTTTGTCAACTGTCTTTTTCAATATTCAGAACTTTCTACTTTGTTATCGTTATTGGAAATGTCATGAGATAGATGAGCCATCAGGGACTATTAGCGTGGCTGTGTATGATATTGAATTTCCGCATTCATTTGCCTGATAACCATTTGACAAAACTATTTTTGACTGACAAATCAGGTGATTTGTCAATCCAACGATCCTAGTCGATAAACAGACTGTCAGTCAATTTGCCCTTAATTCTGTCACAAATAAATTGTCAGTAAACTGATTGTCTGCAAATTCAATGATTGTATTGCACAGTTTCAAAAAAATAAAAACAGATAATACATTAATGATTTAAAATATTTATGAACTTCGAATTTCAAGCCAGATACTAAGTTAAAAAGCAAATCTCTGACAATATATTAAAATTACTCTAAAATTGACGTATTTACATCAACATATTTCTAAAGTAACTTATAAATTGGTACTCCACGTCAATATATACACGTGGAGTACCAGTTTTCCAATTTTCTCGTGGTAAACCAATGATATCAAAGAGATTACGTTATATCCCGCTTTGCGATAATTACATTTCCAATGCTTCGCTCATACGTCAGTTTCCAGTTGCCATCATCCATGATTTTTGCGACATTCTGATTCGCCAACATGACGCTTTTGCGACATGAATTGTCGGCGAATCAGCTTTCGGACTGCGTCAGTTTGATTACAAATACGGTACGAGCTGCATCTCTGTTACACTCTGTGATTAAACGAACATTAAACTGCTTATAAATTAATTCTCTTTTTTTTGTGATTATCTTTCTCGCAAAACAAGTTGAAGACAGGTTTCAAGGCTAGAGTTTGGCGAAACTGTAGTCATGTAGTATTTATTAGTTATAAATGCTTTATTTATGTCATTTATGCGCATATATGAAGACTACACTGCAGTACATGCATCGAAAACGAAAAAAAGACAATGCTTCGCTATATGACAATAGTCTGAAATCAAAATGTCGTAATATCTGGGGCAAATCTGTAAAAATAAAGTTCATTAAGTATCTCCATGTAATTTGCATTTTTTATCTTCAGAATGGCAGTTTTCGGAGTCACGTAATTGATAGTTTTCTTTTATGGGCCCAATTCCTGTCAAAATCAAAAGCGAAATTACAATTTTTAACAAACTTCTTTAATACTCCAAAAACGTCATACATCAAAGGCTATATATTGGCAATATTTCGAAGGATTTATACTTCTTTTTCTAGCCATATTTCACCAATATATAACCTTTGATGTATGACGTTTTTTGAGTATTAAAGAAGTTTATTGAAATATTAAGAAAGTTTATGAAGATTCTTTTATTGAAACAATTTTTAACATTACATAACCATTTCAATTTCAGTTTTGTGAGATAAAGAATTTTTTAGTTATTTAGATTTTTGCTCTTGAATAACATTTTAGTATTTTTATGTACTTAGCTCCTTTCTCAATGGTCAGCTACGGAAGCAAATTAATAGGAAATTTTAAAACCGTACCTACACAAAAATTTTAGCTTCTTTGGATATATAGTTTATACGCTTTCTTGATTAGAAACGGACTATTGGTACGAATATGTGACTGGAAATTGCATTTTGAAACCTTTTTTTTTTCGTTTGATCCTTTTTCCTTCCCCTCAATATTAAAATATGTTATAAATATTAAATCAAATCCATAATAACCTTTGGTAGCCAAATCTATAAATAAAAATATCGAAAATCTCTTAATAAATTGTCAGATTTAAAAAAAAAATGTGTTTAAATAAAAGATTAAAAAATACATTGAATTACAGACTATAATAGGAATGACTGCACAGACTTATTTTGTAAATAAAGTTTCAGTAAGAAATAGATAATATATGAAAAAAATTAAATTGAATAAAAAGGCCTTTTCCTGTAACTGCATATTGGAATTTTGCTTTTAGTGCAAACAAATAAGTCAATTTAATGCATTTATTTATTTTATTGATACAAATGTCATTTAAGAGATTACGGGTTCCGGAATACCTTTCGAGTCTCTACCGATGCAAAAATAAAAGAAGTGAATATAATTTTGTGCTAAAGCATATATTTAAGGGCGAACCCAAATAATAATAAAAAAAAAAATAGTAATAAAAAAAAAGAAATTTCATTAAATTACGGAAAAATAAAAAAAAAAAAATTAGGAAAATAAAAAAATGTTGTTTGAGACTCTGAATACAATGGTGAAGTCCTTTTGTCGATCCAACCTTCCGTTCTGGAGTTGTTTGAGGGTGGACAGACACGGACGGACGGACAGGACAAACGCAATACTACCGATTTTGCTCGCTATCACAATAGCTCCCAAATGGGTTGGTAAAAATTAGCAATTAATATTCAGTCCCTGTTCTTTTATAGTTTTGATTATTATTAAAATCTAAATAAATACTACTTCTACTCTCATAACATTAAAAAAATATATTTTTTAATGCAAACGAATTTTTGAAAGCCTACTCCTTGCTTTCTTCTTCAAGTTTATTTGATAACAATATGTTCTCAGGTTAACTTACATTGCGTATACGTAGTTAATACTGCAATAACATCTTCATTCTTACATTAATATTACAATAATATTATTAAAATCAATAAGTTTTACTCATTGCTACTTACCGTAATAACAAGAACATCAAAACAGATTTTTTTTTTTTTTTACTTTCACTTAACTCTTCATTTTGAAATTTCGTAAAAACTGCACAAATTCTAAAAGCTAATTTAAGTTTCTAATCACTAGGTAATATATTTCATAAGTTAAAATGTCCCACTACAGGCTTATTTGGTTTTTGGAGTCGCGGGAGGTAAGGCTCCCGGCGTTTCATGACCAACGGGACTAAGTTGAGGTCGGATGGTCATCCCGACGCTCGCCCGCCTTTAAAAAGGAAAGAAACCCGATACCCATTCAACAGAGGGCCGGGTATATTTCATAAGTAGTCCTATATTATCTGCAAACAATCTCCTTTTTTAAATAAAATAATGAAGAACGTTTTCAATTATTATGGTAAGCAAAATGATACGATTCGTCTTTGGATAACTGCTTCTGTGAAAAGAGGTGATGACAGACGCACGGACGGACAGAATGAACATAAGAGCTTTCTCTCTTTATACTGTTGTATATAGGTTGCTAAAAAAAACAATCATCTTTACTGGATCGACACATTACTTCCGGAAAATGAATCACCATCTCTTTACCATTCATTTTAAACCGCTGGATAAATCTTTTTGAAACTTAGTGTGCACATTTAAGGAGTAAAGGTCATCTACCTTGTATATTTGAAATCTTTCCCAAACGATTCCTAGTCGAGAAATAAAAGTGAGAAGACAAAAGTCTCCAAAGAAAAACACAGGAATGTAAACATATGGATGTCCTACTTCTATTAATATGTCATTGTCGTACCTAATCAGTATGAAATCCGTTCATATAATCCGCTACAGGTGGATTTATAAGATTAAAATTAATATATTTAAATAAATAAGCAAATAATATGGATGTAATTCATTTTTTCAAAAAAAAATTGACATTTAAAAAACAACAACTTTAATACTGAAAACTCCCTACATAACTCGGATATTTCGAAGGATTAATCATCCTTCTTCTTCAGCCTCCTTAAGCCTTTTTACGTAAAGGGACGAGAGAACATCTCTCTCTCCTTCCCAACTAAAATGCACAAGCAAAAATATTTCAAATTAACGAACAAACACGTGAAGCATTCTTCTAAATAATGTCCGAATCAGTGACTTTTGTCCAATTACTGCAAATAATCTTCAAATTGTTGTCTACAAATTGCAAAAAACTTAATCTTCTTTTTGTCCAAAAAATTTTTTCAATCGCTGAATAAATTATAAACTTCAGCAAAATAGTACGAAGAATTTATTTGGTTTTTAATAAAAAATTGATATTTTATATTTAGTTTTCAGTTCACTTGAATAATTGGAATATAAACACAGGCTTTTTTTGTCGTTTCCAGAACTTTAAAAAAGAAAAGAAAAATAAGAAATAGCGTTTTAAGGAAAGCAGGCTTGAAGTTCTTTCGAACTAGTTAAAACTTGATTTCTTTGTTTATATTAGAAAGATTATTCTCTCCATTTTCTAGGCCTACTTTTTTTCTGCGTCTTGCAAACAGAATGGCATTTCTTAGTCGTTGTGTTTTTACAGAAATGACAATAAAATCGTCAGACGAAATCGTTCGCTTCAATACCTTACTGAAATCTTTTTCTTCATATTTTTTTTCCCTCTGTTTCTTTGAAACTCTAGAGAAACCGCAATTGCTAACGAGATTGGCTGCTCCCCCTTTAACCCGCTCGTGTCTCACTCCATTCTATGCCACTGCTTAACGAGGCAAAAACAGTCGCATTTACCAACACCCGAATGCACATTGGAATGCTGTGCTCTTTTGGAATTAAATGTCAGACCCGAATCGAACGAACAGCTCCCGTTACGTCACCGATTTGCTGCGGGGACTCCGAAATTTATCAACCGAGACGAGCTGAGCCAGTCGATAAATGCCAAGGATAATAAACATACGACACAGGAACTTCTTTTAAAGGGAATGGCAGTGAAACGAATTGACGAACGAAACATAATAGCTTCCATCCTAACGATGCCAAATGTAGGTTAAAGCGCACTTATTTAAAGATTTCATTGTTTATTCAGAAATCAGGAATATTCTTTCAGTTAACTAAACCTAACGGAAGCAGGAAAAAGAAATAAAGGCATTCAATGAACAAACAATGAACTATGTTTGTGTTGATTATTTTCTCAGAACAGTGATCCTAGCAATGCATTTCATTGAAAAAATTTACAAAAAAAAAAGCAATAACTACCAAAACATATCTGGTGTCAGCTACAGTTCGCTTCAGATTTCTGTGACAGTGTCAGCCATCTAGAAGTGGTCCATTGAAATTTGACGCTGCCTCGGGAAATCTATCCTCTAACGCAGTGATATACAATCTGGGGTACGCGTATTCCTAGGGAAAGACATCTGTGGAGATCCGTGAAAAAATTTGGATATATTAATTTGGATTTGCTAAAACATTTTTTATTTATCCGGTTGCTCAAGTGTATCTTTGTTCGATTAATACTTTTTATCTATAGGTATGTGTAAAAGAAAAGTTGATTTGTTTTCTGGCCTTATCTCCTCCGAAACCATAATTATTGGTGATAATTATTGACTTGTATTAAAACAAGGTAGGATAGCAATTAGTAAACCAATCACAATGCTTCGCAACGTTTTCTGATATGTGTATGAAAATATAATTGATATTGCTTTAATTTCCTTATTATTATAAATGTGATTGTTGCGAATTCAGAAGGTGCAATTGCTGCGATTATTGTGATTGGTGCGATTAATGATAATTTAATGATATTTTAATGATGCTTTGACGGACAGACAAAACGGATACTTATTCTGATCTAATAAGTATCAGAAGATTAAAACCAAATATTGATGAATTAGCTTTCAAACTGTAGAAAGGAATTTTTAACAGTAGCTTCGCATTTTTTTTTGTTTATTTTGTTTTACTCATACAGACGAAATAAATAAAATAAAACTTTACAGAAATAAATAAATAAAACTTTACAGAAGATTGGCGCATGTTTAAAGATTGCTCAACATTAAACGAAAGACTCCACAGTATTCCTTTGTTTTAATCCAAGATTTGTAAAATCTTCACGCTAGGCAATTGAGTAATCTGGTTTCTAACTGATTCGTTAGTTTTTTTTCCTACTTTCCAGTAAGACTTCAAATGTCTGTGCTTCTGGATTTACCTAATAACTTTGGAATCGATGGATGAATTTTCCTGAAACTTGATATATACACTAACGGATAATAGATGATCTAACTGCTCTATTTGAAACATTTTCCCGTGTGTCCTTCCCGGGAAATTACGGGTGAAGCCGACTACAATTACCATAAAAACTAAACGGTGGATTCTATCGATGGCGTAACCAATGAATATTGAATCTTAAGTAAGCCGATAATTTTTTGCGAGCATGGATTTGATTAAATTTAAATTGATTTTAGTGGAAGATGGAAAACACAATGGGCTGAATAGCCCTAGCTGAAGAGAGCTCCCAAGCTCGAAACGGCCGTCTCAGGGTCTCAGAATACAACCAAAAAAAGGCATTTCTTTTAATTAAATGGATTTAGAATATTAAAAGAAAATATATATTTTTTTTCTTCAGAAAACAGAAAGTTTGAAGCACTTGTAATCTGCAGATATTACAATTAATAAGTCCCTGAAACAACATAAGGTTATTTTCCTTAATATTTTTTTCTTTTTCTTTAAGCCGTAAAAATAAGCGAAAAGTCTCCATTTAGTTTTTTTGTTTTTCTAATAATAAAATCTAGTGGGCCCGGTAGCCGAGTGGGTAAGGGCGGTTGGCTGAGGATTGGAGGTAGCGGGTTCGTTTCCCGGCCTCGGAGGAGGGCGGGGATTTTTCCACGCTCCATTCTCCGCCATACGGGTCCTAGGGTCTACCCAGCCCTCAATAGAATGGGTACCGGGTTTCTTTCCCGGGAGTTAAAGGTGGGCGGCCTCGATCTAGTCCCGTTGGTCATAAAACGCCAGGAGCCTTACCTCCCGCGAGCCCTTGGGCCTGCATAGGCCTGTTTTGGGGGCCCTATAACTTTAATTTTTTTAATAATAAAATCTACTGAATAAAACCCTGGAGATATTTCATTTTCTGAAAAAATTAATTAAACATTACTTACTTAAAGAATTTGAATCAATTCATTTTAATCAGAATGCAGCTCGTGAAGATATTTAGTATCTAATATCCTATCTTCAGAGATCCATAGAAATGCAAAGCAAATCTGAGGATTTTTTCTTTAATGTTTCGCGCTAATTTCTTTTCAAGGATCCACAAGCAAAAGATTTAAAATATACAAGTTAATTCATCTCTCGTCCTTAAATGTGTTTACGAAGTTTCAAGAAGATTCATCTAGCTATTCAAAGTTATTAGTAGTGGGGATCGCGCAGACATACAGACTGACAGGCTGATTTGATAAGCCTCACTTTCCTATAAAAATAGCTAAAAATAAACGAAAATACAGGTCTGTTGCGTTGTTTCCTAAATCCATCAAAATTCACCTAATTTACATAATTTTCACTTTATTTAATTGAACAATTAAATATATTTACTAGGAAATAAAATTAAACAATAATTCCGTTTAAATTCTTATCTCCACTAATTATTTTCATTCATTTTAGTGTAACTAGAGATATACCTGGATTCCATGTTTTATTTATGAATTATTCGTCCATCTTTGGAAAGCACTATGCAACGCTAAACATGTCAATATTTTTCGATGATTACATACATAAGAGCGAAGCTAGCTTAGCTAACGACCGAAAATGGACATGATTTATTAGCTGTTGCGGTGGGAAGTAGTGCAGATGGCCAAACACCCTAACATTTCACTTTACAGATTGCGTCAACTTAACACGAGAGAAGGGAGAGAAAAAAGGAATTCACTCTCAATACAGACGCCGCTTCTTTCTTCTGCTCTTGGGTCGAAGATAACCTTTCAAAATGGAAGATTTTTCACAGTAATCTTCAGAAATGATTTTTTTTTTCCCTTCTTCTTTAAGGATCCCTTCTCTAATCCACCCTCCATATATCATTGCCCAACATTTCCTTTTTTTAAATTGGAGGGATTTATTTCTTTTTATACTGGAAAATAAATGATAAACCCATAAAAATTTGTTGTTCGAAAAATAGATAAGAACACAAAAACAGCGCATTACGCTTCATGCCATGTTTTAGCCCAGATTACAGTCTAAAGACTGATCAAAGTGAGCAAAATAAATGTATTTAATAAAAATCGTGATTAATTACTTATTTGGACTAAACTAAGCAGAAAATGTCAAAGCAAGAATTAAATTATGTTTAAATAAATAAAAAAAAAAAACTTGAATCAAAAGTTTTTTCAAGACGAGACGGTACTTTTCAAATACATTTTCAAATATAAGATATTCATGTAAGAGCATTTGAAAATACATGGCTAGCCAGTTAATAAGTTATGTCATGTAGCCCTGTTTAGAAGTAATTACTTTAATAATTTTTCTAAAGTAAATTATATCATAAGTAAACAGAATAAAGTAAATATATTTGCTGGCCTCCGCCAGCCTCAATGAATTTTCTAGGCGCAAATAAACAAAAAAAGGCCTAAAAATAAACATACATACGCATTATAAATTCAACCTTTGATGTAAATTATATCATTTATACTTTGTATTGAATTACGAATGGTTTTAAAATAACTTTTAAATTTAAAAATAATGGTAAAGAAACTAATTGTAATATGAGCTAATAATTGCAAAATTTAACGAGCGTAAGAATGTTAGTAAGCAACAAACTGATGAGATCTAGGAAGATCGAAACAGTCTGTTTTTGAAAATCCCAAAAATAACTCAGTGGATATTTAATTGTTGTTTAATATGAGCTAATAGAAGTATCTTTTTATATAGAGGGTGCCGCAAATGCTTGAATCCATATGCAAATTTTTAATTTCTCTTTTTCCACAAAAATTAATTTTAATTTTTTATTTTCAGATTAATATTTCATGGATTTAATATACCATATTAAATATATACATGAACATGAAATTGCTTTAATTCATATTTTAAAACAAAAATGGAATTAGTGTTTGGAGCTAATGATGTACACCCATTAAAAAGTTTAATTGAATAGTTGATTAAACAAGCAATTAAAATTAATGGAAATGAACCAGCGCATCTGATAATAAATGTAATAGATAATAATTCTATTATTACTATTTCCCGCTATCTTGTTTATGAAAAGATTTCATTACTTTTCTTTAAGAAAGGCAAATTCACGAATCCATCTAATAAACCGGATGTCTAAGAGGAAACGGAAATTGCAGACTCTGGTATCCTATCTTAGAGCTACTTCTTCAATTATATCCAAAAATAGAACGAAATAAATTTCGTTATTTCGTCGTTTTATCAATAATTTTTATTTTTACTTGGTTTTCCAGTATCTTTCATACAGATATTCTATTGGCATTTAAATCCTTACGCTGAAATCATACAGCGGATATACAGAACACTAATTGAGAATTACAATTTAAAAATACAACAGGGTAATTTTATTAATAGAGGGATAATTAAATTATATTAAGTTAAAACAAATTGATTAATAAATGCACGATTGTTTTTAAATATATAATTGTTTTCTTTGTAAATATAATTTAAAAAAGTTCACTCTCGTTTTAAATGATTTTTTTAATGTGTTTATGAATTAAATTTTAATGACTTTAATGAAATTATGTATGAAATGCCAATTATAGTCAAACCGGATTTTTATCTTCAGTGTGTGCTTAAGAAAAATAAATTATCTAAAATGCAATAATAGAGCTCAAGAATAAAGCTATTGTCGTTGGTAATAAATTTTTCAAAATTAGATTTGGAACTTCATTAAACAAAATTAAGGAGAAGCAAATGTTTTGATTGTATTAAAGAAGCTTTTTCGCAATTGTCGTCGGTTCTTAATGTACTGCAATTTTTTAATTCAATTTATTACGTAAAGATAACTGTTCTTATTTAAGTTTTCTAACCCGAACTTCATTTAGCTTATCTAAACTTTTAAAGGATATATTACTTAAGTCTAAAGCAAATAATCTGCCTCAAACAATCAACGATAAATAATTGTTAAGTTATCTTGAATAGGATTGTAACGAGTTCATTATAAGGTTGTGATGTCTCTATTATATTCCGGAAAAAAAATTTCATTGTTACTACTATTAAAATTTACCATCGATAGCGACTTGATTTTTTAAAATTCATATTAACAGAAATTAAAAAAATAGTTAAAAAAATTAAAAATCTCGTATATCACAAGGAAATCGAACATCAAATTAAGCTGTAAAAATTTAACGAAGAATTGCAGAATTCATTTTCATTGCACCTTGTATTTTGCGATTGTTTAGGGGGGCGTCCATTAATTACGTGTGGTGTTTTTAAAAAATTTGGACTCCTCTCTCTCCCCTTTGATGAGATTTGGTAAGATATGGTAGCCTCCCCCCCCCCCACGTGAGATTTCAAAAAGTAAAAAAATCTGTTATAATATGTATATTCTCTGAAATAAAAAGTTGACGTGAAATAAAAAGTTGTTTAGGGGGCGTCCATTAATTACGTGTGATGTTTTTAAAAAATGTGGACCCCTCTCTCTCCCCCTTGATAAGATTTGGTAAGATATGGTAGCCTCCCCCCCCCCCCTGAGATTTCAAAAAGTAAAAAAATCTGTTATAATATGTATATTCTCTGAAATAAAAAGTTGACGTGAGATTTTCACTGATCCACCCCCCCATCCCCTTAAATGAGGTTTGGTGAGATTTTGCCGGACATTTTCTCCCCCCCATTTTGAGCTCACGTAAATAATGGATGCCCCCTTATCAGTGTAGAGCAGGAGTTCTCAAACTTCTCCGGTTCACGGCACCCTTAGTATCCCAGAAACTTTTTCATGGCACCTGTTCGGCAAAAGAATTATCTAAATACAGTAAACTCCCAATTATCCGAGGAATTGGATTGCGCGGCAACCGCGGATAGGACGAAATAGGACGAAAATCAACACAAAAATACTTTTAACATGTTTCATTTACATTAAAATGACAATACATGCAGTTACAGTACGTACACTCCAAACAATTATTTTATTTTATTTTATTTTATTTTCCTGGCCCCCCCCCCCTCCCCCTTGGTTAGATTTCAAAAATTTTAACATTCAAAATAAAAAACGGAAATCTTGCTTTAATATATATTTTCTCTGAATGAAAAAGTTTACGTGAGATTTTCGTTGACCCCCCTCCCCCTTGGTGAGATTTGGTGAGATTTTGCCGGACCCCCCCTCCCCCTTTTGACCTCACGTAATTAATGGACGTCCCCTAACCTTACCCTCTCCGTGTACAACTACAACTAATACCTCAAGCGTCAGATGTCAAGTTTTGTTTCAAATAACACTCAACTTACGAATTAATGTACGTGAATGAAAGAATGTAAAACAAATTTACAAAATAATAAAAAAAAATTGAAGTTAGTGGCTTGTTTGACAAGTCAGCTGTCTGACGTGTATAGAAGGGGAAGGCTCTCCCGTAATTTAGTGTAACCTGTCGGCCTAAACTATGCCCACAAGGTGTTTGTCTATAATTGTCTTTACTTATTTTGTTAGCCTCTGTTATTGTTTACCTTATTCTAGATTTCAAAAAAAAATTTTAATTCCATAATTTATTGTACTGTGAAAAAAAAATGAAAACAGGAGAGGTCCGCGGATAATCGGGAGTTTACTGTAGTTCTACTTATTAAGCAATCAGAACTCCACGACGCACAGCTTGAGAATTACTGGATATTGGGAGTTAGGTCGTGTATTTAATTTTTATTTGGTCATTTATATTACTGATATTTTTCTTTTTCTTTTGAGTTGCTGTTATTGTATCCTCTAGCAAACCATAGATTTTATATTTTAATTCTATAGTAATAATCAACTATACTGAAACATTATAAATAGAACGATAGATAAATAGATGGATAGATAGTAAGAAAAATTTGGATCACATATAATATAGGCCTATATAAAATTTTTTATAAATTTTTTTCAGATTAAAGCATTGAAAATCGTAAATTATCACAAAATGAATGAATTAGAAAAAAATTAAGAAATTTATCTCGAAACAGATATAAGCCGGAAACGACCGAACATATTTGCAAAGAACTTTCTGTCCGGTTGCACCATTCAAGTTTAGCCTTGGTGAAACTGAAGAAGAACCAACTTCCGTCGCAAACCTATTGCGCCAACAATCTTGTCGAGAAGATTGCGGTTCAAAAGAGTTGTCAAGTTGAACCACCGAATTCGACTGCTTACCTCACTAAACCCTAACTCAGCATCGGTCGTTGAATAGGAGTTAGGGTTCTTTTACAGAAAACAATTTGAGATTCAGTCTCAAATAATATAAAATTATACACAAGAAGCCAGAAAGGATGAATATTTTTAATTGAATTTCATAATACTGTAAATTAACTATTTGAATCAGATTAGTTTGAAACCATATAACAACAACCAATACGGCCGTTTCGTGAGAGGTAATGTAATGATAAGTTATGGTTATATAATGATAAGTAAATAACAATTTACTAAAAATTATAAAAAAAAAAAAAATGTTTTTTAATAGTGCTTTTTAATGAAATAAATAGTTATACATGCAGTATGTATTTTGTTAAAAAAAATAATACAAACTACCAAATTTCATAACAATTATATATATTTAATTAGTATTATTGGGAAATTTTCGGCTACCACACATCTCAATTAAAAATAAAAATATACATACAATTAAAATAAAAGTATGTAAAGTTCCCATATTTCTTTAGTAGATCTTTTCTCCTACAGCCTCTACTATTAAATATTTCTAACATCACACCAAAATTAAAATGTAAACTACATTTAATATCAAAAAAGCAAATTAAAATAAAAGTATTTTTGAGATGTCCGACATTTTTTTGTCAAGTGGTTGGAATACAATAAGTTTCTGAATATAAAGCCTATAATCCATCGGAAGATGTGATATCAGATGGTTCCCTTGAAAGTTAAGGGATAATACAATGCTTCATTCGACATGACAAGTGGGGGGAGGGCAAAAAAAATTAATGAGGATTACATATATTTAATTAAAAGCGAAAACAAAACCGGAGAGAAAATTTATAAAATTAAAAATTATTGGTTGGCTTTATTAATTTCCTATTAATTTTCAGAATTTTCAAAAAATTTCTTTTTCTTTTAAATGAAAAACTAATTTTACTATTGATTCCAAGATTGAACGATTCGTGTTTCACGTGGACAATATTTAATGAGTGTTTGAATTTAAAAAGTCGACTTTGATCTGTGTTGCCGAGAAGCAGAAGTAATATAAGGTCGCCTTGAAGAGAAAGTGGTGAATTATGTTTTGTGATATTTGCTCTTAAAGATATTGTGTTATGTTCAAAGCATAACTGTTTGCGAATTGTGTAATAACCAGGAAAAACTTAGGTCATTGAGGAGTTGCCAGAGTTCAAACTGTTGTAAATAGAACATATGTCTTTAAACATTCAAAGTGAAGATAATAAATAGGAATTCTCTTTTGCCGTATTGCAAGTTCCGAATGTTCTCAGGATTTTTAGGCCTCAAAGTATGAACTTAGAGTTGGGTGTATTGTCAAATCTTACTGATAGCAACATAACACTACTTTCAAAATATTACCTTCCTGGGATAAATAGTTTTATATTAATTATTTTCACTAATAACCTACAAACCAATTTTTGAAAAAAAGTGGCATTTTAAGGGAATAATTTTTTTCTCTGATGATAATAAGGGGCTTTACAATCTATAACAATAATAATAATATTTTTTATTTTTAAAGGCCTTATCAGGTTTATAATACAAGTTTACAACACAGTTTATGACATAGCATGAATCCAGGAGGCGTCAAATTTTTTATGATTTTGTTTTATTAAAATTACGTTTAACAAAAATCAATATGTTCATTCACGCCTCCACATCAGGACCTTCAATTTGATGTATTTCCTCAGTATCTGGGCCGCGCGGTTGGCGTTGTCACTGTGACATTGGCGTCTCACCTCTGAATACCGGGGTTCAGTTCTCCTGTAGGTTTCCTGATGGTGGACGATCTGCGCTGGTTAGGTTTTCTCGGGGTTCTCCCGTTTCCCCTGCATTTCTCCCACCATAGTTTCTCAGTCTTTCTCTCCATCTATCCTTACTTCCGTGGGTTAGTACAACAGATCTCCTGTCGCAATGCTTGGCTTTCCTGCCACCCACATTCACCACAGAAAGATATGCAAAAACTTACCCCTGTATCTCATGTGAAAAAGGACTTACAGACTCTTCCTTTTCTACACAGGGTGTAAATGAGATCATGTTAACAGATCGAGAGCGGGTTCAGTGATGATATTTTCTTAATATACCATACTTATGGCCGAAAACGCTTCGTGGAAGCAGTATCTGTATACATAATAATAATAACATTTCTAGTATCGTTAATACATTTATAAACTATAGCAAAGAAATAAGACTACTGTATTCAAGAATTTACGTTATATATTTACAATACACATCAGATCCAGTTGTATGTCAATAGATTCATCTGTCAATTCCATTTTATAAAGAAAATATTTTCTTTTATTTCAACGTAGTTCTCCTGACGGGAGTCATCAAATTAAATGTAGGCCTGTTTCTCAGAAAATTGCAGCATTTGTATCCATTGCAGAAAGGTATGTCTTAACCAAAAATCATTTAAATTAAAACACGGAAAACCATCATTAGGACTAAAGTTGTTTCTGTGGTCCGGAAAGGATATTACATCGATTTCGATTCAAATCCTCTTCTAATGGAGGTTACTAAGCAACTGTTCGCTAATGACTGTATTGTTGTGACCGCGGCAGATAAAGAAGGAGCTGTGATTGTCCTCTTCGTAATTGATTGCCGTAATATGGTTAAATGAACATCTCAAAGCTACTGACTTCAGGGAGACCAGAACTGTCAGAACTGGTAGTCGAGTAAAGAATTGAATGCAAGTAATTCCTTAGTAAAGTAGAAACTAATAGAATATTGGAACAGTGATTCTCTTTATATTCCTCTAGTTAATAAAGTAAAAAAAAATATAAAAATTAAAGCAGCCATTTGAAGGATATTGAAAAGAAAGATAAAATACAGAGTTCAAAGATTAACTAAGACGGCAAAAAAAGAATGTAATGCATGAAATTGAATTCTAGTGATTTTTTGTTTTTACCAGATATCTTGGTGTTGGAAACGAATGCCAATGAATTTGGGAGGATTTTACTCCAGTTTCTTTTCTATGACAGGCCACAAAATCAATAGGGATCTTCTTTATAAAAACTTAAGCTTTCTTTAAAGTTTCTTTAAACTTGCCTTTCTGATTCTTTTATCGGGAAGGCGGGGTTGGGCTGATGAGTCCGTAGCAGGACGAAACAGCTGTTCCCAACTCCTCCCCATAATTGAAACAGAAAGTCAATTTTAATTTATTCATGTGCTGGTTTTTGTTCTTGTTCCCCCTTTTTTAATTAATTTGCACAGCACGTTAAATCTTTTATTGAACCAGGTGATCCTTTAGTGTTCTTACTTTATTTTCGTTTTATTTTACCGGGCTTCCTGATACTATTAGTATTAACTACCAAGAAGTTTCGTGAAAGAACTTGAACGTCATGAAGAACCCAAATGAAAAAAAAAAAATCCCTTTTGTATTGATACCTGTTTAAAACAAACAGTAGAGATGTTTTATAAGTAAACATTATTCCACACTTTAAACATATTTAAAATACGTTTAATAACCGCAAATTTTCAGAAAGAATATATGTCTTTCCTTTCTCAAGCTACAAATAAATATAATAATCTTCACAGCAAAACAGGAAAAACTGAACATTAACATACTTACCACAATAATAAAATAACATCAGTACTTATAAAACGCATACTAAACATATCTTCTGTTGTTAATTTAATAATAATCACAAGTTTAACTCATCAATTCTTCAAATTTAATAGTGTTGTTTGAATTTAAATTTAACAAATCTTTAGGCAAGTTTACAAATCTCTCATTAACTGCTATAACTTCATTGCTATTCAGGTTTTGACCTCTCGTATTCCTAATCGGAATACACTTTTTACACTTTTTAGTGATAGTATCTTTCTTTGTGCAATGTTTTTACATATCTCTTCGATCTGTGACCGCAATTAAAACAATGTTCAATTATTTTTGATTTCGCTTTAAACACTTTCCATGTTCCATTATACGTTTGTTTGTTTTCCTCTATATAGAATTTTCTACAATTTTCAAATTCAATCTTATAAACAATACCCATCTCATTTTTCAAATCATTTTTATTTATTTTTGAACATAAAACATTTTTCAGTTTGTCTCTGTATTCAAACGTAACAAGTTAAACCTCTTACAGATTCCGTTTAATACGATACTATTTTTATTCAAATAAGATAATAGTATTCTTGTATTTAATTGTTGCTTATTCAGTTCTTTAATAGTAAATTTGTTATACTTCAATATTACTTCGTTCATAAATTTCTCTTGATATCCATTTTTTGCTTGAAATCTCTTTCATGTTTTCAATTTCTTTTATATAATCCCCTTCCGAACTCGTTTATTTAAGTAATGTTTATTTATAAATATGAACTTTAAAATAGATCGTTTAAGGAGGAAGTATGGACTAGAAGTAGAGTATTTTTTTTTTTCATTTCCTAATTAAATTAATTAAATCTGCATTATTTGCATAAGTCTGAGCCCAATTAATTTTAATCATAATAAAGTTCGTGTAGAGCATCAATATAA
>JAFIDM010000004.1:43364805-43378919 GCA_023159025.1 Thereuonema tuberculata | reverse complement strand
GTGTAGAGCATCAATATAATGATCAATATCCTCTTTTACGACATTAAAAAAAATTCAATTCATGTTCTGAGTTGATTCTAATGCAAATGCTTCAATTCTAATGTATTTCTACGAGAATTTCTAATTTCTCGAGAATGACCAACACGGAAATAATTTAAAATATATAAATAGATAATTTATATAATATAAATAAGCTAGATCCTTAAATATACTTGACGCGTTTCAAGAGATTCATCCGCGGTTCCATATTTTTTAGGGAAATGTATGCACACACTAATTTGATGAGACTTGATTTTCCTGGGAAATTACACAAAAATGGACTTAAACATAAAAATTCAATGTAAATAATTTTGAGTTTTCAGAACTCCTTAAAAATTTGAAAGAAACCTGAAATTCCTAAAATTTCAGCTTCTAGCATAGTTTTTGACTTATACTGATGATAAACCGGACGGACGGACATGCGCATTTATTATTTTTTTTATATTTTAACCTTCGACTCAGATTAAGTAGTATTGCAAATATTAGACGAAACCTAAATTCTCTGTGATATTTACTGCTAAATTGATTTTTTTTAAACTTTCGATCTGTAAATGCAAAAATTTAATTCGTTTTGTTGATTATATTTATTCGATGTTTCAGGTTCGTTATTTTTTTTAATGCTGCATCATTTCATATGTTTAGATATTTGTTTATACTTCGTTTTATAATAACTCATTTTAAATTGAAGGGGGCAAGTGGATGAAGGTGTTATATTACAAAAATGTACTTTTGAGAAAAACCGGTTTAAAGTTTTTGTTCTAGCAAGTCTTTCTGTATTAGAAATAACTTTATCCACCAGATATCTACGGATCTATGCATCCAACACTCTCCAAATGAAAATAAAGCTGCACAAAACTTTTTCATCCACAAAAAAAAAAAACAACAACTCAACGTTTTACAAATTATAACATAATACCTTCATCCATTTAACCCTTCAATTGTATTGCTAAAAAGCAATTTGGCCAGTATATTTTGAAGTATTTATTTTCTATATTCAGTTAAATTTATCCTCATTAAAGGGATGTTTAACTATATTCTGAATTATAATCTCCTTCTAAAAGTGTTGTAAAGAATAATAAATGAATTGGAACAGTCAAGACAGTTTTAAATTTGACCCAAAATTTAGTTTCTCTAATAAAAATGTTTTTCGTTATCAGTATTTACTATATTTTGAAGCCACATCCGAAATCTATACATCACGGTATTGGTTTCAAATTTCACTATATTGGCATCTCTTCAAATAAGATCTGAATTGATAAATAATACTCCATCACAACAATAAAGTCGACAGATGAAATTGCATCCCAAAGCCCAACAAAAGAAAGGAAGCTCTTTGTATTTCATTATTTTGCAATACATTTTAATTCAGCCTTGCATTCTACCTGTAATCTAAGTTGAAAGAATGCTTTCTGAACACATCACAACAAAACGAAATAAAAAAAGTTATTTGTGTTCAGCATTTGTGAACACTCAAAATTTAAAATTTGTATAAAAAATAACAGGATATAAAGGTAAGTAAAGAGAAAAAATCACAACTCGACAGAAAATATGCTTTCGCTCACTGAGCCAATATCAACGGGAATCCTGAACAGCTGTTTCATCCTTATTAGGAATCATCAGCAGAATTTACCCTTGATGTTCGGCTCAGTTGCCCGAAAGCTAAGCTAAAGCATTCTCGGTCAGTGCCTTTCAGTGAAAGGACAAGGCATTAATACAGTGCAACTTGGATAATTCGAAGCTCAAGGGACCACTACAAAACTTCGAATTATCCAAGTTTTCGAATTAAACAAGTTACATCTTTTAACTTTAATTTCAGGTCCACTGAATGCTTGAAAAGATTATTCTGTCAATAAGTAAATATTTATTCAGAAAGATCATGGTATGAAAGACTTAAACACTATATTTATGTAAACAAAATAAGATTTATATTACGTAAGCTACAGTACATATTACATTCAATACAGAAAATTATAATTTTTCAAAAAATTGTGCAATGTCTCATTGTTTTGTAGAATTCAGTCGCTCAAGGTTAGCAAAATCACCAAGCATGTTTAGTGAACAGAAAACAGCTTCACTTACGTTGGTTTGTCCTTCAATGTACCCAGTGGCGGACTTACCTATGGCGCCGCCCCTAGGCACGATTCGGCCGGCCGCCCCTTTGTGTTTCGCGAATAAACGAAACGTCTCAACATAACAGGCGATTTTTAATTTTCCGTCATTGGCACGCTTTTATTCATACCTTTTTCCAAGAAAGGCATAGTGAAATAATTTATTTTGAATTTTTAATACAGTAAAACCTCGTTAAGTCGTCACCCGGATAAGTTGTCACTCCGTTTAAGTCGTCGTTTTCCTTTGGTCCCGACAAGGTCTCATAGACAATAATGTAAAATAACCCTCTTTTACTCGTCACCAAATTTAATTCTACTCATGATAACTCGTCACCCTCAAAACTGGCGAAAAGCATCTTTATTCTCAATTTTGCCTGCTATCTTTTCAAGCCCCGCCCCTTGACTTTAAGAAAGCTTAGCCTTTACGGGGAATTTTCACGTGGGAACTTCACTTGGGAAATTACACACTTCTCGCTGCGACTCTTGTCAAGTGTATACGTTTTACTTGACCGCTACTGAGTGTGATTTCATTTCATAGCGAGTAAGCTCCGCTATAACGGCTATTTTTTATCTTGCAATTTCGTGGTTCGATTACATTTGTAACATGTCAGGGAAACGAAAACTTACCTCGTTATGTTTTAAAGAAAAAAAAAGACTTAATTGCACTTTTTGAAAAATCAAATGTTTCGAAAACAGCTTTTGCCAAAGAACATCGTATTCCCAGGACTACATTAAACGATATTCTTTCATCGAAACAAATAATTGAAGAAGCTGACTGCAAAGACAAAAGAAAGAGAATGAGGAAATCGAAGTTTGACGAGATCGAGGTGGGTTTAGCTAGTTCGATGGCTAAAACATGCCAAATCGCAAAATGTGCCGATTTCTGCCGTGATTCTCAAAGAAAAAGCCATGGAAATTGCTAAGGAGTTGAACATTGAAGATTTTGGCGGCAGCAATGGTTGGCTGGAACGTTTCAAAGACAGACATTGCCTTTCTTTAAAACGATTATCATATGGTAACTATAAAAAGTGGTTTTTTTTTTTACTTTCCACTCATTTGCATATATTGATTTCTGAAAATCTTGTTTTTCTCACCGAATCCTACATCAATTCATGAAAATACTGTATTTCAGTGTTTTTTTGTTCGTTTTTTTTTCCAAAAATTCCCACTCCGCCTAAGTCGTCACTCCGCTTAAGCCGTCAAAAATGTTTGGTCCCTTGAGTGACGACTTACGAGGTTTTACTGTAATATATTTTGAGATGAAAAAAATATTTTGACATTTAGGCGAGAGTGAATATGAATAGATATATTTATTGCTAGATATATTTAATATAATAAAAAAAGTAATAATATTATGTCTTATATAATAATATACTGTATTATATATAATATTTTATTGTAATATATTACGAAAATATTCATACCTTCACTTTCTCATTCCTTGGTGAAGAAGATTCAAAATAAGACAGCTCACAAGATTTGTAAGTTGTATCTTATTGCACTTAAGAAGTAATTCTTTTTTAACACAAATAGGAGAAATTTACTTAAATTCATTTTTGTCCTTTTTGATATAATAGTTTATAATGATAAAAATAGTGTAAAAAATTATCATTAATATTCTTTGTATGTGGAATATATAGTATCGTTTAATAGTTTTACTACGACAACAAAACTGCTAAGGTATTACGAAAATAAATTCTTATATTAAACGTTTACGCCTTGCTTTCAACGAAAAATTCTTCTATTAATTGTTCAAATCCAAACTCTTCGCCATTAAGGATCTCGGCTTCAATGTTAAGAATTGCAAGAGAATTCAATTTTTTCTTCCTTTAGGGTAGAACGTAGATATGACTTAATCCTCTTTAATGACGAAAATGATCTTTCTGCAGAACAGTTGCTAACCGCAGTACACAAATACATTCTCAGAGCTATATCTACATTAGGAAACATATCCTGCAAGATATCTTCTCTGAGGAACTTGCTCATAGAAAGAGGTGCGCATTTGACATTATTGCACTTGATCAATTTTCAAAAATGCACCCACTCACTTCCAAATGATGACTCTAGATCAGTATCGTAAAGGTTTTGCAGTTTTGCTGCATGTTCTAAAAGTACTGATGGTTATGTGTTTGAAAGGTCAGAAAAAGACTGAAAATCTATCAGCTACTATAGAATATACTTCTTTTCCATTTAGTAGTTCACTTTTAAGTCTGTCAGTAATAACATAAAAGGTTTCTACTTTGAACTTTTCTTTCCCTATTAGGACGACTTCATCTCCACTCTTTTCATCTGGAAAACGTTTTCTCTTCTGCAAGCGTTTAAAAGAAGTGTTATAATACCTCTTACACCATTCACATCGATCTATTGCCTTCTTTTCGTATACGTCAAACATATGGACGTAAAAAAAAAAAAAAAAAAAAAAAAAACTTATTTAAAAACAATCCCATAAAGTTTATCAGAACTTTTACAAATATACAAATTAAGATCATTGGCATTCGCACTTGTACTAAAAGATTAAAAATAGAATTAGATTGACAATAATAATAATTATAATAATAATAGACTAATAATAATAATAAGAAGAAATGCATAAATAACAAATGCAAGCTTTGATGTATTAGAAATCAAAACAAAACTAAAATAATATCGATGGCTTAGCGCAAAAGTAGCGAATATCCAAGATGCAAGTTTTGAGAAACAGCTAATTTAGTGGGAAATGTCCCTCAAAACTCAGGACCAATTCCTGGAAGTCTCATATTCGGTACAGATATTGTCATTGGGGTATACTACAATGGCATGGGGTTAAAAATTTGATTGTTGCATTTTTCAAGCAGTTTTGATCGATTCGATAGTTTGGATCTTACAGAAAGTTTGTGCCATTGAGATAGCTAAGGAAGAAGTAGCGAATGTGCAGAATTTTATCCTTATTAAAATTCATCACAACCTCCTTAAATGCTTGACCAAACTAGCGAACTACACTATTAGTTACGTTCATTGTTAGGGATTGACTAATATTAGCATCAGTATCAGCTAATATCCGTACGGTATCGGAACGGGAATTGAAGCGGATACCGTTCTTTACATTTGGGCCAAACCAAAGCGGTAAATCGCTTTGAAACTTCATTGTTCAGTAATTTAGGAACAAAAACAGATAGAAACATGCAATTTGTGACATTTTAAACTAGAAATTGATTAGAATAATCTTAGATAATTTTTGATAGTGTAATTTTAAGCTAACATTTTTCAATTAACAATTTATCCAAGGTGAGAAGGTTAGAGAAGGTGAGAAGGTGACAATGACCACGTGGCGTCATCTAGGGACAAACTAGCGAATACATTCGCTAGTTTTATCACAGAAAAGTGTTCAGTCAGCAGAGATGAAACGGTCAAAGTAGCGAATATGCACATTCGCTTCTATTGCCATTTAAGTTTTTAAAAAAGGGTACTTTTTCGCTAGTTTAGGTCCTAAAATCACAGGAAATATGCCATTTTGAAGGATTTGCTAGTTTTGCCCTACAAGAAGGCTCTTCAAGACACCTATTCGCCACAAAAAACTAATTTTGTATTTTACTGAATATTCGCTACTTTTGCGCTAAGCTATCGATATAATATTGTTTGTAAACTAATCAAAAATATTGAGGTGACAACTTACATTTTTAATAATGAAAGATTGTAACTGTTTTTAACGAAATTAGAAACACTAATTCGTGTCTTTTTGCCAGAAATAAATGTAATCAACAATCAATGTCCGCAATACACTTAAATAGACAAAAATATTCATTTCATCAGAATCCCACTGATGAATTTATTCATATCATCATCATCATTGCCACTATCAGTGTTAGTTTCGAAATCGGATCCAATACAAAAACAAACATTCTCCACTGTTTCTTCAACTACAGCATCAGTTTTTATCATTTTTCATAATTTACCGGTAAAAAAAAAAAAAAAAAAAAAAAATTCTTCCGGCTGCCGCCCCTCAATGGCTGCGCCCCTAGGCACGTGCCTAGTGTGCCTAATGGTAAGTCCGCCACTGAATGTACCGACGAAATTCGGCGCTATCCCGTACTCGTTGGCGATTTGGCATTTCTTCTTCACACCCTTTTCCACCTCGCCAATGACGGCGACCTTTTCAGCGAACGTTAAATTATTGTACATGCGTGGTTTACTGAAAGACATGGTGACACTGATAGCAGGAATCTCGAAAGGCGTCTGAAGCGTCACGTGTCGAACGGTGGCGGGAAGGGGATTTCAGTTGTCACGTGTCGAATTTCTTAACGATGAAACGCCGAAAAGTCGTTATGATTCGAAATTTTTTATAAAAACTTCGAATTAAGGAAGTTGAACTTCGAATTATCCACGATTTTTTAACATTGATTTGATAAGAAATTCAAGGGACTAAGAGAAATCTTCGAATTAACCACGATTTCGAATTAAAGACGTTCGAATTATCCAAGTTGCACTGTATTGTGATTTCACAGTTATTTTTTATTTGATTGTTTTTTTTATCATGGCGGCCCATTCCTGGAACCGAGAATGCTTTTACATAAAGCTTTCGCGCAACTGAGCCAAACATCAAGGATAAATTCTGTTGATGATTCCTAATAAGGATGAAACAGCTATCCATAATTTCCGTTGATGTTGGCTCAGTGTGCGAAGGAATATTTACTGTCACACAACTGGTTTTGTCTCTACTTATATACTATTATGGACGTTAAATTTGGTTTTCAGGACAAAAATGTTTTTGTCCTTTTATTGTTTTATGTAAATTTAAAGTTTTGCATGTTAGCAAATATTATTCATAGAAGATTTTACATACGTAAAAATATTTGCTTTTACTGAATTAAATGCAGTAAAAGTGTTTAGTAAAACTTTCAGTGTCGTGTTTTGTATTTTACAGTTGTAATTGTTTTTTATTTATATGAACTACAAATAGTTCTCATTTTACACTTATGTAGGTAAAGACTCTAAATACGCACATTGTTTCAAACACTCAATAAGCTCTGTTCCATTCTGCTTGATTGCAATGGCTGCTTACTTGTAAGTGAACTTGTTTGGATGTAACAGTTACAAGTGCTATTAGTAACTTTTGCTGTTTGAAGAATTTTTACTTTTTTTTTTTTTTATTCTTCATAATGTTGTTTTTTTTTTATTTCATAAAAAGTTTCTTGAACACTTTGCTTTCTAATTAATTTATTTAAATTGTTCTTTCTTTATCAATATATTTATTATTTATTTAAATAGAAGCTACTGAAAACTGTTGATCATGTTGCTGATAATTTGTTCTCATTTAAAAACCACTTTTTGAAAGAATCGAGCACAGTTAAAACGATATTATTACATTTTTTATAAGATATTTTCTTTATAAAACCCCATTTACGTCAAAATGGATCAAAATACGAATGAATTCATGAATAGATATGCGGGAAGAAAAATCATAAATTGACCGTATACCATAACAAGGAACAAATAAAGTTTCAAACAACTGAAATACAATTCTCGATTATAATTTTTCAATAACACATTTTATTTCTAGGCACAGAAATAATAAGTGTTATTAATGATGGGTTGCATTAAGAAAAAAACCCGGATACTACAAATGGTTTTGTCGTCCCCATAAAACCTAAACGACTAAAATGTATAGAAATGGTGAAGATTCTCAAATTGTTGGATGTGCCTCAGAAAATAACTTTTTCCCCGTCTTGTTTTCAGCGAATTCTTGATTTCTTATGCCCGGAAACCCTTACTGCTCTTTAATGCTAATTTAACGAGTAAAGCGTGTTTTACATGACATTCGGACGATAGAAATGTCGCAAGAAAAATCCTCGAACTGATTGTATTCCTAGCGTTTTTCGAAAGCCGTTTCACACGAACATCAGAATCGTTTCCGGAGGAAGTGAGAAACATCCAGAAACGGAAGTGGTACTTACTTCATTTGGCGCGAACACTCTCAAACAATTCAAAATGGGCTAGAAAAGTTCCACTTCGAATGGATCTAAAAACTGTTGCTTTCTTAAAGTTTAAATTAACTGAAAAATACTCAAACAATGAATAAGAAACACTATTTTAGTGCTAAGAGTGTTTTATCGAATGCTGCGATGGGTCGTTTCGTAAGGAAACAAGAAGATTCTGAATGTTATCTTCACTTCAAAAGTAACAATAAATTTGTAATGACTCGACGGACAATCGTTTAGTTGAAAGCTTTGCATTCAAGCATCAGGAATAGCCTGAGAATATTTTTAATTATTTAAAACTGAAGTTTTACGTCCACGATGTCCTTGCAAAACATTCTGGAAGTGGAAAAAGCTTTGATTGATTCTCAAAACTTTTGCATCGTACGACGTCACTGTGAGACCGTTTCGTGTTTTAGTATTCAAATCGGTCGCAAGACAGACGTCTGAGAGAAATTCGTTATCGTGTAAAATAGCAACGAGCGATGTTTTTCATCGTTGTTTCCGGTCACACGAAAGTTCATGCGAAACATACACATGAGTATGACAAGGTTCAACATAAATTGTCCCGTATTGAAAAGAAGAGGAGAACAAAGACTGGTGAAATTTAACTTGGGACTTCGTTTCTGATAAGAATTCAAAGAACATGTACAAAGATTGTGATTGGTTATTGTTTTGGTAGCGATTGGTTGATTCGAATCAAATCAAAAAGGTAACTGTTAAATTAGCAGTATTAAACGTATATTGGCTAAAATAACTTTTATGATTTAAAAGTTTAACGGATAAATTTAAGCAGTTTGATCCCCCAATAAGAAATTAAAGGAATTTGTAATAAAACTAGGCCATCCCCCGCGTACATGCGCTTATTTTTCTATATCACATAGAATTTGGTTAAGTAAGAATATTATCTTTAAAATATTGCAACGTTTCGGCAATTATAGTTCTAATTGTCATTTTCGAATTACAAATAAATAGACGGATTGGAAATAAATTAACAATCTTGAGATTAAAAAAAAAAGGTTGAATACATTCATTATTGATGGGAGAAGGGGAGGAAACATAAGTCAAAAAACAATATAAAGTGAGTTGTAGTCCCCTTGGCCTAATGGATAAGATGTCTGACTTCGGATCAGAAGGTTGCAGGTTCGATTCCCGTCGCGCACGTTTCATTGTATAAATTATTTTTATTTTCCATTCTCACAGGAAATTGCGCCCAACAGACAGAGAAATAAAAGATTTTAGTAATATAGATTAATAATTCATTACATAGTAGATAAATTCAGATTGAACTTTAAAAAATTCTTTTAGCAATCTTAATTACCTGGACGAAGATAGAAAACAAAAGCAGAAAGAAAGAAGTCAGAAAAATTGTACAAATGAATCAAATTAACTTTGCTCTTTATTTAAAAAAAAAACCAGACCCTACAATATATTAAAGTTCAGTCAACTAGATAACATCTAAACAACTAAATTGGACAACGAAATCCACTTTAAACGATTTTTTTTTTGTGTTGACTGAGCAGAAGAAAACAAATAAAATGAAGGAAGATTCGAGAATTCAATGGATAAGTTGATAGAATCAATGTTGACTCAACCATGCACACAAGATTTACTGAAATCAATCAATTCAATAAAGAACGGACGGGTAGTCTTATTCTGAAGGACAAAAATCAACAAATTTCACTTAATAATTTCACGATCAAATTAAATTTACTTGTACATGAAGCAGATCGTTTAAAAGATGGAAAAACAAAAAACAAAACCCAGGCAAATTTATGTCATTTATTTTGCGTTCGACATGAGTTAAATTGATTTTATGTTTACTGAACTAAATATTAATAATGAAAATCAACTGATAATAAAATAGTAATTAAAATAAATAAATAGCCCTTACTTTCTTTGGCTCTATTTGCTTTTATTTGAGCAGTTCCTTCAATGTAAGATTTTTTTTTAATTTTCCTTTCTTACATTTATGTATTTTCTTGGTATATTTCCTTGGTGTATATTTCCTTGGTAGTACTGTCAAGGTAACACTGAATATATGAAGGCCAATTTTCGCAATTTTTTTTATGGATTACCAATAACTGTAGGCATAAAAATTGTAAACAAAATAGATTTATCATGTTCCTTAATGATTTTCATTCCTTAACCCTCTATTTATCAACTGATTAAATAATTTATTGCAACTTCAGCAATCCAAGAAAAACAGAATTTAGCAAAAATTTTAAGTAAAATTTTTTAAAACCGTTTGTTGAAAAAAAAATAGTTGGAGGATCTATAATAAAAACAAAAAACACGGAGAATCTATAATAATTCTATATTAGCTGCAGATTGAAATATTGACTAGTGGTTAAATCTTTGAGAAAAGTAATGTAGTTTGTATAAACATCAACATTTCATTTTAAAGTTTAGATTCTTTTAGCTGTGTTGATCAAATAAATTGAAATAAAAATAGGTTAAAGTTGTCCAAAAATTCTATTCGCAGTTTTTGCAGTGAAGCCGATGTCGCTGTGACTAATGGAAGAGCTTGACTTTCTCATATGATGTCACTTCGACTTATTCTCAATTTTTTATTCTTTCGTCGCAGAACATAACTTACTCAATTTAAAGGCTGACGACAGAATTCTATGTGCACTGAATAGTCGAAAAATGTAAGTGCTCTATAAAGGAAAAAAAAAAAAAGAGTAACAATCTTTTCTTCAATATATACAACAGAATATATTTTTTATTCGAAGCAACATAGATATAAGAAAATGTAAGCTTTTAGCAATGCCATTCAAACAAATATTCTATGTGGGGGATCTAATCCTATTTTGATGCAACACTTTCAACTAACGTAAAGGGCACTAACTATAAAAAAACAAAAACATTGAAGTCAGTAAGGTGCCCTTATTCAATCCTGACACCATTTAGATCTATTTTAGCGCCATCTATAAAATAGACAGTACTTTATTTATTTATATGGTACATTCATTTATTTTATCTCTATCACTCTCATCCTGTTCTAAAACGTTGTAAGAGAAATCCAAACATCTGTCTTAAATAAGATTCTTTAAAGTTTTTGGTGATTAGATTACGTTGAATCAGGTTTTTATTTCATTTAAATAACTACAATTTGTCCTGAAAATGAATATGATAAAAGCTCATTTATTTTAATACATGAAAATTAAATAAAATTGAAGATTTATTTTTGCCTTTAGGCTTCTATACAGAGCGTAGCTCATGACAGGAGAAGCCTTATATCCTTCCTCTATCTGTCCGTCCGTCGCTAGAAATTATTCGGGACAATCGATCTGTAAAACGGGACATTCAATGTTGGCGATAAATACGGGATATCCCTAATAATATGGGACAGATTGTAACCCTATGTACAGAGTAATCAGCGCTGGGGGGGGGGGGGGCGCTGAATAAAGGTTTGAAAACTGTGATCTTTATTTCACTTTCTGTGAAAATTTAACAACCTTTAACAAAATTAAACACAAAATGAAATGGAAACACAGACACAACCGAATTAAGATCAGTAAAGTTTTTTTTTTTTTTTTTTTTTTTTTAACATAGCATCATTTTTTAGTAGAATTGCACAAGTTAAATCCCAATTTAAGCACCAAACTTTGAATTTTTTATTTTACAAACTTCATAAATTTCTTTTCCAAATTTTAATTATTTATTTTAATTATTAAAATAAGTCTCCGTATTGAAATTTTGTTAATTTGAAATCAATATATCACAATGATTATTATCCGGAGTAGGAAATACGACGTCATTTTATAAAAGATTTGATAATAACGATTGATAATAATAAGTAATAGTTTTTCCACAGTTTTTGAGTCATTAGGCTAGTAAAAGGAATTAACGAAATAAATTCCGAAAATTCGCCATATCTGTATGAATATCGTATTTATTTCTTTTGAGTTGAGGAGGTGAGTGTAAATAATTAATAATATCAATAAGCTAATATCAATTGTACAATAGTTAAGTTCCTATTGTTATTTTCACATAGATATTAAAGAAATCTCGTAGGTTTGAAGTTAGAATATTTTAATCAAAAAATACGCAAAAAATATATTTATTTATTTATTTATTATTATTTCTCTTTTCTTCAGTGTTAACTGAGTTTTAAGTAGAGAGTAAGGGTTTTACCCAGAGTAACTCTTTACTATTGAGGGGAGTTGAGAAATCTTCTTGTGATATGACAATTTGAGATTATTATCGCCTTTTGTAACTGAATATATGTGTTTGGGTTCAGATGGAGTGTTTTAAAACTATTTTGAATTTATTTTGGGACTACTACGGTAGCTGAAATGACGATGGGCACTATATAAACCTGTTCCATACTCAAATTCTCTTTATTTCCATTGCTAATTCTTGATATTTGATGATATTTATTATTATTATTATTATTGATGTTTATTATTATTATTATTATTATTGATGTTTATTATTATTATTATTATTATTACATTGATTATATTTATACGATATATTTATATTATTACATTTAAATTATTTCTTTTAAAATATTACCTTTTTTTTATTGATATTTCTTTGTTAAAATATTTTTATTTATTTGCCTACACATTTATTACCCGTCAAAAAATGCATTTTGTAACTTATTCAAAAAGGAATAAATTGAGAAGTCTGAACCGCAGTTATTAAAAAACATCAAAAATTAAAAGTTTTATTCTTTAAGATGCATGCCGTTCAAATTATTATATTTTTTTATTATTTAAATATATATATTTGCTTTTTGCTTGTTTTTATTTTTTTCTAATTTAACGAAGTATTGATATGATTTTGTTTGACTTATTCTGAACAAGCTATATAATTTATATTTTGTCTATTCTGTTATTGATTCATCTTAAGTCAGGTTTATTTTACAAGCGGAAGAGCAGCAGTAGAATATCAATTTTTATTTTCTTTAGGTCAAAATCGAGAAACTTCTTTATTCAGGAAATTTAATAACTTGTTTATTAAGGAATCTATCTTCAGTTCCGTTCTTCCTCAACAATGCTTTCGTGCAGAGAAAAATCGATTCGAAAAAAAAGAAAGAAAATCCATTGTTACGATATATTCTGATGGAAGATTTCAATTCGGAGACGATTTGAAACCCGATATTGACATAATTTTCAATTTTTTTTTTATTCAAATCAATGCAAGATGATATGGATTTGATGGCGACATTTTGAATAAGACAGCGCGGAAGCTCCGGATGTCTAACAAATATCCGGTTCTGAAGCGGAAACAGTCGCTCGGAAATAGGAGAACATTTTGACTTCAAACCATTAGGATTTCCTTCAATCGCTGCTAAGTTTTAATGGCGATGTCGAACTTCTTTGTTATTCGAAATACACGGAAATATAAAGAAGCAAACGTAAAGAAAAATTAAAAAAGAAAGCCAACAACTTTTTATTTCTTATTTTCATTAAAGCAGTTTTTTTTTCCAACTGTAGCTAACTAATAAGTGAAATGTAAGTAAATCTAAAGTGAAATTTTATTTATTTTTATAGATAAGTTCCAGGATTTAAGACAGTGATCGTTTTATGGTTAGATAACTTAGGCTTTTAACGAGGGCCTTGCTTGCTTAGGGACCTCTGTTGTGGAAATAAGCGGTGTTTTTTATTTGTTTTTTGGGATGGATGATATTAAACAGAATTATTAAAGTAAATGGGGCATTTTTAACTAAGCTTACAGAATGTTACTACTCCACTTGAAAACTTTCTTCTTTATTTGCTTGACGGATTTTTATTCTTGTTAATTATTTAACAGTGTGATTATCATACATAATTCAGAAGTAAACACTTGAGCCCAGTCATTAAATAAACACAATAAATATATTATTACAAATTCTTAGTAAATAAATTCTTGCAATGTATACATCTCATTACAAATTCTCCTTTGAATCATTAATACATTATTCCGATAACAACAGATTCTTGGATCACATAAAGCACTGATACACTTTAAACATAAACCGTACTTACAAATCAATCTTTATTACAGCTCATTTATCCTAAAT
>JAFIDM010000004.1:43331907-43354805 GCA_023159025.1 Thereuonema tuberculata | reverse complement strand
AATGTTCGAGTGGGGACAATCTGTTTAACTCGGAATATTTAATTGCTTTTAGAATGGTTATCTGCCTCCAATAACTGAGTGAACATGAAGTCATTTCAACTTAAACATGGTCTTCTTTGTCCTTGTTTGGACGGACACAATGCTAAAAACGGCTGGACTGGTTTTTTTTTTTTTTATTAAGCCAAATTAAATAAATATTTTAATATAAGTTCCTTGTTTATAAACCAACTTAAAATAAAACCATTATTATTTTAGTCTTCGTCCCCCATCCCTCAAAATTGATTCCCTCCCCATCACCCCATGCTCGGTTCTCACTCTGCGATGGTAACTGAGGACATGCCTAGTTTTAAAACTAAGAAAACCAGACGTTAAAACGATTCATGAGCTTGGCATTTCCATTAGGGTTCTTCATCGTAAAATACTATTTAGTTATTACAACAACAAAGAATAAATCTAATACAACTAAATTTATACATCTTCATGTATTAAATTGTTTCAATACAGTTGTAAAATAATATTGTAACAAAAAAAGTTTAAAATTAATAATGAAAACAATTAAATAAATGAAATAAAAGATTACGTAATTTTACAATATTTTTTGAAAACTTCAAGAACGAAGTTTTATCTTTAATTATATTTGAATTTCAGAAACTAATGAAATGAAAACGTGTAGAAATCTCAATCGTCCTTGTATCAAGTCAATAAAAAAAGGTTTGTAAGTAAATAACATTTTGGAGTAATTTAATATGCATAGCCTTCTTTAAATATCTCGTTTATTTTTTTTAATTTACATTTTTTGGCATATTATTGAAGCGGCAACTAAAATTAATATCTCGCACCTGGAATTCTTTGATAACCTTACTTTACTCTAAAAACACAAATTTCAAAAATTACAAAAAAATCCATTATGATAATTTTGAGATTTGATCTCAATTTTTGGTCATTGATGCTGTTATTCACAATAATTTCCTCGACTTATTATAATTAATCTTAATTTTTTTCATAGCTGCCTAAATCATTAAGTTTAAGTCTTAAGCTTAATTTTTCAGAGTGAAATGAATTCAGAAATGCAGGTGACACAATTTTCATCATAAAAATTTTAAGTTGCAGAAAATTAATTATAATCAATTGGAGAATGTGTGTGTGGTTTTCATTTAGATCAAAGAATATTACTTTATATCCTGTCCATTGTTTCTGATTTTTATTTGTTGGAAACTTGTTAAACGAATCAGTTCAATTCAGTATTATTTCGTTCTTGAATCTCAAAATTTGAAGGTTAACGTCTAACTTGTAAGATACATTGCTAGTAATGCTAAAATCCCAAAGCATTTGCTTTGCTGTCCCACAAGAGCTTTCGATGTGCATAATCACAAGATACGTGATGTACGTCAAGTGGGGATGTGAACCTTAAGTGGTTCATTATCAATGTTTCGAAATATCTTGGTTTCGTAGCAGAAATCAAGACTTATTAGGAAAAACAAAAATACCGCCATTTTCATTAAATGCCTTAAATCAGAAGAATTTTACGGAGAGAATTTTTAATTTTAAATCCCTTGTAAAAATTGTAGGAAAACTATTAATATTCAAAAGTTAAAAATAAACGTTTGCAAGTAAATATTTAAATTACATTAAATTACATTAACTGATTTCACCACATCAATGCAATTTGATTGGTTTTAGTACATTTTTAAACTCATCCTCCATTCTTTGACAAAGAATTCTGGAAGACTCCGAAACTAATCTGCTGGTTTTTTTTATTGAACTTTTAAGTGACTTAGTTTTATTTTTTATATCTTCATTTTTAAAACTATTAATACTTAACTGCTCAAAGGTAGTACAAAAAAAATAAAACAAAAGCATTTTTAATTTTACTGTTAATACGTGCTGCAACAATTCAAGAAACAATTTGTTTCGATCATGCAACATCAATATAACGAAGATTCCAGGATTTCAAGGATACGAGAAGGTCCCTTAGTTAGAAATTGAATTGGCGTAATTAACAAACATAAGCAAAGTGAGTTGAAAGGGTTCTAGTATTTGTCTGGTAGAATGATTTAATACCGGCGTGTTAGAGACAGATTAATTCAACATGAAATAATTTGAAGTTAATATGAATAAGCGCATTAACTTTACGTAGGACCAAAACATTTTAGCTTTGGGCAGTTTCACTTTCTCACGTGTTTAATATTAAACGAAGTAGATGCTTGACATATGGATATTACTCACAAAGGCTCCATGGCTTTAACAATTAAGTGATCCCCATCCTACCCCACCCCCACACCCCGACGGAGAAGACATCTACATCTCAGGATTTCTGTTCCTAGAAATATAATCTTAAGACCATAAGTCTTCTTAATTCTCCCTCTTCTAGACATTCTATATACATTTTTTCATACATAAAAAACAAATTAGAGGAGAAATCTGAATTTGCTGAACATTGTATGAATAAAAATCATTGTGTAAAAAATGAAATCAAAATTTTATGTATTGAAAAAGATTGTAAAACGAGGAAAACTATGGAAAGTCTACTAATTAGGAATACCAAAAAGATGAATATAAATAGAAATGAAGGTGTTAATGTAAACAAAGTTATTGTGGAAATGACCAAAGAGTTTAACAATATAAGTATTTCAAATTGTAAAAATAAGGTGAAAATTGAAGAATTAGGAGAATAACATTTGTGAGTATTGTTGTAACAATACAATTTCATGAATGTCTCACATATGTATCGTTTTTCTTTACTTGTTTGTATCGTATTGCTGTTGTTTTTAGGCTTTGAAAAAGAAAAGAAGACATGTCTTTTCGAAAATGAAGAGATATTTATTTTAATAAATGTATTGTTTTATACATTTATTTTTGTTTTATTTTGAAGATTTGAAGACCTTTCAATATAATCTTAAGAGTTTGAGATTTTATGGCAAGGGCTACCTATTCACCAAATTTCATGTGTCTAATTCACGAGGTCTATCTTATACACCAAATTTCATGTGTCTAACCCTCGAAGTCTACCTATTAACCAAATTTCATGTGCCTTTCCGGTTAAAAATGGAGGCATTTCGTTTCCTGAGAAGCTTTGAGGTTTACAAATCATTGAAATTTTCATCAAAATAAATAATATCAGGCCGAGAAATTAAACAATTCCAACTGCTTCCTCTGTTCTCTTTACAATATATTCCTCAAATTCTCAGCTTAATTATTCAAGCAATTTCTAATAGATAAAAAAAAAGACTTAGCGTTCATTGAACAAAATCAATAAAAAAGTACTAGAGTAAAGTAAATAAAAACAGAACTATACCTGACACAGTTCGCTGCTCTGTAGGTAATTATAAGTCATCCAATGGATGCAGTCCGCATTGATCCAAGTTCTACATGAAAGAGAGAAAGAAATAAAGTAAGAAATTCTGTTTGGAAAAGTCCAGACAAGCTTCGTTGGCTAAAAGAAAAAAAGAAAAATCAATGATAGGTCAAGTGGATGTACACAATATTTGTTATTTATTTCCACGTTCTCTTTGTAATGAGAAAAACGGTGTTCAGTGAAATCAATGAGATCTCGAGACCTTGAACTCAAATGGAAAATTCCAGTGAAAATAGGTGAGCGTAAAAAAATAAATAAATAATTATATCATAAATTTCGAATCTTCTTCATTTCTGGTTTATTAATCACTCTGAACTCTTTCTTTTTTGTACGTCTAAAATAGAAGGGCAAACTCATTATATGGAGAGAGAAAAACAGAAAATATTACAAATAATTTCAGACCATGTTATATAAAAATTTTGTATTATAATATTCTATGGTGTTACGAGAAGTTCATTTTTCTCTTAGTGTGTAGTTAATTAAAAATATCCGAGTGGGTAAGGGCGCTTGGCTGAGGGTTGGAGGTAGCGGGTTCGATTCCCGGCCTCGGCGGAGGCCGGGAATTTTTCCACGCTTCTTTCTCCTCCAAACGGGCCCTAGGGTCTACCCAGCCCTCTATAGAATGGGTACCGGATTTCTTTCCCGGGAGTTAAAGGCGGGCGAGCGACGGGCCGACCCCCCGTCCTCAACTTTGTCCCGTAGGTTCTGAACACTGGAGCCTACCCTCCAGCTGCATTGCGCGGTCCTCTGGGCCTGATCGCAACTTTAACTAAGATGTAGTTTAATAGAAAGATACCTTTGATGTCTGTGTAGATTTTCAAATAAAAAATAAACGGTATAAAATGTAACATTAAGAAAAATAAACAATATAAGGCGATCACTAAATGAGAATAAATAAATGTATTATCCTAATTGCTATTACAGAACGAAAATTTGTAGGTTTGTTTGTCATTCAATCACGCCTCAACTGTGCAACGGATCGCAGTGAAATTTTGCATGCAGGTAGCCTAGGACACAAAGCACGACGTAGCCTACTTTTTATCCTTTTAATTCCGTGAGATGAATGAAAAACTTCCCAAAACTGTCCACAGATGGCGCTAGAGCAGTTTTAAACTCGGGCCACAGATCTGAATAAATATACGATACGATTAATTAATACGTTGCATTTCAATATTGTACTGCATGTATTGTTTAAAACTTAAACTTTAATTTATTTTCAGTTCTTAGTTTCGGTTTTTACTTTACTTGTTTTTACTTTACTTGGTTTTTACTTTACTTGGTTTTTCGAATAACTAATGCAAGACTTCCGGAGCGAAGCAACGGTAACCGGCTAGTGGTAGATAAAATAAAATAAAACATTTATTTAATTTACGTTTATTTAAAATTTTTAAATGCTTGATAAATTAACACAGAAATTAATACAATATACTCACTCAAATTAACATGAATGTATTAGTTTTCCCCCACAAAGTTTACTTGCAAGTTTTATCATCTTGTTACCGTGATTGGCAGAAAGGGTAATAACTTCATTTTCTTGTTTTTATTTTCACTGAATAAAGGATTTCTCGCTTTAATGTAGTGGCTCTTTTTTGAACCTAACATAGGACTTTATTTTCAGTTCACGTTAATGCGTCACTTTCAATAAAGCCATCCATTGTTGAAAATAAATTAAATATGGATAGCTCTCAATAAATTAAATATGGATAGTCATTTGTAATGATGTAACGGATGTGTGGACAGTGACCATTTAGACTAAAATTTTCGTTTATTACTTCTATGTTGTAAATATCTGCTATTCTTTTCAAACTGAAACAAAACACACCTATTCCAACTATAGCAATCTATACAACTTATTAATTTTAACATAATAATTGTTTATGTCAATAATGACACATAATACGTGATTGTAAGTTAGTAATATTAAGTTGCTTTATTGGAAAGAAAACCCAACAACGTGTTAATCTTAAACTCAATAATAATGAGGGATGCTTTTGAGTAGTATTGAGATAAACTCCAAAGTTATCGCAATTAGTTGATATAATCGATATTCTACTGTAATTACATTTTAAATAACAAACGAATCCAATATATTTTCAATTGTTGATAATCATAGTATAATATATTCGTGAAGGTCATTTTAAAATATCCCGAAAAATTACTACATCACAATATAAATGAAAATAGTTGATTTTAATGTTGACTTTCAATAAATATTGTTGCCAAATGCAGATAAAACAAATAAACAAAACACGCAATTTATTATTTACTAATTAGATTTTTTTAAATGAAAAAAATAATAATAATAAAGTCTTTCACTTCCTTGTGTAAGAGGTCGTTTCCCGGTAGACTTCTGATCACTGGCCTTTTGTAATGGCCGTAGAATTAGGTTGTGATCTCATCATGGCTGCACCTAATATTACTCGCAGACATGAAGGACCAGCTGGTGGCGAACAATAAGCAGGTGGTTGCCGAGATAATCATCCTAACTTAAATATTGAAACAACCAACTTGCCTTCGCCTTCGTGCGGGATCCCCCAAAATTAATCTGAATAATAGAAAGGCTCCGATTCTGCTGCTATAAATGCAAACTAATCTTCTAATGTTTACCAAGCTATTCCTCAAGTCTGCAAGTCTTCCAGAAAATCCATACCAGAGATTATGATATTTGATTCTGCTTTTTCAAATTACGATGACAAGAATGTAAAACAATGCTTTGTTCAACAGTTTAAGTACTTAAGGAGAATTTATTTTAAAATTTAATTAGGGAATTGAGAAAGCGATTAGATTTTCCCAAAATAATGAAATTCGGTTATCCAAACTAATTCTGATTCGGTTAATCAAATAGTGCGGATAATGAAGCATGCAGTTTATATGGAAGAAAGTGTAATTTGGCCACTATTAAATTCTTATACATATGGTAATTGCTACTATATTTTTAAAAGTATTTTAAGAATAATTTATCTAGGAAATTGTTTTAAAATCGAATATTCTCAAATTAAGACTATTTCTATGCTATAGTGTGTACATCTTCGAATTCGGCACCGAATGGACGATCTGAAAACAGACTATAGACTACATCGATTTTCTTTAGAACTAGTTTTCTTTCATATTACTTTTAATTTATTTTATAAAAAATGTTTAGACGGCTAAATGTTTTATTATGAGAAGAAAGGGACAGAGAAAAACAGTTTTATAAAGCAATTTTAAGTCCAAATCTGAATGTTCATCAATCAAACGTAAGATAACTGCACCAAATTTAGATTATCTCAGGTTTGTTTATTTTTATCTGCTTATTTAGGAGATCAAGTTATAAATTTCATATATATTGCATTCGACATGTGTCTGTCTTCAACAAAACCCTATTTTTTAAGACAGTTTATTTACGTTTGACTTTAATGCCTAATGATCTATTACAGCTGCCTACATTTTACTGAAATACATGATACACAAAATATTGAGTTCCGGCATGGCCTTATGGTCTAGGAGGCCGCCTCTTACGAGGCAGATGCATCGGAACCTGGGTTCGAATCCCAGCGTCGCCATGGCTGCTTACTTTCTTTCCTGTATTTATTTGCTTCTTCGTCGGGTCTCTTCTTTTGCCGTCTATGGCATATTTGGGTCCTTTTTAATAAAAAACCAAATGTTAAGTATCCGGAAATTATCCACACCGGATAATTGATTTTTGCAATTGCGCTGGCTTTTTTTTTGGTTGGACATTGATAGCTCCTGTGTGTTTTATTTGATAAGTTGAATAAAATTCCTATGGGATTTCTTATTCTTTATTTACAATCGCCTTTTGGATCCGGAAATCTTGTTAATCCTTATCTTAATCAAATTACAGACTTCACTTCAATTTCCTTTACAGATCTTTTATTTCATTCTTTAATAGACAAAATCAAGAATAGCGAAGAAAAGGAAGATATATTTAAGATATGAGCTATAATGGATTGTTATTTATATTTTTCGTTTATGGCCTATGTAAAAAAAGATAACAACAACTTCTCTAACCTGAAAATCCTCGAAATTGGAAATACTAAATATGAACAGGCTTAAAGAGTTATGAAATGGTTCACTGAAGTCAAATTTTACGTATGTCGGTTGTTCCATTTCCACACCTTTCAATATAGGCTACTAGCTTAAAATACCCGGCGATGCCCGGGGATGGGAAGGAATCGGGAGTCCTAGTTCTCCTTTCTCCACAACCATATCAAATCAAACCCTCCCCAATTGTTCCGGAACAATATTTGTGTAGTTCCCATTGTCACCACCTGGTCCATAATGGCGCTATTTCAGAGATTACAACCCTTTTCGGCCCCTTGGGGATTGTTAACCGAGTTCCAAAGTAACTTATGTTTTCCGCAGGGTAGTAGATAGTATCTAGGCAAAATTTGGTTTCGATCAGTCAAACGGTGTAAAATTGCATAGAAAACATACAAACTTTGATTTTTATATATGTATAGATATCACAAACATACGTGGAAAAAAACAACATCAATACAATTCTGTACTAAAGACCAACATATTTATTATCATCCCCAACTTCAACTTCAAATCGATTGGGAGATAGATCACGTCTTCTTTCAGTTGTACCACCAGCCGTTGTGCATATTAAAAAACGGCAAAAATACGTGAAAATAAGCACCAACTAAATGAGATGACTTCACAGCTTGCAAGTACTGGGCCACTAGAGCAGCCTGCTTTGTCTGACTATGCTTAACGTACTTAGATGTCTGTGTCAATGTTATCAATAAATAATTTCGCGTATTTGTTACGTAATTAGAGATTTAATTACGTCGAGATCCGTCTGTCCAACAAAAATTGTAATGGGACTGACAAAATAATCAGAATATCAACAAAATTCAAAGTATGTGTTTGGAATTTGAAGTAAGAAAGTTATGGAAGACTTTCCAACGCTTAATATAAATACAAGAAAAGGACAAACTGAGAATAACGGATAGTTTCCTCGTGAAGCCCAATTTTAGTTAATTATTCCTTAAAAAAATAAAAGCATCAAAAATAACGATATTCAACGTATTAAATGCAAAACAGCTGAGTTGGTGTTTGTTAAAGGTCTTATTTTCATTAGATAAGAGCTCTAAAAGACAGACAGTACCTTATTGGTTAGCTGTTATGATATTCATCAGTGATAATTACACATTATTCAACATCTCTGAAAAAAATAAATAAAAAAAAAAGCGTTTTTAATTTCTCATTCATCACACATAAATAATTTCAATTAATTTCATTTTTAATTTCATTTCATAAAAAATTAATTGTGTATCGCGAATTGGAAATTAGAAATGCTGTTTAATAATTTAATTTTAACATGGATCACGATATAAGGATTACAATTAATAAAAGATATCAAAGTATGCGGTGTAAGTACTGAAATTCTTTATTAATATACTATTGAAGCATATTAGAAACATAGACTTTTACTCGAATAGCGAGAAACAGGTTTGTTTGTTTTTTTCATAATTTTAAATTGAAGTTAGTTTTAAACAAGAAGTTCCTCAATGAACATTAAGCCTGCTATCATTTCTTTCTTTCTTTTTTTTTAATCTTAAAGAAATATATCTTTTTTTTTTGTTTTTTTAATTATATTTGTCGAATACAAACAGTTGAGTTTTTTGGTTTTGTTTTTTTTTTTTCATTTTCTGAATAAACAATCGTATTTATTTTTAATTACTTAAATAGTCTGAATCCAATTAATTGTAATAGTATTACAGCTCGCTCAGTTGTAAGACGATTAAGAGGATTAGTAGCTGATTATATCCTTCGCTTAAGACATTGATCTGTTACATAAAAGAAAACACATGTAACTGAACAAATATTCGCTGAGCTAATTTAGCTCAGTGTATTTTTGTTTAGTTACTTGCGTTGTTTTCGTTTATGTAATAATCTTGTCACGCACGTTCATATTTGATTTGATATACATTGATCTGTTGTTTAGGTTCTTATGCTTTTTTATAGAATTTTTGTGACAAGGAACAATACGGGAAAAAATTAAAATATAAAAGTTAAATGGACTGTTGTCCTTAAATGTTCTTGCTAAATTTCAAGAAGACATCCAGCTGCTCAAACGTTATTAGGAAGAAGATACACACATGGACAGATAGATTGATTTGATGAGCCACACTTTCGTAGAAAAAGAAGAAAATGTAAAATCTTTTTCTTGATCTATCAGTAAGTTTCGTATAAGTTTTATTCCTTTGGGTTATTGAAGAAAATAATAATAATAATAAAAAAAAGATGGGCACATAAAGGCGGATGACGCATAGCATTTATCGAGCTGTGGTATCCTTACATCAAAATATCCAATGAAATGTCAGTCACTTATTAAAAAAATAAAATCATTCGATAAATTAAAAAGTCGCAACAGTCAACAACCTTGAAGATAACGCAGGAAGTTATCAAGTAGACACTTCAGAGTTTTATCGTATCAACTTACACTTGGATCTGGCAGAGATCAATTTTGACACTTCCTACAAGCTGTTTCCTCAATTTTTTTGTACGCTGAAATTATTTTAAAAAGAGCAAACTTTAACAAAAATTGTTATTTTGTACATTTCAGTAATGATAAAAAGTTTTATCATTACTGAAATTAAATTCATATGAACACGACTAAAAGTGCGAAGAACTGAAAAGATCAGTGGACAGTCTTTCAATTCATTGATTACAATCCTAATTTTAGTCTGTATTTGTAAGAGACTCATCAAATCATTCGGTTTGTTTGTGTGTGCTCGCGCTTTTCTATCCTTCCTAGTACTTTTAAACTTATAGCAGATCTTCTTGTGACTTGGTCATCATTTAAGGACTGAAGACGATTTAATGTAACATATTTATAATATACAACATTTTTCGACTGGAACAAATTTCCAGTATTCTTCAGGTGTAATTTGTCAAAATACGATAATAAGTTCGTTTAATTATTTGTTGTAAATTATTTTATTTAACTTCATACTTACTTTATATCATTTGTTTATTTAAATTTAATTGTTATATATTAGTCTCATCAGCAATGGACTAAATGACAACTGAAGAAGACTGGAAATTTGTTACAGTCGAAATATTGTATTTTATAAACATATTAAAAACATTAGTAGAAATAGAAGTAGTTTGGTGTCAAGTTTATCTATTACTTGGGTATGATATTATTCAATAAATCTTTTCCAAGTGGGACCATGACAAGAAATTAGCGAGAAGGCTACAAAATTCTCATAGGAGAATCCTGGAGTCTAAACAGTGTATTTGTAAGCTATTTCTATAAATACTTCATTGTCTTCAACAATGAGAATTAATCCTTTTACATAATCCAAAAATATAATCATAATGCTTCGATACGATTAAAAGTAATCCGATTTACACAACTTAAACAAGAAATGCGGATCTAAAAAAATTTTCGGAAAATACAAATACTGCTGGTATTTAGCAGATATTAAAATTGGAATATAAACGTTTGCTTTTTGTTTTTGTTTTTTTCCTTTTTAGACTTAAGTATTGTAGAGAAAGTAGGTTTTGAGTTCTTTCGAACTTCTTATAGTTAGATTGAGATTTTGTGACTAATAGATGTCAATATAAAATTTAGACAATTGCAGCTGCATTTAAGTGTTTCATGTTGGCAAACAGCGTACAAGACGAACTGACGTTTTAGAAGTGGCCATGCCTCAAACGTATACTTCACAGAAGCAATGATTTTCAGTCATTCCATAATATATTTTATAAATTATTAATGCTCACAAAGAAAGTGCGTGACCTCGAACGCTGAGAACCGCAAGAAAATGTACTTAGAATGTAAATAGCTCATCCCAAAAACAGTGGTATGAGTCATTCCATGAAAAACTCAGCTGTTGTCTGCTAGCACACTTTGAAGACTGAATAGCTGTGCAACACTATCAGGTCAGTAGGAAAAGTTTTTTGTTCAGATAGCGTAAGTATTTTAAGCAGAGGGAAATACAGCGATATAGTCACGACATTGAAATATGTGTGTTTTTGGACCTATTACATCGATATTTTGTTTCTTCGCATTACCAAAGTTCCTCTCTTAGGCCTTTAATAGGTGATCATTCAAATGTCTCTCGTGGTAAGACGTGAAGTTTTGCATGAGGATGACTCATACCACTGTTTTTGGCATGAGCGATTTATATTCTAAGCACATTTTCGTGCGGTTCTCAGCGTTCGAGGTCATGCACTTCCCTTGTCAGATTTCAGGTAAAACCGAAATAATCTGTTTTAGTGCTCTTATGATTGTTTTTTAATGACTTCACAAGAATTTTCACTTAAATTGAATGAAGTTGCTTATTGATTGATAGCATTTAACATCTCATTAAAACAAATTCATTGATTTATTAGGAAGGATTTATTTTTGGTGTGGAGGTGATTAAAAGGAGAGTAATATCCGTTGTTTGCGACATCGGTAGTTTAGCTTGTACTCTTTCCTATGAGAATTTTTCTCTCTCTCTTACATTAATTTGTCGACTATGACCACCTTGAAAATGATTTCAAATATACAAGTTCTTAGTCCGTAAATATGGATATCATGTTACAGGAAGATCCATCGAGCAGTTCATAAATTATTTAAGGAGAGACGCTCACGTACATATACAGACAAAGTGATCTGATGAACCTCATTTTTCAGGATAATGTAGTAAGAAAAACTAGAACTTAATAGAAAATCTATCTATTCTGTAAATTCTACTTTCGTAAAAGAGGATGTAAACTGATCTATTCACGAACCGCATTTCGCCAGATTTTTGCAGTAGGAGGTTTTAGAAAGAGCAATCACAATCTGGTTGCTAGGAAAGTTGGATTCAGTGTTGCTATAGGCGACACTAATCTATTGTGGCAATAACAGCAGAATAGATTGTGTTGCAGTCAGGGACAGTCAATGAATTAAAGATAATAATTTACTGAGCATGCCAGGTCTAATTATTCCGTTTGAACATTTATATATGTTTGTCCGTCTTTGGTCTTTTAAGTCTGCTTGTCTATCTGCACTTATTACATTAAAACGTCTGGACCAATTTCGTAACTAAAACAATATACAATTTCTTAAATAAATATAAAATATTAAGGGAAGAACAATTTAAATATCAAAAAAATCTAACTTGAAGACACCTTATGCTATCAAAAACAGATTAATATAAATTATATATCAAAATCTTCATCTAAAAAAAAATAAAAAAATGACACCAAAATTTTTACCGGTTGACGTCTAGGTCAAAAGTTATAAGCTTTTAAAAATCTCCGAAAACAGGAAGTGACCATTACAACATGAGCGCGCACAGCGGTGAAATGTGAAAATACTTTCAGTTTCAATATTACAAATGGTCAATTTAAATTTGTATTATTTTAAAGATATATTTAACATCTTATTACATTTATTAAACATTCATGTAACACTTTTCAATAAGTACACTTTTTTGAATAACAATTCATTTGAAAACATAGAACATTTTCGCACCAAACTCATTTGATTACAAACAATTATTGCGAAATGGAAATTCACGTTTTTATTCTATTACCAATGTGCAATTTTGCAGACGTTTAATGACATTTTTGATTTGTCTGTAGAAATATACATCGCCTCGTGGACAAATAGGACGGATAGGTACAAAGTGATGAAATCACTTTGAAAGTTTACCTTATTTTATATTTTTTTTTTTACATCTTTCCTTCCTTTATCAAATTTGGCCAACTAGGGACCACGGAACTAGTTCAACCTGACAACGTCAGGACGAAGCTAGTGAAAGTCAAGAAAGGGGGACGACATTCACATTCCGTCCAGGATAACCCTGAGATAGTAAGTCCCAGGGAGAAACGGACGAAACACAGAAGAAGAAATAAACAGCCATGCCAACACCGGGATTTCAACCCAGGTTCCGACACAATGGCCACACGGCAGACCGCCATCAAGACCGCTCGGCCATGCCGGAACGGCTTTTACATCTTTATTTTTATTATTTATTTTAGTAGATTTTTCTTGCATTTTCCTAATTTTCAAAATAGAAATCATGAGAAGGGAAAATAAAATACTATTACAGGGATGACTTGTGAGTTTATAACTTTTCATCCAGAGGTCACCTTGTTAGATTTTGGGTATCATTGTTATTCTTTTCTTGAAAATCTGAATAATTTGATATGTGACCAAATATAAGGAATCCTACCATATCTTAACTAATCCGCATTATTACAACCAATTTTTATCAGTGCAAAATATGGATAAATACGGCCTTCGCAAAAATAAAACCTAAAATAAATATAATCCTAAGTAATGCAATACAACTTTTTTTTTTCCTTACCCTTTCTACCCTTAAAAAATGGACTGACTCCACAGAACCTTCTCTCTTTTCTCCCCCTCTTCTCTTAATAAAATTGAACTCCCCCATCCAATCAGTGTGCAACAGCTCATTACCCGAAATGCATTGATGTAACATTAGACATATAAGCTCATGTTTATTAGTTTAATTTTATTTTACTGGAAGAAGGCCCCCCACCCCTTAACTTACGGGCCGAAACTAGTTGTTCTTTTATCTTTTTTAAACTTTTTATGTTTTAACATTTTTTGACAAGTGCGTCGGCGTCGCAATTTATTAAGCAATTTTAGCGCACGTTAGCGTTATTCTTAGCGTTCAGGCTGACCAATGCAGGATTAACGGACACAACCCGGACCCCATCGTGAAGATTGTCCATCACGAACAAGATGAACAAAAAAGATTCATGATTGAGTCTTGCATCATCAATTGTTGTGTTTGTTTCAATAAGAATAAATGTTTAAGAGTAAATGAGATGTCTTTGTCCATGTTTAGGAATGCTTTGTTGAACAATATGAGAGTTAAAGAATTTTTGTCTTTCAAATAAGTCATCTATTGCTTAACAATAGTCAATTTCTTGTCCAATTCCTTTTGTTTACTCATGTTTTTTAATTATTGTTTTTAATTATTATATTTTTAATTATTGTATTTTTCTATCGTTTTTAAAGAGAGAGGAATTCTCTCGTTAAATTTATGTTAAGTTTTTAATTTTACGTTTCAACTTTTGTTTACAAAAACCTTGAGAAAGTTTTAAGAGATTAAAACGAAATATTGGAAAATGTCTACAGTGTAGGAGTTTCAGGAATTTATTTGTGTGTTTATCTGATTTAATTAAATTATTTTTTCCAATTTTTAAATAGAAGTTATTATTATATAAATTAATATATATTGATAGTCGGCAGAAATGTGGAACCTCCAAGACTAAAAACAAAAAATAAACATTAAAAATAAAATATAGGAAATTCATGTGCCAGCCTCATGATATACCGTACATATTAATATCTTGGTTTATACATCAATGAAAATTTTACTTGGAAAACTCATTATTTATGTATTTAAACAAGCTCAACTCTTTCATATATATATTCAAACATATGCAAAATATTTTTCCAATTTTTAAATATAAGTTATTAATATAGAAATTAACATATATTGATAGTCGGCAGAAATGTGGAACCTCCCAGACTGTAAATAAAACCAAAAATACACATTAAAAATAAAATATAGGAAGTTCATGTGCCAGCCTCTATTGGCCTCAATGAATTTTTTATGCGCAATTAAATAAAGCACCTAAGAAATATTAACACATTAAAAGGTTCAGACTCAGTATTTTACTAGGTGACATCTCAGATAGTTATTTCACGCTCTTTAGTGTTCATCAGCTGAGAATAGCTACAGTAAAACAAAAAGGTCTCAGTACAGAGGTGATTGTAATGTTAGTCGGCAGAAATGTGGAACATTGAAATGGTCCATAAAGGCAAATTTAAAATTGCCATTTTAAATTACTCAGTTTCCCCCTTTTTTTCTAATCCTTTAGGGTGGTTGAATGTCCAACTGAATAAAGAAATGGAGCTGTTTTGTAAGGATTTTTAAAAAATTTGTTCCTTGAATGGATGATGTTAGATAAAAATTTGCCAAAACCCCCTAGTAATTGTTTATGAGTATATTTTATGGAATGAAATGCATGAAACAAAATATTAAAGAATTGCAGAATAATCCTATTCATTTTCCTTTTCACCTTCCTTGATAGGAAGGAATGGGATTTGTGTATTTGTACTCCATTCTGAAATAACTGATGATGAAAAGATTTGAAAGCAAGCATAAATTGAAAGAGATAATATCGAAATTTTTAATGAAAAAAAAAATGTAAGTTATGATATTATTGTAAGAATGAATCTATATTACTAAAATCTTTTATTTCTCTGTCTGTGTGTCTGTCCGGCGCAGTTTTCTGTGAGAATGAAAAATAGAAAGAATTTTTTCAATGAAACATCCGCGACAGGAATCGAACCTGCAACCTTCTGATCCGAAGTCAGACATCTTACCCATTAGGCCATGGGAACTACAACTCTCTTCATATTGCTTTTTTGACTTATCTGTCAAAACTGAACTGACTTTGACTGAAAAGTAACAATTGTAATTAAAAAGAAAGTCAAAAAAGAAAGACGCAGTACGTCATTAGGTAGAATACTGAGAAATCAGTATTTGTAACTTAAAAACCACTGAAAAGTATCAATTGGAATTGGATAAACGAGATGAACGAGAGTATCGATAACATCAATCGAATGATAAGTCTAAGAATACAAGGAGAGACTACAGAGCATACAATACAAGTGCGAATAAAATTGACACTTCTGATAATCCATCACACGAACATCTCTATATGCCCAAATGTCTGAACGCATTGAATCTCAGCGGAATTCCTCAACATCGTTTGTCATTGAAGATTGGATCTCCAATAATATCGTTGCGAAACATCAATCCCAAGTTTGCATACTGCAATGGAACTCAACTTAAATGCTGTTCATTCGATAATGATCTCATAGAAACCGAAATTATAACAGAACTCACAAAGGAGATTTTGTTTTCATCCATAGGATGTCTATGGAACCATGCGGTAATCTACTTCCATTCACTTTCACAAGAAAATAATTTCCGATCAGACCTTCTTATGCGATATTTATCAATAAAGCTCAAGGACAAACTCTAAATAAAGTTGCCATATAATTGGAAAACGTTGTCTTAACTCACATACAACTTTAGGTCTTTGAGTCACAATTCAACAGAATTTGGTTATCTTCACTCTAAAGAATACTCACAATCAATTTGTTGCGAAGAATTTCGTATACAATCTATGATCTTCATTTATCATCTATATCAACTAACGTCCATCTGAAATCTCTTCTTCAAATATCTATATCGAACAATCTGATGGCCTAGCTAATAGATATAGATAATTTTCCCTATTTGTAACTCAAAAACCACTGAAAAGTATCAATTGGAATTGGATAAAAAAGAACAGAAAAAAAAATAATCACTATTTCTATTAGATAGAATACTGAAAAATCGCTATTCGTTACTCAAAAACAATCACTATTTCTAACTCAAAAACCACTGTAAAGTATCAATGGAAATAAAAAAAAGAGACTCAAGAAAGAAAGAAGCACTATTTCTATTAAGTAGAATACTGAAAGCTCACTATTTGTAGCTCAAAAGCGACTGAAAATTGTATCTATATTACGAAAATCTTTTATTTCTCTTTCTGGTGCAATTATTGTAATTTACAAAAATAGAAATAATTTCTACAAGTTATCTACTGGAATCCAACATGCAACCTTCTGCTCCGAAGTTAGACGTCTTAGGCATTAGACCATAAGGATTACATTCTAATCTCTATAAAAAATAAAAATATATCACAGATATATGATTCACACGCTGATTCTAAAAGCAGTCGTGAATTGAGAGAATATATACATCAAAAATTAAAATAAAAAAAAAAAAACTTTAAAAAAATTTTAGTTTTATTTTACTTGATGTAATTTGTGTGTGAGAGTTTTTTTTAATAAATAACAAATTGTTTTCCGTTACATACGCGAGGCTTCCGGAGCGAAGCGACGGGTAGCCGACTAGTTAATTTGAAAACATATTTATTTTCTGCATTTTTGCTGCTAAGAGATTTAAATGGGAATTGATAAGACACTATGACAACTATTTTCAATTTGCATAACAACCTTGATGGTTGTAGGAAAAAAAATGAAAAATAACTCAATCCAAAACACAGATCTGATAAAAGCAATAATAATGAAATATTTTCCTCGCTTTCAGAATTTGTTAGCTCCATAAATTCGCATGTTAAATACACAGAGCAATACAAACATCTGAAATATCTTTATCTTGAATTCGATGGTTTTATCTATTAATAGACCCAGGAAAAACAAATTTTTGTGAATCAGTAAAAAAAAAAAATGTTCACAGATGGAAGAGGTATAAGTTCTGCTGTGATCAGTCTAACCTTTAAGCTGTATCATAAAAACAGCAAAATTGCTTCTTAAGTCATTTTAATGCTTACCTTACTAAAATAATAATAAGAATGATAAAAGTAACAACTGTCCCAAGGTCTCAGCTTGATTCAAAAGGCATTCCATTTTATTATGAATTGGTTTCTTTTGTTTCACCCGTTAGTAGGTTTTACTTATTATTATTATGTCGTAAAAGTTTCAAACCATGTGTTTCCCCAGCTAAGACAATATGGCGGGTCAAGGACCAAAACATATATTGCCTAGTGTAAAAAAAAAAAAAAATGTTTGGTAGAATAGCTAAGGATGTTTGCTTGTGTCCGTAAATTTCCTAACTATGCGTGTTGTGTTGAGTACCACAGCCATCTGGAGTTGTGCATAAGTGTTTTTATGAAGTCCTAATGTGCTGAGGCTGTGGTGCAATGTGTGAGGCACCAGACCAGTGGCGGACAGGACGATGGGTACCACACGTACTCGGTCCTGCCTCCATTGCTTCTGGAGCTCGTGTGCTAGGTCAGTGTATTTACTTATCTTGTCTGGGTGAGTTTTCTGCATATTCTTGCTGATAGGCACTGCAATATCAATGAGATAGGTCTGTTTGTTGACCTTATCAACAAGTGTGATGTCAGGTCTGTTGTGATGTATAGTTTTGTCTGTGTGAATGGGGCGGTCCCAGTACAGCTTATGTGAGGGTGACTCTAGTACGCTTTGTGGTGTGTACTTGTAGTATGGGACCGTGTTCTTAATAAGTGAGTGTTTGTGTGCTAGCTGTTGATGAACGATCGACGCTACCTGATTGTGTCGGTGGAGGTAGTCTGTTTGGGACAGAAGGGGACAGCCTGATATTATGTGGTCTATCGTCTCATTATTATTATTATTATTATTATTAAATAATAAACAAGTTTAGTAAATATTATTTACTTTTGGTAGTGACAGTACTAGTAGCATTTTTAACTATTTTGGAGTTTAGCTTTAGGGTATATTCAGATTTGTAAAGGCCTTCGTGTTTATAAATTTCCTTCAGTGATTTATCGCACGCAAATAGCTGCAAGATCACATGTTTTTGCTTAATTTCAACTATAATAATAATAGATTAATAATAGTAATATCTTTTTATTAGGAATGCAAATTTTAGATATACATACGCTACTGAAGCGATAACTATCCGACATCTATCCTTATTCCAAGTAATACTTTTGTGGAGAATTTTGATTGATCAAAATTATATTTATTATTATTTATTCTTGCTTCGAAGTATTTTCCTTTTTTATTAGATTAAAATATTGAGAATATTTTTTTTGTGCTGCAATATAAAGTTTATAATTCAAATGAGTGAATTAGAGAAGTCAAGAAAAATAAATTAAAAGTAGTCATGTGATTGATTGAGAAATGTGAACTGATACGAGAGTATTGTGAGTGTTGGACAGTTCGAGATTCGTGTGAGCCGTGAATGAACGCAAGGAAAAGTTCTCACGCCTGAGGCGAGATGTCTAGTGTGGCCTTGCAAGTGAAGCAACTTTCAGGGGAAGCGAATGCGCTCCGTTCGTCAAGTGAAAGAACAGCCGTATTGAAACAAAGGGAATTCAACGCAGCGTTTGAACAGGGAATATCATCGCAAACTGTGAGTTACACTTTTCAATTATATTTTTCCGTGAAGGGAACGATAAGTGTTACAAAAGATTTGCCGATATTACACGTTTTGGAGAAAAGTAAAATGTCGTGCCCACATGACTATTACTTGGAAGGTTGCCAAGTGAATTTGTGAAAGATTTCTCAAGTCGAGAAAATAATTAATTAACTGTGAAAATTATTATTTCTAAGTTTATGAAGTTAAAGTGAAATTAAAGAAATTATTCAAGGAATTATTTTAATAGTTGAAGAAATAGTAATCAAATTCAAAAGTGCTTCGAGATTGTGAATTTTGCAGTGAACATTAGTACCGAATTAAATTAGTGCGTTTGATTTAATTAATGCAAGTATTAATTACAGTGACTTATAGCATCAAAGTTTCACGTATGCTTAGATAGAATTATAGTGTTTAATGAATTAATGTGTCACATGTGTGTTGCTGAGATTACAATACTTAGAAAACCTAAGTGCATCAAGTGAGTGCTACTTCTGTGTTACAAGTTTAGTTCACAAGTGCTAATTATTATGAAGTGTTAAAGCAGTTATATTCAAGTGTTAATACAGTGTAATATTTTATGTGCTTTGAAGTGATAAAGCATTAGTGCAACTAAAAGATACATTACAGATGTGTATTAGTCCAGCTATAGCATTGTTTAATTATGGAACAATTGTGTTTAAACAATGCGCAGGATACTTCCGCATGACTGTCATTTCGATTAATGAACTTTATTTAGTTAATGAACAATTCAGAATTCAATACACAAGAAGCGTGCAACTGATATATGTATACAGTTGTAAATAAAAAAAAAAAATACAGCTCTGCATTCAATTAATTAATAACCCTCTCCAACTTTTCTACAATTAAGTGTTTTATCCACAGTTTTTATATGTTTGTAATTTTGAAAAACAAAGTGCGCCAGAAAAATTATGTCGACAGTGCACTCGAACCAAACAACTGGACAACTGTAACAAAGGATTCATAAGGTTAAGTCGAGCAGTTCCCCACATTCAGAAGCTTCAATTTATTTCTGAAATATATTATTCTTCAATTGCGTTAATACGAATATTGCAGGCCAACTCCAAATTCTTGATGTAGTTTATTAAAAGACAACTAGAACTCACACATAAATCAATTCATTTAAAAAAGGTTTAAATAAAACATGCTAAAAATATACGATACATTAAAATGTTCCCCGAAACTGTTCTGTCCTAGGAACATTTTAATGTATTGTATATTTTAGCATGTTTTATTTAAACTTTTATTGAGAAAAAAAAGAGAGTTGTATGAATGAAGTCAATTGGGATTTTCCATAAAAGAATTTAACCTTTACCTAAGTTTCAGCTTTGTAGGGCAAACAATTTCTAGGTTATTTTTATCACAAACGGGAGCGGAAGGATGGATTGGAAAATTGGATTTTAAATTTCCATGGCTTAACTATTTCACTATTTTCTATCAAAAACTATATTCTAAATAGAATATTCATCATACTAAATATCCATGGTTATAAGGATAATTTGAGTGATATTTGAGTGATACCTGTTTGTGTTGTATATGTGGATATTTACTATTGAATGTTGAGGACGCAATAACTCTAAAACTAATTAACCGATCTACATCACACTTCATGCTTGAAATTTATTATCTAGATCTGATTAGATTTCGATATACATCGATCAATTTGAAGGGTCCTTATAAGCACAGGAGCGTCAATAACTTATCGGCATTAAGTTTTTGAGAGTTAGTCCCAAATATCATAGCCCTTATGTAATATGAAATTTCATATATAAAGTTCAGAAATTGTGGTCTACATATTAAATTTTGACATGTATTCTTAAAGGCATTTAAGTAAGGGGCCAAAATACGATGCTCTTTAAGTAATTTAAAGAATAATTTTGTGATTTACATCAACTTTCATAATTAGGAGTTTAACCTATCTGTCAATATCTCATTAGAGTTTGGTGATTGTATAACTACTTTTAGATTTACTTTTAAGGCCGCACAAATATTTTCTTTTGTGGCTCAATTAATAATTTCTTGATGTAAACTTATTTTTGAATATATTTACAGTTTGAGGATAAGGATTAGATTTTATCTTATCTATGTTAGTACTAAGAGCAATTTTATTTAAGCCAAAACATTCTAATTGAATAAAACATTTTACTTTCTGAAATTCCATAAGTGTAGTTCTTATGTATGGAGATAGTTCTATTGCTGTTCATTGCTATACATTATCTTCAAAACTAATACAGACGGAAGGAAAGAGAGAAATGTTAACTGATACGTCTTCATACAACGCATGAAGTCCGAGAGATTGCAAACAAAAATATGGCTTAACAATAAACCCTCAAGTAAGCAAGATAAGCTTACAGCTATTGGAGGACTCATTACATTCCCAAAAAAGGAAGTAATTTTTCCTTAAGTCCATTTACAGATTTAGCTGGATCCATGACTTAAAGTATGAGCTTTTTATTATTTCATACATGTCACCGACTTTAAACCATTAGTATTTAGATATCAAGTAAGATGTTACTCTCATGGTCTTCAGCTCCACAAATTAATGGCAAATATACAGGATGTCCCATAAGTCTAGATCCATAGGGTGTAATGAGGCGGAGCATCGTCCTGTTGAAAACAGATAGGGAAATCGACTTCTGGGCTTAAGATTGATGGTAATTCTTTCTCCTAGAGCATTGTCAAGTATCTCGGTCCCGTCACAGTCTGCTGATAAGAGGGACGATAAATCGATCATCCAAATCCCATACCAGACCATGAGGCAATCATCACCTTGTGCCTTGGAAACCTACATCCAATGGGAGTTTGTGGTGACCAGTAACGTGTTTATTTACCTCCCCGTTTACGTAAAACTTGGCCTCTTCATTAAACAGACTAGTAAACGGAAAAGTGGGGTTAATCTCACATTGTTGCAGAGTTCAATCGCAGAATTGGACTCTCCGATCGGGATCATCCTCACTTAATGTTTGTAACAACTGCATCTTGTACAGGTGCCATTTACAGCTTTTCAGAATACGGTAGATGTTGCGGAGGGACTTCTTGGGGCCTTTAGAGAACGCTTCCAAGACATTAGAAGTTGTCTGTTCATCTGTTGATGTTCTCAGTGGCGCACTGCGAGGTTTGTCTACTACATATCTCCTTGAATTTTACCTACTTGACAATGCTCCAGGAGAAAGCATTACCATCAATCTCAAACCCAGAAGGGGATCTCCCGACCTGGTTTCAACAGGAAGGTGCTCCGCCGCATCACACCCTATGAGTCCAGACTTATGGGCAACCCTGTGGCTAAAAATGGCCGATGCAATCTCGAAAAAAAATAACTGTATCAATGGATTGTGTTTCTTAAGCTTTGCTTAACTCCGCATTAACGACCTCATAGGTGAGGTAAACATTTTTCTATTCCATTTTTCATCCATTCTACTTTACAGCAAAAGAAAAAGAAAAGTCTTACATAAATCAGAGTTATTGGACATAACTTTCAATCTAATTGTTGGTATTAAGTTATAGTTATAACAGCAATAACGTCCAAGTTTTCAATTCAATTTCATTGTAACTTGTATAAATGATCAAAT
>JAFIDM010000004.1:43306046-43329657 GCA_023159025.1 Thereuonema tuberculata | reverse complement strand
AGCTCAGATATTTTTTAGTTTCTGTGTCATTTCTTCACTTGTTTATATTAATTTGTGGCACGTTAAACCTTATAAAAATAATTTTGTTAACACGTCTTTTATTTTTATCTAATTTGTTTGTAATGCTATTCTGATGAAGGGATTTATTTTGAAATCCGGAAATTGTTATGATTAAATTTTAAGAATACTATAATTTTAAATTCCAAATTTTGGGATAGTACAAAAGATCTTTCAGGTCGACGAGCTCGGCAGTCATGCCACTACTTTCAATTCATCTAATCTAATCTGAACTAATTTTCATCTTAAATTGATAAATAAATAAATAAATAAACTATTTATTTCGTTTTTAATATCTTAACTATATTTTTAACATTCTTCATCACTACAAGGCGCATCACTGTAGGCGACCCTCACGGATTGTATCTCATTTAAAATGAAATGACGAGAATGAACCTTTACCTTTTATTGTAATCGATAACTTAAATATTCTTTTCGCAGTTTTCGCTTTTTAGTCACTGCTATGGAAAACAATTTTAACAATTTCCACATGGTTTATCAGACAAATCCTTAATATTTTGAGATTACATAGTTCATAAATGTCTTGGTAATAGCATATGAATGTGCTGTGAGATTCAACTTTTAACTGCTTTTCTATTATCATATTTGGTTTGCCACATGTAACTCAACAATAATATTACAAAAACCTCAGAAAAAAAAACCCAGACTTAAACGATTTTATTTGGGAAAGAATACTATTAACTATTAAACCACTTAAGTTATATGTAAACATTTTAAAGATATAGAAAAATTTATAAGTGAAAAATGCTCTTTAATTGAAATACTGAATTTATTACTAAAAAAAAAAATACTTAAATTTTTTCCTATAGACAGTTTATTAGAATGCGTTTGCTAAGACTATAAATCATTAAATACTAAATAGACACGAGCCGAAATTAATTTAAATCCTATAAATCAAGTTAAATCGACGTCAAGTGAACGCTTATTAAATAAGCCCCAATGCGGGTAATACATCAAAATAATGGATTTTAAAGAGCTGGCCTTTTTTTTTTCTTTTTCACAATATGTTTTCGATATGAAATGTTTCGCAGGATTGACAGCTCGATCAGATAACATCTGGATACATCTGCAAATGCTTCAGAAAAGAACTGATAACTTTCATAAGTCAGGGAGGAGGAAAAAAAATATCTATGTCTGAAGAAGAACTAAAAGTTGATAAAGGAAAAAATAGATAAAGTCAAGAAAATTATTTAGTTATTTAAATGAAAGTATATTCCTAAATTTCTTTTCTCGGGAGACTTGCTTGCCTTTATTGTGAAGTATTAAGAAATATTAAGCGGAGGAGAACCTAAAGGGGCTCCGTCCCGTGCCCCCTATCTTAATATCCATCATTTCTACAATATTTTTAAAGAAACTAGACGGTTTCCCGTCGCTTTCTCTGGAAGCCTCGAATGTGAAACGGAAAAAAAATTTCCTTTATTCACAAAAACGAATTACATAAAGTAAACTTAAAATCTATAACTTAAAAAGTAAACTAGAGTAAGCTTCTTGCAATGGACCACTTGAGGATAGGCGGGGCTTCGTAGTTCCAAAATATCCTACCAGTCTACTTTTTGGCTTGTGGGATAAACAAAGCCATGTGCTTTGTTTTAACCCTAATAGATATGGAGGCTGAACTAAAAGATTTGATTTGGATGCAACGGTTGTAAGCCTTCCAAAATTTTCAGATTGGATGTAGAGTTGATAATCGTCTATTGAAGAAGACGACAGCAATATATTTTCAAAGGAGGATATAATTTAATGGATTACTTGAGGATAGGCGGGGCTTCGTAGTTACAACATATCCCACCAGGCTACTGCTTCGCATGTGGGATAAACAAAGCCATGTGCTTCGTTTTAACCGGTGTAGATATAGAGGAAATATTATATTAAAGAAAGATATTCCAAGCGTTATTACAGAATTATTACAATAAGGATCTGCACAGTACTGAACCATCCGTCTTGAAATATCAAAAATCGACAATTTTTTAAGTTATTCACACAGTTATATGTTTGTTTATCCCACAATCTCTCGCCGCATGTGGGATACACGTCATACGTGACGTCGATAGGGGCGTAAACCTCAAATCCGTTTCTAAAAGTCGGAAATTTGTTGTCTGGCAACGCGCATGTTAAATTCCATTATTATAGATAGCACCGAACATGCAACAATACTCGTGTTGCCAGGCAACGCGCTTGCGAATTATTGCAAAATTCAATTGTTGGAGACTTACGCGCACGGGCGAGCACACAATTTTTTTAAATAAGATTGTTGTAACTTACAGTACAGTTTCAGTCACAAAAGTAGCGTGGCAATTATTAGTGGCGCGATCATTTCTTTGTATCTCGGTGATATCTATTAATGAAAAACTGAATTATTGATGATAATGGAAAACTATTGTGATTTGAATATTATTGTAATTCCCTGTAACTTGGACGTGTCCGTAATATTGTAAATTCAAGTAAAAACTTTATTAATGGATGTTTTATTCGTATTTTGAATAACTTCTGTCACGTTGCTTTCCAGACATTTTTCCTTGTATGTTTTTTTTTATGTAAAAAAGCTACATACGGATTATCAAAAAAATTTAAAAGTCAAGATTTATAATTATCTTGACTGAATCAATTATCACCAATTATCATCAATTATCACTGCATGCGTCACTTTGATAATACATACACTCAATAATCAGTGTCATTCATCACATCCACTGTTTATTTATTATTTTAAAACCAAAGTAATATTCTTTGGTAAACAAAGGATTTTACCATTTGTTTATTTTCTTTATACTTTAAATCATCTGTTAGTAATAAAATATTATTCGATAGAATCAGTAAACTGCAAATACATTCATTCTCATTCGTAAAATAGTATATGTATGTACTCTCTTTGACAAAAAAAAGGAGAAAAACCCCGAGAAAATTGCCCGATCACCGCGAAACTTAACACCTCAGGGCCGATGATTAGAAAATCATCGTCAATGACCAAATAGTGGTCCGCCAAACAGCATCGCATTTGCGTATCGAGGAGGGTACATCAATGAGCAAAGCTCGCCCACAGGCACAATTATGAAGAGGATCATGGTTGCAATAGCCTTTACGGACTCTGAGAATGCCTCGACGTCGGATCCGTGCACAATACGAGTAGTTGAGCTAGTTTGATCATTGGACTGTCTGATCATTGGATGTTCGGTGAAACCGCCTTTCAGCCCGGCATTTGAGACGGAGAGATGAAGCAATCGGATGATATTGGCAACAGTGGATCGAGGAGGACAGAGCCCAGCGACACGCGGTTAGTGGATGGCCGAAGGAGAAGAGAGAATACGAGGATCAAGGGATAGTGAGAGCGGCACGAACGGAATCGAATTCGTCGCTTTGACCATCCGTGGCGATATTGCAATGTCTGAAGTGACCATTTGGCTGTTGCCTGACGACTTGTGACTGGGGACTACATTTGATGAAGACATTCCGTCGTCTACAGCTGACCACCGAGCATTGCCAGCACCGGTTACAGTAGTACTGCCTCGATCAACATGGGATTATTGTCTAGAGTCGTGTTTTCTTCAGTAATGAGTCATGGTTTGCATTGGACTCCGATGACCAGCGCACAAGTGTCTGGAGACGATCCAGTCTCCTCACGGATTCTGGAATTACCGTGGAACGGTACATTGTCTGGGGAGCTGTTTCCTGCGATAGTCGGACACCTTTGATAATTCTCGGTACCACCACCACGGCTCAACTTACATTCTATGACCTGTTGTGTTGCTGTTCCTGTCACAGCCTCTCCGGCCCATTTTTCAACAGAATAATGCTCGGATCAGACATGGACCGGCTCTCTCAGGACTGCCTCCGTAATGTCGACACCATCCATGACCGCCCGATCGCCAATCAAACAAGCTTAGGCCATGATGGAGCGCCGCTTTGTCCATTCTAGTATGTCGCCGATCTAGTCCCCAATTGTACACCTTTTTTGCATGCTTTAACTCAGGACGCTATCCGTGAACTGTATAGGTATCTGTGAGCCAGAGGATAGCTATAGCATACTGATTTGTTCATTCGTACATTTTATTTTATCCGTAAAAATGGCCCAACTCTGAAATTATAATGATTTCCTATACATGTATGTTGCACATAACAATTGGCATCTCAATTGGACGATTCCTTCCGGGTTATTCGTTTTTTTTTTTTTTTTTGTTTTTTTTTTGTACAAGAATGTATTTATGTATCATTTTAGATGCATTTAGTAACTGAGAACATTTATTTAATTTCTAAATAATACATCAATTCCCAATAAATCTGCAAACACTGCTAATAGCTAAGTGAAACCTAAGTGATTTCGAACTCGCAGAAATAATTTAAATTTATATCTTTGTACTTAAGACAAAATTGAGGCCAATACATCACAACTTAAAAAGTTTATCTACATATATAAAAAGAAAAGTCCTGACTTACTCACTCACTGACTCATCAACGTCCAGCCCAAACCCTTGGACCTAGAAAGCTGGAATGTTGCACAGAGGTTCCCTTTATGATTTAGACAAGTAATAAGGGTGGATTTTTGGGAAATTTCCACGGGATAGGGAATAAAGAGGATTTAAATTTTCGCTTTAAAGTTGCCTTATCGATATATAGGTATGTGGCGCCAACTCGCAATTCATCGGAGTTATTTGGAGAAGCCCTTCTTAGCTAATTTGCTAAAAAAAAAAAAAAAACTTTATTTATTTATGTTATGCTTACAAAAGTTCCAGAACGAGGCGACAGTACCCGGCTAGTGTACAACAAAATAATAAAAACACGAGTATATTCGAGGCGATACACAGGTAAAAAATCTACATAAATATATCTTTTGTATACAATAAATAATTCTTTGTAGCTGAAAGACTTCGATCTCATTAAAAACTCGTTTTCTAATTTATGAATTTCAGATTTACTGAAGTACTTTCTGTTCACTGGATGCTGATTAGTTTTAAAAGGATATCCGGAAATATGGGATATCAATTTAAAATGTAAATGTATATATACACAAAAGTGGAGTAGAAAAAGTATTATTTCTGAATGGACCGAATCAATTAATATATGTCCAGAAATTATAAAATAGAAGTTTGTAAGTGATTCGTCGTAATATTTTGATTGTTTTAGCTTCTCGTAACCTGGTTTTAATCTGACATTCCTGCAGACTTTATTGACATTATTGCTTCCAACAGTCCGGAAGCAATAATTATATTGGCGTCCCCTCTCTGCTTATATAGGCATCATTCTAACGCCTCGAGTCATTTCTATGATCATCCAACAAAAAAAAAAAATAGTTTTTCTGCTCTTAAATTTTGGTTTGCTGCCTCCTAAAATCAACCGCTTCACCTATTTACTGATAAATCGGATCTTAGTTTCAAGAGTGTGTTTTTTAATAGAATATAAACAATTTGAAAAAATTTATATTAAATACAGTTAAGTACCAAAGGGTTTTATTGACAATAATAATTTAAATTGGAAGAATAAATCTGAGTTTTCTGCTTAAAGAGTTCCAATTTAATTATAGCCAAAAATCAGCTGAAAATAATTCATGCATTCAGATTGTAGCTAGACTTTGAATAACGAGAAAGATTTTTTTTGAGAACTCTGTCGTTCTCAAACTTTTCTTGCCGATGACCATTTCAGAATCTATAAAATTTCGGAGGATTTCTTACCAAATGTTTTTTTACTTTTGAAAAATAAATTTAACATTCAGATATGAAATGTATAGATAAGATCTGTATATTAATCTTACACTAATATAACTAGTATATAAAGCTGAAGAGATTGTATGTTTGAACACGCTAATATCAGGAACTACCGATTTGAAAAATTCTTTTTGCATTAGATAGCCCGTTTATTGAGGAAGGTTATAGGCTATATAACAACATGCTACGACCAATAGGAGCGGAGCAATAAATATAGGATGTTCATTGATCAACCAACGGATGCGGCGGCGGTGACGGGGCGGCTTGGCTGCACGACGAGAAACGAACATTACCGAGAAGGGCCGAGTTTAACGCGGGTGACACCGCGGGGCACAGCTCGTATACATAGAAAGATGGAAGCCAACTAATAGTCCTTTGAAAAAAATACATGAATTGTATAGCTTGCTAATAACTAAAACAAAATACATGAAAAATGAAGATATTTGAAAGAAATATTATTGCATTGCTACATTATTTAAAGTTTAGTACAAAGAATTAATTTTATGATAAAAAATTAAATATTTGTCAAACGAGGGAAGTTTGATATCTGACTGATTTTGATCAAATATAATTAAAAATATAAATTTGAAATTAAAAAGAAAAAATATGAAAAATATGTTTTTTTTCCTGAGTAAACTGGCCAAGCGTTTTAGCTAATCAAGGGTTTTTTCTATTAAAAATAAGTATCAGGATTTTGAAAAAATAAATCAATTACTCCTCAGTGGTCCAGTGGTCAAAGTGGAAGACAATCTACAGGTTCCGAGTTCGACTCCAGCAATAGTCAGTTTTTAATTAAGTATTTTTGACGTCGTTTTAATTGATTTACAATGTGCTTTATTAATTCATAATTAAAAATTCATGTTAGTTGCTCCAGTCTCCCGAAATTTATTGCATTTTAATTTTGGTTCCGTCTATTATAACTAGAGGGGAATTTATTGTCTTTGTCATTTCGCTTTGATCATGGATTATCAAATGTAGCTCAACCTTTTTTGTCAAAGATTTGTCATTTTTTAAAAATAATTAAATAATTAATTGAAATAATTAAAAGCAATAAATTATTTTAATAGAAAAGTAAATATTTAAACACATTAAAATTTGAGACCAATGTTCATCTGACACCTCAAGACAAGCCTGTTTCACGCTTATTAGGCGATCATCAGTTGAGGGTAGTAAGAATGAACATTGTAGGTCTCATAACGGAGGTGACTTGGAAGTTGAATAGGAAGAGCAGTGGAACCTCCATAACTATAAACTAAAAACATAAAAACACATTAAAAATAAAGAAAAAGAAAATTCATGTGCTGGGCTCTGCCAGCCTCAAATGAATTTCTTATAGCATCAAAATAAAGAAAAAATGCCTAAAAGATATTTAAGCACATTAAAATTTGAGACCAAATATTGTTTTTGTATTTTTGTTATTCTCGAATCTACATTTTAGTTATGTTCGAACAAAATCGGCGAGATCATGATATTCCCTCCTTAGTTTAATAGTCAGACTTGTGCTCGTAAATTCATCCTATTCTGTTCAAAGCGAAGGCATCCACTTGAGAAAAAGATAACATAAAATAGCGAGTTATATTTGAGGGATTGATCTACGATAAAACGTTTCAGAAAAATCAATGAAAATGTTTTACGGAACTTGCATGCAGACTGTTTAATCACATTAGTAGATTCGGGAAATTCGCTTGACACTATTTTACAAGTATGTTATTCTTGTATCGTTGAAGATTACTGCCCGATTTCCTTTCATATCACATTTACAACATCAACCGAAACATCTAATCTGTCGCTATAATGATATGGGCTGTCTTAATACCAAACATAACGTTTTATCCGCTTTTATTTGCTAAAAAAACGTCATATTTATTATAAAAAAAAAAAAATCAAAATCAAAATTTGATAAAAAAAAAATAACAATTATTTTCAATATTTTAAAGACTTATTTACATTTTAGTAATCCCGCATCTCTTAGATAAATTATGGCTGAAATTTTATTGCTCTGATATCATCATATGTAATAAAATCAAAACAAAAATGATTAGTCAAATAATCTTTTTTCAAGAACATTCAACTATCGTCAGAAATTTCTTTAAATTCAGAATTTCTTTGCACCGATATGTCAACGTTATATTTGACTATATATTATTGCCTATCTTGTTATACTTAAGATCTGAATGAATACACAAGGCTTTAAACGAATCACTTTGTAAGTATCGAAGACTAAAAATATATCAAGTTCATGACTGTTAAACATAGAAATTACAGGAATAAAAATTAAAATTCTTTATTACAAAAGTAACCATATAAACCATATTTTTGTAAGTTACCAATAAATTAACTGCCAAAATTTGCAAATTATCTCACAATGAACTTTAACCTCTACCCAAAATTTCTTTTCTTCACAAATTATAACAGTAATAATAAAATGATTACTATACTATTAATTAATAATAATAGTAAAATCTAAGGTATCGACACACAGATGTGAGTCGAAAGATAAAATCAATTTCAAAAATAATTTCTGTGGAACTTATTTTTCTCTGTAAAAAATATTATCAGAATGTAATTTGACCATTTGCTAATTAATATCGCTTACTATAAAGTATTTTTATAGTAACAGATATGCTAATGCTTAGATAAGCGTGCTTTTTGTTATGTAAAGTTTACATTTTCACTGGCATTTACAACTTCAAGGTTGTATTGATAAAATTATTGAAATTCTATTTTTGACGTCACGATCAAAATCCATACGTTATATGTGGAAGATTTGAATGTCGAATTGTCACACTGAAAAATAAAACATTTTTATTAATGCAAAAATTGATGACAATCGTGTATGTAAGAGTAACACTGGAATCCATTAAAATTAAGTATATAAATTGCGTTAGACTTATCCATTTATTCTTGAAAAGTCTAATTGAAATTAATAAACTCTGATCTTTATAATACCTCGATTACATATTTGTGATGAATTATTAGAGGAGGGCCACGTGCGCTGACCTGTCTCATAGTGAACGATTGATTTAACTGCAATAACATGAGACGAACCCTCGCTAATATTCTTTCCCCTATGAACTGAGCTAATGCTCCCGGTGATGGACTGCGAAATTGGCCGTGTGACGATTGTTCTCGTCCACCGCGTGTTCCCGATGCCCCGCTTAGAAACAATTTGCTTGTACAACCCCGAGGCATGTGAGGACTACCAATATGGCTAAGTACTTACTGAGTGGGGAGCCGGTGGTTGCTGTCGGCACGTGCTCCTCCAGCGCCGCACCGCACAGAGAGCGAGGTTGGCGTGACGGTACCGAGCGCGATGCTTCCGCGCACTGCCACGGTGGCCGATGTCAGCCCATCGTTCTTCCGCCGTGATCAACGCGCCGATTGCGTGTGCGCAGGAAGCAGGGGATGGAAACTGAGAAGGAGGGTAGCAACAACCATTGCAATACGAGACGGATTCTACTGAGGTTCTTATTAACCGATCTCTGACAATTAAGTTTTTAAATCACTAAATAATTGAATTAGCAGTTGGGTCATAAAAAATGTTAATTAACTTTTTCCCACTTTTTATATCTCGCTTTACCTGATGAATATTAATTACACTTATATTGACGGGTCATTTCATTTCAGGCCTTGGAGAAATTAAGGCTTAAATGTTATGACCAGGTGTTCAAAAATTATTGTTATCTTTTTACAATATTTTATAATTTACAGAAAAAAAGCTTAAATAAGACTATAATACTGATTAGAACAAATAAAATAGCTTACATCTATTCACCGTCTGCTAAAATGGAGCTAAAATGTCTGCTAAAATGGTAGGAACACTTCACACGGAACTTGGAAAATTTTGTATTAATTTTCTACACAGTATAATTTGTTAAAAAGCAAAACAAACCAAGGGTAGGGGAAAATTGATATATTACAACATTAATGTACAATTACGCAATCGTTTTTTTTTATTAATAAAAGAAAAAGTTCATTAATTTTAAAACAGCACATGTCTTCGTAGTATGCATATGCCAACCATACATATCACAGTTCTCATGCTTGTTGTTTCTTTCTGATTTGCAGAACATCTTTTTCCCCTGTTAAGATTTTTGAACTAATTATTTTTAGGGTTTTATTTATAGTATCCTGAATATCAAGTCTATTCAAGGCCGTACGTATAATCATTGATGGTAGTGCCGATGACGTACGGGGTAAAAGGCAGTAGTATAACCAAGAAAACTTTTTGCTGGAGCATTAAAAATTGCCATGCAAGCATACTTATAAATTTTACATATTATTTACAAAACCCCTAAGAATATTTCAATATCTTTACTTAAACTCCTTTAAAAGAAAGTTACTGAAATTTAATTTATAGAATTATACTGTATATTTTAAATATTTGATTATTTGATTTGCAAAATATCTAACATTTGCATATGAAAGCACACATGGTACGAGATCTTAATCTATGATTTATGCTTCAGCGATTAAGTCATTTCAGGGCAATATGTAGCTGCCCCTCAAAGCTCAATAGTTGTTTTCACTGCAAGTTTTCCTCCTGACACTAGAGGTGGCCTGTGGACCGAAAGGACCTACAGAATACGTATAATTATTGAAATTCAAAAAAAAAAAAAAAAATAGCTTTTATAATTTATTAAAAGCAAGTGTTGAAAAGAACTGGAAGTCTACTTTTCTTAAAATCTTGCGTTTTCTTTTTTCTTGTTCTATTTCTTTTAAAATTGTAAAAATAATTTTAGTTTAGTTAAATTAAAAAAAAAAAAAAAATCGGGATTTTTTTTATAATTTATAATATCTGCGAGATTTTTTTCATTTTCTTAAGAAAAAATTAAATCCTCATTACTCATCTAAGCTGTCTGAATCCAATTACTTTTCATTATATTACTGCTGGCGTCCATTAAAAAGATTAATAAACAGATTAATATTACTTGTTTAGGACATCAACAGTAATCTATTTGTTTCCGTTCTGTAATGATTTTCTTTAGGAATTTAGCGGTAATTTCTCGATAATAATCATCACGGAAAAATTTTAGTGTTAGTCGTCTCTTTGTTCATAAATATGTTTCCAAGTTTCAGGAAGATTCATGTAGCGGTGAAAAGGTTGAGGGGAAACACACATTAAAAGGTTCAGAGACAGTTGAGCCGTTTTCTTTGAAAGTGGTGTAAGTCCATTTTATATTACATGGAGATATTTAAGGGTTTGCCTTTGAATGGTTTGAAAAATATTGGTATATGTTAATATGTTCAGTTTATGTTTTTTTAATATTAAATTGATCCAAGTTTATGATGTGATTGTTTTTAAAATTTTAATTTAAAGAAATTTATACTTTTGATGACCTCAAATGGACTTACACCACTTTCAATGTCAACAAAATGTAAAAATCATACATTTATGAACTATTAAATATAGGATTTCAATTCAATCAAACCAATTTTTTTATGAAATTTTTAATATAAAAAAAAACAAACATATGTGAGTGCCACTGTACTCACGAGGGATGTGTAAACATAGACGCACCTGCGCCGTAGCGCTGTACACACACGGAATTGGAAATTATCTGTCGGTGCAGACGTGACGCCATTTCGCACGTAGGTGTTATGCACCTGCGACATAGCGTAGTATACACACGGAATTGGAAAAAAAATGAAGACAAAAAATTATGTAGTAGGTAATCTTATAATTTTTGAACAAAATATTATGTCTTCGCGGAAAGTGGACTTGCACCACTGTCAAAGTAATTACATTTGTAATTTCATTAACTACGAAAATGTATATTGAAAATGATGGAAATTTTGAAGGATATTTTTTGAACTGTTTACAGATAAATCGTTATAGCAGATTGCATTCATTGTTATCATTAGCTAACTTTTTGTCAAAAATGGACTTACACCACTTTCAAAGAAAACGGCTCATTTAATGATCCTTATTTTCTTTGAAAAGTAGGTTAAAAAATCGATTACTTTAACACAATTCAAGAAAATTAATAAAACTCCATAAACATCTAATCGAAGATTAATTTACCTCAACATTGAATAAATAACCCTTTGTGAATGAAGTTGACTCGAAATTACTTGAGTGAATTGAGAAAGTGAATATGGATTACTATTCCCGGAGTTCTATCGAAGCAGTTGGCATTTAAATTGCGGAGGGGAAACAAGTGGGCAATCAACTGTTGGAATTTCCAATTCCATTCCGCTAAGACCTTTCCCAGAGCAATGGGATAACCATTTACGGTTTTATTAGTTGGTTTTCCATAGGCTTTTTAATCGGAATTATTGATTAGCCAGTGTTGAAACTCCACAAGGAACAGCAACTAAACTATATTCGATCTCAAGTTTGTAAAACCCTTTAATATGTATCGCTTCAAAATTTTAACATTTTTGGGCTTTAAAATCCAATTCTGGATGACTGCCAGCAGTCAATGATCGCGGTAGCTTAAAACTATTTATTTTAGGAAGCTGACACTTAAATGGCAAGTTTTAAGCTATCCAAAGAGAATCTCAACCAATTTGGTAGAATTTAAACCGGTTGCTAATCTAAGGTGAAAAACGTAATTTAATAATGGCGGTTATCACACGGATCATTGAAATTTGATAATTTAAGATTAATTTAACTCAACAAGGAAACTTTAATTACCTTGTTTTTGTTTTTTTTTCCTTGGTACATAGCGAAAGTAAGCCTTTATTATTAGTAATCTCAGCTTATCTTAATTAGTTATTGAAGAAAAGACAGTACGATAAGATAGTATATAAATATTTATACATACCAATCATGTAGGCACCAATTGATAAGATAAAAGAAGTAATAAAATAATAAAAAATCAAAACATTCACTACATTTCAGGACTCCATATTACGATGCCTTTTTTCAAGTGAACTCATAATATGGAGTCCTGAAACGTCGTGAATGCTTTAATTTTATTATTTTATTACTTCTTTTGCCTTATCAATTGGTAAATAAATAAAACTACAAACTCTTTCTTCTTCTAGATATCAATTGGTGTCTACATGGTTGCTTAAACATATTTCATATCAGGCACATTAATATCTTCTAAAACGATAAGATGGTACGTTTGAAAGTTCCTTTGAAGGGCAAGACCGTATTTTACCGTCAACTGGACTTGTGTATAAAATTTCCTGAGAAATTACTGATATTTTAGGATGAACAGATAAAAATCTTATCTCCATTACAGAAATATCTCCGTCACAGAAACAATGTGTCACAGTGTACCGCATATTCAATCTGACTGGGCGTTTTACAGATAGGATGTTCAACGAGGAAAGGTCAACATTCTGGAAGGTCATAACGTCAGTCAGTCAAAGAAAAAGGTTCATTAGAACATTTATTGTTCAAGTTAACTATGTATTACGGTTGATAATAAGTTTTCAAAAATCCCATTGTTATCATCAATGCACTTTGCAATTAAAGTTCATTAACGATTCAGGTAGTAACGTATTTAGAAAGGAGGGAGGGACAATATTGCGGGCCACATTCAAAATACTATACATTCAAATACCTCTATCTGTTTGGAGTAGGACACATTAAAGCTTTTTCTTTTCTAAGAGTAGCCGATATCAAGACCTCCCAGGATGCTGACTTTTCCTCCTGGCATACTCTGATTTTCATACAAGCAGATGTAAGTTCTTTTCCTTAAATATGTCGCAATATTAACTCAAAAAGTAATATTTACAGGAATTACGAGTATAAGACATTAACACTATAAAACATTAAAAATTACATGTAAAAATTGAATATATGTTTGAATTGTTCACTACGATACAAATTCGATCATTTCTACTAACATGTATAGAAATTAGAGAAAGGGCCTATGCGTTGTCCCTTAACTGCAAATATTGGCTTTCAGATTTTAATTTATATTTACTTACAATTCGATATTACAGAAATAATAATGAAAATAAGTAAGTTTCATGTAGACTAAGAGACGTTTTTCTCATATACAAAATTTAAACTATTCGTTTAATCTAGTGACCTCTTCCTCACGAAACAAAATAATGTAGTTGGCTTGCTTACTTATTTTTAGAATATTAATTAATTCTTCAAACAGACATGAAAACTTAATCTATCATTAATTCCTCAGTTTTTGTTTCAGATAATTACTTGTTGATTTTGATAACATTAATAACAATCAATAACAATCTATAGTTAAAATGTCAGTTTTAAATAAAACATACTTCTTGATTACGGTGCTTTAATCAACCTATATTGGCGAATTTATCCCGCAGCTTCTTATCAGTAGGTTAATAGGAGTATTTTATTCCTCAGTATTTCATGCGTACTTTTATATTTAATTTGGGCTAAAGTGCAGTACCTGGTATAAGCCAATAGAAAGGCTCGTATTGATACAGCGCTGTTGGGCGTCTTACCGCTACGTAGTTGCTGGATTCACCCTTTGCAGTTTTGTTTCGGTTAGGATAATTGAGGCATTGTCAACTGCAGGATGTATCTGTTGCTAACTTTTGAAAAAAAAATTTTCTCGTTCAAAAAAACAACGATTCTAAAACAACGATGCAAAACGAGGTTGGCGAGCGCAACGATCCCGGATCAAAATTCCCTAGTTTCCATAAAACAGCCTGTAACGTAATCATAAGTTTGATTAGGAGTTGGATCAGGATTGTTTGGATTCTTCTTGAATAGGAAAAAAGAAGTAAAAATAATTGAGAATGGGTTAGAAATCTTTGAGCTGGCAACAAAAGGCATTTCTTAAATACAAAGCACAATATTTCAGGAAAAAATAAATAAATTAAAAGAAAAAAATTTGACAAAACCTTCGGGTTTAAACTAAGTCAGAGACTTTAAATACAAGGATTGACACTTACTATTTGGATATTTAAGAGTTAATATTATTTTAAATGAAATTTAAATTTTTTCCTAGCTGATATTTTCCTAGCGTAAATTTGAAAATTATTAATAGCGTAATATATCTTATTTAGAGAGATCATCCGATAATCCCTTGAAAAATATTCCTTAACGAAACCTTTCATGAAATTTCCGTTAATGTAAGTTGGGAATCATCTCGAAGTGGGAATCGAACATCCATCTCCCGCCCTTTCAACGATGAAGCAACTCAATAAATCGATCATAAAGGTCTTAATTTAGGAGTGTCCGACCTCCCCCACAGCAACTCTCTCGCCAGTGCCTTCGGGGATCGTATTGGATGACTCGGGGAGGAAAACACGAAGGGGAAGATGTGGGTGTAGGTGTGGAACATGCAGAGTGGCAAGAGCACCTCTTATGCAAAGCCTGAGGTTTGGCGGAAGCCATGGGCGAGTTGATTCTGCGCGAGGTGAGGAGAAGGTTTGTGGCCAAGATCAATATTCGGGGGACTTCGAGATGACAGGGATAAGTCTCATCCCTCTTTAAATCACCCATGAAAAGAGGGGTTTTACGATGCGAGAAGTTAAGACCAATTGACAGTTGGGTAATGAGAAAAGGAACAAAACAATATCCTAATGGATTAATTGCTTAGGGGAAAAAAATAGCTGTACTTAAATTTAACAAATATAAAATTAGAATAGCAGTAAAACTGTAAAAAAAAATATTCATTAAGATTATTTCTATAAATTCAGTGATTTAATTAAAACTGGTTTTTTTTTAAACGAAACAGGTTTTTTTTGTTTTGTTTATAGATTATAAAGAAAATTACTTCATAATCTATATTATTAATATTACTTTTTTCTTAAAATCTTAAGGTTCTTACATTTTTTGGTCTTTAATTTTAAAATTCAATTCAAAGTTTTTAAATCTTTCAAATAACGTTAATTAAGTTGAAGTTAACACTTAACTATTGAACGTGTTTTAACTTAGATATAATAGTTAACGTAATAGTTTCGTGCTGTTACTAAATTTTATGATTCTATTCACAGCTTATGAATTTGAAAGAAACCTTGGATTATAATAAGTATAAAAACTAATTTAATTTAGTTTAATGTTAAAGAAGAATTGATTTAAAATAATCAGTTTTATGAATTATCCTAGCCTACTGAACTTCGTCCCGTTCCGGTAATGATCGCAGAGCCTTATCTTTCTTAGGAGAAGAAGGCGTAGAGCTGTAATCTTAATCGAACCCATTTTTGCAGTTTTGGATTTGTTACATTTTTTTTCTCTTTATTTTTGCTTTCGCTAAAATCTTCGCTGAGTAAAAATTGCCAAAGAGGAGTTAAATAAAATTTTGTAGAATAAATATATAGTCTGAATTAATTAAATTAATGTGGAATAAATAATGTGGGGGAAAAGCGTTGCAAAAATTTAACAAACAATTACATGAGAAAATAAAACATGCTAAGCAATCGCTAGCGGGGATTAATTGATTGGTATTTTTATTCTTTATTTAGGTTTTGATATTTTTTTTAATATGGAGGGCCGTTGTGGTGTTTGCTTTTGTTTTCTTTATGTCTTCTAAGTTCACTGAGATGTAAGATACTGGGCGGATCTAACTGACGATGATCAGGAAACCTAAAATAGGCTATCTTGGATTCCCGGTATCACAATTTCCAAAAGTGAACTCTTAGTCTTATGCGTTTTTGTTTCATTTCTCATAAAACTAATTTTATTTAGTTAATAAGGATTTGTAATTAGGTTTATGAATTTTCCTACCAAGCTCAACTATGCCCTGCTCGCAGGAATCTTACCTCCTATCTTCCTACTGAGGAAGAAGGCGTGAGGCTGTTATCTTAACCGAACCCATTTTTGCAGTTTTGAATTATCATATTTTTTTCGTTAGTTTTTACTTATTGCTATTTTCGCAGTAAAAACTGAAAAGGAAATCTCTCGAATAAGAAAATGATAGCTGACAAAATTCAACGTATATGAATACAGTTACGAACGAATTTGAAAGCTATCACACTTGCTTAAAAAAAATATTTTTAAAAATTAAAAAAAATTAAAAAACTTAAACTCAACACATGTAATTGAGAACCAAACCTGTTAACACTGAGGTAGATTCACTGAGGAAGGCCTGTTAAAAGGTTGAAACCTGGTTTGGTTCTCAATTACGTGCTTTTTTAAAGATGTTTTAGTTTTTAAATTTTGAAGTTTTTAACAAAACTTTTTTAAGTACTTGTGATAGCCTTTAAATTCGTCTGTAAGAAAACGATAGATTTTAATAAATTTTTGTTGAATTAATAAATAATTTGAGTTAATTAACTTAACTAAAATTTTGTTATGGAATCTAATTGAAAGTAGTCGAAATTGAACATTTACACTAATAGATGGCGCTGCATTACAATTGATAGAAAAGATTGAGAAAGTGACAGCAACGTTGTTGCAGTGATTTACGTATAATTTCTATTTTTATATCTGTGAAAATGAAACCGAAACAATTAATCCATTAAATTGTTTCACCAAAATTTCACTCCAAGTCAACAACCTTCAACTGATGATTAACCATTTATTAAAAGAATTTTGAGACACCATCGAACACTGTATTTAATTTCCTGAATGTCAATCGAAACAAATTATTAATTCTTCATCAACAAAATTTCAAAATGTGATTATAAATGATTGATGTGCTTTTGGATACACATAGAGAAAAACCATCACAATTTGATTTACAACGGATAATTGCTTCAGAAATGTTTTATCTGGCCAGTGTGATTGGGTCACACAGATGGATACGAAGATTTTTCATTTACACGATTGTATTCATCGAAAAAGTATAAAATACTTTTAATAATTTTTCCTTAGTAATATAACACTCAGGCATTTGTATTATTAGTAATTTTTCTGTTTTATAATTACTAATGAATTAGTAATTTTATAGTATATGAATTAGTAATTGATTTTACTAATGAATTTGTAATCATTACTAATGAATATTCAAAGTTAAATTCTTTCATTGAAATTCTGTTTTTTTTCTTTTTCTATCTTTTTCTGTTCCGCATGGATTCTGCCCCTAATATTACGGTAACTGAAATAACTTGATCCTATATAGTAATCCTACAAATTTACATTAAAACTTATCGTTTCCGTGTTCGAAAGTTTTTCTTGGGAGGTGAAAATCGTCCATCTCTTGGAATTGGGACCCGAGTAATGATTCCTTGCTTCTACAACTATAATCTTCTTCCTATGGTCCATTGAAATTTTGTCTGTCAGTTGGGTACGTGACATCTACGCACAGCTCATAATTGTTAGTAAGAGTGACTGTCCCCCTACATTCTGTTTCTCTACCTACATCATCGTCCTATTGTAAAAACCACGTAAGTCAAAATTGTTCAAAAAAGTTTTTATTGCAGTTTCAGACGGAAAATCTTATATGTCACCTATATTTAATGCGAAAAGTTGGTAAAATTGAGCGTTTAAGCGCTCTAGTGGCGAAAAAAGAAACCATGTAAATCAACGTTTAAAATGAAAAACTCGGATATCACATACTTACTAATGGTAAAAACCTTGTAAATCAATTAATTTTGTGAAATTATTTTAATTTTATGAAATACCAGTTGTTTTATGTTCAAACCTATTACACGCCATTACTTAGAAATTAACAAAGTTTTTTGACTTACATGGTTTTCACAACAGGACGATATGCTTATCTTGACGATTGCGTCTACCTTGTTTTAAAAGATGATTAAATATTATGTCTTTCCAAATTGTGTGGAAAAATTTCTAATATTAATATCAAAATCTTGAGCATTTTATTTTTCTAATTTGCTGGAAGATAAATGTGAAATGAAGCATAGAATGAAGAAACTGTCGTTCAGAATAGAAAGGGATGACGTAATGGTTTATTTAATTCGAATTATTTAATTTCATAATAAATAATTAAAATATTTTTTAATTGCTACGTACAACTTCAAACTCCTCAATGATCAGGATCACATTCAAAGATGGGTCATTAAGCTAAACATTTAAAGACCACACGTCAGGTCTTGTAAAGCATTCGAATTACCGGAGGGATAGGCTCCAGGCGTTCGTAATCACAGAGAGAAATTTTGGGTTGGTAAGTCAGTCTGATGCTATCTCTCCTAACCCGGGGACAATCCTGAAGGTTCGAAACTTTAAATCAATTTTGAAGCATGAATTGCTGAAAGAAGTTATCTGTTTCTGTATTTGCACGAGCTTTGGGTGGACAGATTTTTATAAAATTTAGTATGTTTATTTATGATCCAACTTAAAGCCTTTGGCCACATTTATTTTATTCTCCTCTAATCCTTCAAAAATAACTCCAGATATATCTCGATATAGGATTGCACTGATTTCGTTAATATTTGGTACAATGTTTATTTATGTCCAATTAGAAATTTTGACTCCATGTCCCACTTATTGTTGGTTATTCGCAGTTATTTCATTTATTTACCGATGATGCCTCGAAAATTTATCTTTTTTTGTTCTGAAATTAATAACGATATAATAATTTATTACAATATATTGATATACAGTAAAACCTCGTTAAGTCGTCAGTCAAGGGACCAAACATTTCTGACGACTTAGGCGGAGTGAGAATTTTTGAAAAAAAAACAAAAAGCACTGAAATATAGTATTTTCATGAATTGCTGTAGGATTCGGTGAGAAAAACAAGATTTTCAGAAATCAATATATGCAAATGAATGAGTGGAAAAAAAACCACTTTTTATAGTTACCACATTTTAATCATTTTTAAAAGAAAGGCAATGTCTGTCTTTGAAACGTTCCAACCAACCATTGCTGCCGCCGAATTCTTCAATGTTCAACTCCTTAGCAATTTCCATGGCTTTTTCTTTGAGAATCACTACAGAAATCGGCACATTTTGCGATCTGGCATGTTTTAGCCATCGAACTAAAACCTCCTCGATCTCGTCAAACTTCGATTTCCTCTTTTGATTCTCTTTCTTTTGTCTCTGCAGTCAGCGTCTTCAATTAATTGTTTCGATGATAGAATGTCGTTTAATGTAGTCCTGGGAATATGGTGTTCTTTGGCAAAAGCTGTTTTCGAAACATTTGATTTTTCAAAAAGTGCAATTAAGTCTTTTTTTCTTTAAAAGATAACGAAATAAGTTTTCGTTTCCCTGGCGGGTTAAGAACGTAATCGAACCACGAAATCGCAAGAGAAAAAAATAGCTCTTAGAGCGGGGGTTACTCACTATGAAATGAATTCAAACTCAGGAGCGGTCAAGAAAAACGTCTACAGTCGACAGAGTCGCAGGGAGAAGTGCGCTTTGAATGATTTGCAGCGATATTCCAAGAACCCAAGTCCTCCGAAGGAGTAGGAAAGGAATTAAATGACAGGCGTGATAGAAAATTCCCCGTAAAATCTTGGCTTTCTTAAAGTGAAGGGGCGGGGCTGAAAAGACAACACGATGGCATGCAAAATGGAGAAGAAAGATGCTTTTGGCCAGTTTTGAGGGTGACGAGTTATCCGGAGTAGAATTAAATTTGGTGACGGGTAAAAGGAGGGTTATTATTGTGTATGAGACCTTGTCGGGACCAATACAACTAAAACGGAGTGACGACTTATCCGGGTGACGACTTAACGAGGTTTTACTGTATTTTATATTTTTTGCTGCGATTTGTACCATAGTAATTCAAAATTCCAGGGCAATTTATGAATTTATTAATAAATTTGACTCATGTTTTGAATAAGTTAATTTGGTCTTTGTAATTTATGCAAGAAATTAATGGATTATAATTGATAAGACTATGAGAAGATTAACATCGCGAAAAATGAAAGTTAGTCTCAAAATGTGAAGGAAGTCGTAAGTGTTTGGAGAAGTCAATTTGAAACCAAAGAAAGTGAAAGAACCTTGGAGAAGTTAATTTTTAAACTACTAAATTAAGAAAAGAGAGTATACACTCTCTATCTACAATTAGAGACAGGGATTTACTTTTAAGTAGAAGCGGTTGGAAGATGCTCTGCAGAAGATGAAGAGCACTTGGAAGAAGCATTTGCTTGCAAGTTCTATTTAACTATAAATGAGTAGATACCTAATTGATATTTAGACTTCAAATATCAATTAATATCAATTTAAAGTTTTTAAATATCAATTTTCGTATGTAAATCTTAAGAAAAACTAATTTCAGAACAAATTTTATGGTGGAATGGTATGCTGAATTGGTATGGTTTGGAATGGATGAACGTAATAAGAAATATTTGGCAGCGATCAATTGAAAAACTGATTAAACCCTTTAATATGAAAGATAAGTTTCAGTTGGAAGGTGGGTTAAAATAAGATTGTATTAAAAGTCCTCCTTGTATCTGATTTGGTGATGGACTGTTTAAGAAGGAAGATAGAGCCATTGGAAACCCTTAATAAGTTCATGTATGCTGATGAGGTTGTTTTGGCTGCAGATAAAAATAGAAAAATTAATAATTAGGTTTTATAATTAGGTAGATGCTTTTTGAGAGAATGGCTTTCGAAGCCAATTGAATAAATGAGTAAAAATGAAGACAAATAATGCAATTTGGCAGACCGAAGCATAAATGTCAAGAGGTGAAATAAAGTGTTTTCGACAAGCTGAATACTTATGTAATGGTCTTAATGCCAAGGGAAAAAAATAGATATGAAAATGATACGAAGAGAGGAGTGAAGGTTGATATGGAGTTAGAAGGTATTCTTAATTAGAAAAAAAAGCACGGAAAATAAAATGGAAATTTTTAAAATATATGAGACATTGAATAGAATAGAAACTGTTGGTTTTAAGATTAAGAATGAAAGAAGGCTTGAAAGAAGGCTTGATAGAAAATAAAAACCGTAAGCAGAATCTACGGAGAAGATAGGAAAAGTAAGATCAAGATGAAAGTAAGATAAGGTATAAGATCCTACAACAGATCTTATCCCTAGCTAAGGGTTCAAGGAAGATAAGATGAAGTCTCAAAGAAATTGGTTTATTTTATATAAAAAAAAAACAATGAAGTGATTACGAGGTCTAGACAATATTGCAAGAATGAAAGAAAATAAAATATTAAAATATTAGATCGAAATAGATGATCGACAAAGAGCCATTCCGGCATGGCCGAGCGGTCTAGACGGGGGTCTGCCATGCGGCCGTTGTATCGGAATTTGGGTTCGAATCTCGGCATGGCTGCTTCTTCCTTCTTCTGTGTTTCGTCCGTTTCCACCTGGGACTTACTATCTCAGTGTTCTTCTGAAGTTGACTTGAATCTCGTCCGCCTTCTCGAACTTTACTAGCTCCAAAGTGACGGTCGTCATACGTTTCCATGGTCTTAGTTGGCCCAAATCGACGTGAAGGAGAAGAATATCGAAATAGAAAGAAGCTAAAGATATCCTGGAAGACCTAGAACAAATCAAATGATGAGTTTAATTTTGAATACGTAAGGCCTTATGAGAGAAGATGGATTAAAAGATGTTGTCGTGGTCGATGACTTTGGAAAATGTTACGTAAGGGTTGGATGAAGATAAATAAGATTAATCTCAAATATAATTTAATCATCATATCAATTTGTTTTAATAAATCTCATCCTAAGAGCTACCATAAGTTGCCATAGGGAAAATCATTTGGACCAAAATTGACACAACCTTAAATTCTGATGAGAGAAAATTTTCCACAAAAGTTTGGCGCAAAAATTGCCTGCGTTCAGGAGTTACAGCAAAAAAACCGGAAAAATGAAGGGTTCGGAATATTTTTTTTTTACACAAAAACGGTACCAACTGTAATATCTATTAGATAAGAAAAAATAACGTCATGAAATGGACTTTTGAATGTATATTTTTTTATTCTGTTATTTTCATTTTCAGCGGATTTTAAAACGCCTAAAAAATAAAATTGAAAATTGCGCCCTCTAGCGGATCTTCGTCCCACTTAAAAAAAATCAGATTTGGAATAAGAGACCTCGAATTTGACTAAATGATCCTTATCGAAAAGTTTGCATCTTCCAACGATACCGAAAAATAGCTTCAAATTATAATTGGTGGCAAATACCATTGAAATACCATGCTGTTGCGCCATCCGGTGTCGAAAATCCGAAATTAACTTGAAAAGCCACCTGGCACCATTTTCAAAGGTAATCTTTGTTTTGGATTTTTTTGACTGGCTTTTCGGTAATTTTGATGTGAGTATTGTTGTATAGAGGCGTTGGTGAGTTGTATGGGTATGGAGTGATCTCTTTTCGTCCCTCTGGTAACTCTAAGGCCGTGGCTCCCATACTTTGTGACTCGGGGCTTCATTGACCTGCTGCCATCTGGCGGTAATCTCCCCTGTATATCTACGTTAATTTTTATAATTGTCATGTTGATATTACAATTAGATAACATAAACAAGAAAAATATCAATCGGAAGGCACAAAGCTGAAGTTAGGATTCGCACTTTGAGTTGTCATCGGGAAGAGACTGGGACGGACCTCATTAGTTTGGCTGGCTGAGGAGTCCTAATGAGGACGAAACGGTCCGTCCAGGTCTCTTCCCGATGACAACTCAAAGTGCGAATCCTAACTTCAGCTTTGTGCCTTCCGATTGATATTTTTCTTGAATTATTCGGGCACGTTAAACTTCTTTTATTTAATAACATAAACAAGTAAAGAAAAATGGAATGGTGCTTTATTGGCTAAAAATAAATATTATAAGAATTGACAATGCTAAAAATAAATACTGTATAAAATGTTTACTCACTTTCCCCTCACTTTCATATTAAGGGGAAACTCCTCAAACAAAACTCTAAAACGGTGTGCTGCATCATTTTTTTTTCCTTTTCTCCATTTTTTTCTCCTTATTTACCCTCTTTTGTTACTTTTCTTTCGTTTTTACTAACTTTTAATCATTTTTGAATGCTTTTCAGAGATTTTTAAAGGCTTTTTCAATAATTTTTTTTTTTTTTTTTTTTTCCACTTGCAATATTTCTAAAAAATAAGAAACCAAGGTCTGTGCAATGAATAAACAAGAATTCC
>JAFIDM010000004.1:43250113-43296046 GCA_023159025.1 Thereuonema tuberculata | reverse complement strand
GTTTTGGCTTACAAAATAAGTAGCCTAGAGAAAACTGTCCATGAGTATTGAGGTTGATGGCCGAATAAATAAAAATGAGTAATTTAACGTGCGCAAATATTCAGGAAAAAAACTGAAACTTAAAAACACACAAAATGATTAAAAATTGAAATCGATCCCGAGCCCATCAACGCTGCATGCTCAACTATGCCATGGGTAACTGGATGTAGATTAAAGCTAGTTTTAGAATTGAAGGAAGAAATGATGAAACTAAATTAGACTTTTAATAAAGTTAGGCTAAATTTTTATTAGTAGTTCTGAGCAGTAGGAGGTAAGTACTATATTCTAAAAATAGACAACTGTAAATTTTCTGATTAGAAATGCTTTACCTGAGGAATGGTGAGAAATTTCTGCAACTTATTGAAGTGAAAAACACTTATAAGAATTGCAGTGTGGTGCTATTGGTGATGTCTTCTCCAATATGCAGCTTCGACGGAAGTTCAGCCTTTGCATTAAGTTTATGTCTAGGAAGTGACAAATTATGAGGAAAATCACATATTCGCATTTCTTAATTGTTTTGTTCACAAGTTCTAAGCTGTGGACATTTTTTCCTAAGTAATAATCTTTTTTCCAAGTTAATATATAAACATGCTATTACCTGTAATTAAGTGAGTATGTGAAGTCTTACAAAAAAAAAAATGAATATTTTGAATAAAATTTTTCTTTTTTCTCTGTCTGTCTGTAAGTGTATCACGGAAAAGCGACTGGTCGGATTTCTTTAAAATTTAGCACGTTGTTTACTTACGTTCCAGTTTAAAATATGAGCACTGTTACTTTAGTTTCCCATTTTCCCCAATTCCCAAAACTCCTCAAAATTGACTTCCCCTCGCTGCATGTCTGCATGTTTAGTCCCACTAAGTGATGGGTCCTTAAACATATTCCTAATAATTAAATTATTTGAAGCATCAAAATCAATGAATGTTGAAAATTCGAAAGAATTTAATAAGTATTTTCCTTAAAATATTCTTTCCCTAATTATTTTTTAAAGTCGTGAAAACGATAAAAAACGAATAAGATTGTTTTATTCCAACTTTAATATCCAATTCTAATATCTGAATACAAACGGTAAACATTTTCAATTTCTTGAAAAAAAATACTCTCTAAATCTGTGTTATGCACTTAAATTGTGTAAGTCGGATACATTTAATCGGACCGAACAAAGCGCAGTTGATATTCAGTGTTTATTAAGAGATATTAAGAGAATTTAGAATAAAAATTCATTGTTTAGATTTCAGTGATTTTTCTGTGGGAATATCTGTAGCTTTCCTTTCTAGTTTTTAAGGACAGATTTTACAGTAATAGTTACATCGTGCCTAGTTCCCAAATATGCATACATAGTTTCAAGAAGATCCTTGCAGCAGTTTTTAAAAAAGCTATTATTGGAGGAGGGAAGACAGACATATACAGACTGATTGTTTTGATGAGCCTCCTTTTCCTATTTGGGGCGCCTTAAAAAAAAGAGCACTAAATACATTTCCAACTAACTGTATTCCTTTCAGATATCTTAATAAATAACTGTACAATGTTTCTTTTAAAAATAATTTTGACTGAAGTTGTAGATTAAATAAGTATTTTAAATGTAGCAATGTAATACAGATCTCACAAATTTCAAGGTGGTTTAAAAAACTTTAGAAAACTAAAGAACCAAAGAAACTTTGGAGGTGCAATTATATAACTCTGTATTAGTTGATAAGATTGTATAGTTTACATGAATAATAGTTTTCTTCAAGTCTTAAAATAAATAAAACTTTACAAAAAAAACCAAAAGTGATTTTTTTTCCCTGAGGTGCTTAAAATTCTAGATTTTTTATCTTTTGGAAAATCTACGTCTTTCTTTTTTTTGTGTGTGAAAGCCATTACTATCTTTTATTGGTTTTCTGAATGTTTACTTCTCGAAGCTTCTGCTGCTTTTACAGCTCCTGAATATTTCTATTCTTAAAGTCCTATTCGTGGATTCAGACAGAGATCTTACAGCTACAATTTCCCTATTCTGAAGAATGTAAGGAAGGAGTTGCAGTCAAATTTTATCTAATATTAAAAAATTCGCTAGTACTTCCCTAAAATCGAATTTGAGAACGCCATCTTGCAATTTCCTGTTCCATAAGTATTCCCCCTTCAAATATGAGGGTCATCTTACAAGTAGAAAAATCTTCTCCTTAATCCACCTGGGGGTGAATTTCTATCCGGTGGGTTTTTTTTTTCTTACCCCCGTGATTTTTATCGATTTGTGAAGTTGAATTGGATTTCAGTTCATTACTGAGTTCAAGGAACTGAAAAAACATTTTCGAATGACGAAGGCCCACTTTGGCAGTTCTTGCACGTGCCAGGTCCTTCTCTTCCCGCCAAATCAAGGCAAACAGTTTGAAATTGAGGTGTGAAGCATTATATGCCCCGGGCCTTTGCCTTCCACTCTCAACTCTCGTAAAAAAAGTAAGGCACAGGCAGCTGAAAGAAATCAGAAAAAGGCTAGGGTTTTCTTGAAGGAATGTTTCGTAAGATTAAAAAAAAATAATAAACAAAATCTTTATGTAGGAGGCTTTTTTTCCCTTAGGGATGTTTCATTTTTGATTGGCGATTAGATAAATTTCAAATGCCAGAATTTTATAAAATTAAAAAAAAAAAATACTTTACGAGAATTCACGATGACGTCACCAACCCCATACCTGAAACATGAATTTCTTTTAGACATGAGATTTAACGTGCATTAGAACATTTTTACAGTAAAATAAAACAAAGGACGTACTTGACTAAACAAAACAAAAATTCACTTAGCTATTTTTATGTGCGTTCTTTGTTTTATTTTACTGTAAAAATGTTCTTACGCACGTTAAATCTCATGTCTAATTACTAACTTGTAATAAATTAATCCTTTACATGCTAAGCTAAATGCTAGCGGGGATTAATTATTCCCCCCTTTTTATTCTTAATTTTATTTTGATGTTTTTAATTGCGGGCTCATTGATTTGTATGTTTGTCCGTTTTATAAATTGTCCAATTCCACTGAGCTAGATATACTGGGCGCATTAGACTGATGAGAGGTCAATTAACTTTGAAACAGTACTGTCTCCGATTCCCAGTACCAATAACTCAGGGAATTTTTATTTTGTTTAGTTATGTGCGTTCTTTGTTTTATTTTACTGTATGAATTTCTTTTGTTAAAGACAAAATTTGAATGTTGGAGGATTCTCTACTTTCGCTCAATTCAACATATTCCAATCCTCACTAACTTTTATCTGAAAGGAAACATAATGTAGTGAAGCAGAACATTCACAAAAGACAACAAAAAAACGCAATCAATAATATGTGATATTGTATAATAAATCTTTGCCTAAAAGTTAATATTAAACATATTAACGAAAACTTTTGAAAAATTAGAAATCTGGTTAAAGTATGTCTATTAGAAACTACTACTTGATAAACTCTTTCAAGGACTCAAATGAAGCCTAAGAAGTTCATAAGTTGAAAGGATACAACTTTACCGAACATGTAAACCACATCGTGGCGTTGGATCCTCAGCTCTATCGTCCTTACCCTGGGAAATGAAACCCGGTCCACTATTTAAAGAGTGCTGGAAAAACCCTAAGATCGGTCTAAGAACGACTCAGGGAAAAAAAAAAAAAAAAAAAACCTTTTATCTTAGCTGGTGAATCAGGTTTCTCCAGACCATTAACCTGGCGCCGACATTAGGCCCAAATAATTTTAATAGATTTATAATTTTAATAAGCTGACTATAAAAGGACATTATATTAGCTAATTCTTGTAACATAGTTGCTGTACTAAAAACGAAGTTCAAATTTATCATCTCCAAGAATATAATTTCGAAACAAATTTAACGATTTTTTTTTTCTTCTTTCCGATTGTCATTTAGGCTAACAGCCCAAGTTTAATCTTCCTTTTTATGAAACGAAAATGACCATTTATGTTTGTGATGCATTTAATGTAATTCCATTCAAATGCAATTTACTATTTAGAAAAAACTTGAAATATAACAGAATGAATGTTGATTTTTTTTTATTTTAATATTTTCTTAAAATATTGTCAAAATTTCTATTGAAGTTTAAATTAATTAATTAAAATTTTTTTAACGTGTGTTAAAAAAGTCACTGTTAAAATATATTGAAAGTCAAACATACTAAAATTAACATTATATTTAAAAAATACATACGTAATGGAATGGGAAGCTTTTCAGATCCTATTGGTTGAAGGGTTGAAAAAGGATGCCGCCTTAATAGGATCCGAAAAGCTTTCCATTCCATTATGTTATGTATTTTTTAAATGTAATGTTAATTTTAGTGTGTTTGACTTTTAATACTTTTTAACAATTTCCTACTGAAGTTGTTTAAGATTTCTTAAAAAACAAAAGGATATACTTAGTGTTGTGCAATGAAATGTACCCATAAGTTTATTCATTTAGTTCGCATTTTAATTACTTAAACCCAAAACATATTATGAAGTAAGATAAAAAAAAATGAAAGTAACCGCACTAAAAGTATTATAACAATTCCGAATCCTTCCTAGTTATAATTTTATTTTATTTATTCTAGTAGGTTTAAAATGATTCACACGATCAATCTTACAAAGCATGTAGGCCTACTGTGCTGCTATTTTGTTGAAAATATCCGACCAACATTTCATCTCCTTTTCATAATAGATTTACGATGAACAAATTAGGATCTTAGATGTAATTCTTAAATAAGTTTTACTTATGGAAGAAGTGAAGAAAATGCAAATCTACTGATCTTTCCTACCTCAAAAAGCAGGAATTAACTTTCCAGAGAGAGATTTGAGAATAGATTGTTAAATGAAATAGAAAAAAAAAACACGTTCACACAGAAAAGACAGAAAATTAGTATTCTGAACAAGTGAAATTTAATATTCTTACATGCTCAAGTAGATATCCCTGCTCTAAGCTATTGAGCATGTTTGGTTTTATATGGAGAGAGTGGCTGTTCGATAAACATCACTAGCCTTCGCTAGAATAGAAAATAAGTTCCCAGAAACTTAAAGGGGTAATAAAAATTTACACCAGTCATCTTTCCCACTGAAACGCTGAAGTGATATTCCCTGAAACTAAGGTGACCAACCGTTCTCCTTTTTGAAGCTCTGTCCACCCTTGAGAAGTGTCCTCCTAAATATTCTCCTTTTGTAAATTCTGTCCTCCTTTTTGATGTTTGAAGAGTAATATGTCCTCCTTTTTTGATATGTGAAGTTTAAAATCTTTTTTTTTTGGTTGAACAGATAGGTTTACAAGGTTTTTTTGTTTTTTTTTTTTGGTTGAACAGATCGGCTTAGAGGGTTTTTCTTTTGGTTGAACCGATAGATTTACACCCCTGAAACCCCTGATAACATTTTTTTTTTCTGCAAATTATTTGCGTCCTCCTTTTCATTTTAGAAAAAATGGTCACCTTCCTGAAACGTCTGCCTGAAGCTTCTAACTATATTAAGAAGTGTGATTTATATCTGTACAACAGATATTCGTGAAACAACCGATAACGCGATTAAAAGTTCTGAATTGGGTTCAAATCCCAGCGTAGGCTTGAATGTTTCTTCTTCGAGTTTGTTTCTCTTCCTTTTAAAAGTATTTAATGTTTGTACAATTGGACTAAAAAGGTTACAGTGCTTTTTCGTTCATTCATTTCGTTCATTTCGTTCATTCATGTCTCTTGCAAAATCTACAATTTATATTCGACGTTTTTCATTTGAAAGCCTTTACTTGAGAAAAAGATTAAAGGATTGTTTTTAAGAATTATCCAGGCATAAAGCAGTTACACGCTATGAACATTGTAAAGTTTAATCACTGTAAAATTGCTTGTTATACCAAATCCTAATTTTAATTTTTTGTTCGTGGTAACTTACCAGGTATAACATTTAAGCAAAATTTCATTCTGAAACAAAAAAGTTTACTTTTGGAAGATGAAGAACTTCTTTCATTAACGGAAAAACTGATAAACAGAAAAATACATAGAAAAATACGTGCGGAAAAATTAGGTTTTGCTGATTGTCAAAACTCATAAGGAACCGAAAGAAAGTAATCTCTTTATCAAATATTTACAAATCTAGGATGTCAAGATAAGTAAAAATGAAAATATCAAAAAATAGCATGTGTTTTTTTGAAGAAATTGTTGATTTGCATTTGTTTTATCTCCAGAGATGTTAAAAACTTCTTTCTATAAAAAAAAAGCAAACGAAAAAGACAAAAATAAATTGGTCGATATAAATCATTGGAAGAGTAAACAAGAAAGTAAATCTGGAAGACTTATGTGTCTCGTGGGTGGAAAAATGAAGAAACCACTGACTGAGATGTTATTCGAAGCTACTCTTCTGGCTTTGACAGTTATTAAAATAAAGTCAGAACACATTCAAGGCAATTGGAAGCCAACTGTCAGTTTGTTTCAAAGAAAACTCAGAGTATTTTGATAAAGCGGAAATGAAGCAAAACGACACAGTTATTTTTTTCTAAGAAAATGTTGGTAGGAGAGAAAACGGTATGTTGAGTTTTATCAGATTCTCTTGGTGAGTGGTTCCAACTCTGAAATTCAATCATTTATTAGATGAATAATGGATTAAGAACTCCTTACATTAATAATCAACTAAACGTCATTCTAGATTAAAAAAAGAAGCACTTGACTTTACTTTAAGCAGCTTGAAGCAGCAAACGAATATTAATGTGTCTTATTTTGCATTCTATTAACAAAGAAGGAATGCCTTTTTTGTACTTATAGTCTGTGTTATAGAAGAGTGAATAATAACAATGGTAAATCACATAAAAGATCCGGATATAATAATAATTGGTCATAAACATTTCCTTTTTAAGCCTAGGAAAGAAAGGCTCACGAAATTAGTAAGTCTGTGTGAATCTATTATATTTGATGCTTCTCTAATAATCTTTGAAATGTTGGATAATCTTCTTGAAACTTGATATTGATATTTAAGGACAAGATACGAGCTAATTTGTTTATCGTATTGTTTGTGTGGGCTGCTAGTCAGACAATTAGCATAAGAAAATGAGAAAGCAATCCCTTAAAAGAAACGAAATATTATTATTTAACACTCGATATTAATCTGTTAGATAATCCATTGATTTGCGCACGCTTTATTTTGAATAAAAGTAATCGGAATTAGACAACTTCAGTAAAACTCTACACTAACTCTACACCACCGCTTTTTAAAAACAAATGGCTGACAGCCCTTTGCTTCAATCTACGACGATATTCCTGACATCTTAGGAAGCAGACTCCGATCCAGACATCCTCCACTTTAGAACAGCGCAGAATTTATTTTGAGTCCGGGTTTTATGTGAACAATTGTCGAAAGAGGAAACTTTGATGTTTATTGTTATTCTTACACATAATTTTTTTCTCTGCTTTGTGAGGTAAATTTGTAAGCCATAACGCTAAATAAATACATTAATTAACGTTCTATACTACCTGAGTGAGTTTAGTAGAAATAGTTAAAATTTTAGTAGGACTAAGTTCATTATATTAAGAAAACCGTGTAAACATAGAAATTAAGTTAGAAAAGAAAGGAGATGTTTACTGTTACTATAAATTGCAGATTAGACTAAGGGCTTTACATTAATTAAAATTAATAGACATATAAACTATAAATATGAATAAAACTATATCGTTTTGCTATTAATTATAATTTTGTTTTGTTTTGATAATAAGGTGGTGAAATCCCTCGTATCATGTGTATCTATCATAAGTGACATTTATGGTTTTCATTAACTTACCTCAAAATCAGGACAAAATTCATTGAGATAAACATATGAACTTCGGTCAAACTTCACATTGTCGATGAATGCCTAACAACATGATGTTGACTGGAACGTCAATTGTATAGTATTTTTCTAACTTTTTCATTTAGTTTTATAAAACGCATGCTTTAGCAATGTTAAAGACTGAAATATTGGAATAATTACATGTTGTGTATTATTATAATTCCTTCTACCATAATTTTATTGAAAATTCAACTGTCAACTTAAAATAAATTGATTAACAAAAGAAATTGATACTTAAAAAAATTAAGTATCAATTTCTTTTATTAATTGCAACACTCAAAGATTAATATGAAATTCACAATATCAAAAGGAAAGGGTTCGTCCTTGGGCACGTCATCTATCGGCGATTGTAGGAACTACGCTTCCAGAAAGACAAAGAAGCGTTTCTCTAAAAAAAAAGTGTAATGCATTTATTTTTGTTTTATTCATTTTTAAAACATACATTCATTTGTTATTGCTATTACATATACTAAATTCCAAAATTGTTAGTACAGCTTTGACATAAGCTATATTTGGATGAAATTTTATGGTTCCACTTACAGTTCAGGACATACAAGTACACCGAAATAGGTGGCAGTTACCATGATTGAAAAACTAAATTGTTACAAACATTATTTGAACGAATGTAAAAAAAAAAAAAAGAAATGCGACGTTGTTGTTGTAATTCCAAATACTAACTTAATTTTTTGAGTTTCACTTATTAGTTGATTTATTCATTCATATTTTGAACAACTATTATCAGGCATGATTAATAGTTAGGACTATTTCCTTATATGATAAACTGTCTTTTTTTGTAAAGCAACGATATTTATATAAGAAATATATCTGCAGTAATGACATTGCAAATGAATGCCTGAATTAAGTCATTAATGAAAAACATGTCAACAATTAACGTTTGAAGGAACTGCAGAAGTCAATATGTAATATTAAATTTAAGAAATCATAAAGAAAGGGCTCCATCTTTTGACACACCACCTATCGGGGATTGTGGAAACTCAGCTTCAGAATGGCTCGATGGTGACCAACGGGGCAAGATTTATGTAGAATTCTTGAGTTAAGCTAGAATTTACTACTATTGAACATTTTCAGATCAATGGCTCTCATCCGTTGAGGTCATAAAGTTCTTGGCTGTAGTAATGCCCTTTGTGGAAAGATTCGAAAAGACAGATTGGATCCGGTGTCGAAATGGTTGCCACAGATTCCTATCTTTGGTTTGCCTTAAGAAGAATCCTGTGGGCACTTGGTGAAATGGTTGCCAAAGTGGTTTGAGATAATTTTTTTTCCATTTATTTCTCAATGTCTAATTATTATTTTTAGTGGAGAATTGCCAATTAATGAGCCGATCACCTCATTTTTCAAGATAACTGAAAGGAAACAAAGAGCTGAAAACCTTTTGAGCTCATTAAGGAGATATGTTGTTTTTTATAGGTTTCTTATTTTTTTTTATATTTTTTATTGTTAAGTTAATTCGCTTCATTCAAAATTTGCAGACGTCCACGTATCTGGGCTTGAATTCTTAATTCAGCAACATTTGTCCTATCGTCCCCCCGCCCCCTCAATAAAGGAAGACTGTTGCTGTAGTTACTTTTGTCAATGAAAGCTTGCCAAATCAAGTAATGGCTGAATGCCTGGAAGTTCAAGTGACAGAAGTTATTCAAAATAGAAATAAACCAATAAAAAAAGGAAAATGCTACTTAAGTTTATATTTATATTTAAATTTGAATTAGAATTTGCAATAATAACGTGAATATCTCTAAGATGTAAGGAATAACAGTAAAATATAGCCTCGCTTTATTTTTACAATCATCACGAAAACTTTACAACAGTTCACTTTTTCAACACTAGATGCCACTGAGATACCTGAAGTACTCATTGCAACGACTGTCTTTCGGGAACTGTAGCCAATCACTGTTCACTGATCAATGTTCTTAAATCAAAATAGGTAAGAAGCATTTCATAAATAGTTTTTACATTTGAGGAGTACAAGTTATACAAATTTAAAAATAGCAAAAAAAATGGATTAAAATATAGCTAATTATCATATTGTCACAGATTTTTACTTTAATATCTTATGTTTTTGAAGCGCATAACCTCACATTCACAATAATCAAATCACCCTCAGTCAATGTGTGTGTCTGTGATGTGCGTTTTTCACTAATAACTTCTGAAATTTGCTTTGAATATCTAAACTCTAAGACTCGATTTTGAAATCTTTTCCGTTGTGTCGAGAAATCAACTCGTGAAGTTGACAAAATTCCCAGGAAGAGCATTAGGAGGGAAACAATGTCTGAATGTTAACCCGTTTATTTACTAACGGAATTGCGCGCATGTAATTAAAATTAATCGGCTTCAGGCAACTTACGTAAGTAATGCGGATTTTAATTTATTAAGAATTATAAAAGATTAAAAATTAAAGCACTAATTATGACGAAACAATTTAAAAAAGAACCGGACCAACTGTCCGAATACAGGAAATTTGTTAACGTGTTATGAACACCATAAGACTTCAATGTATAAAGAAAATTGAACCAAACAATAAGAGAGGTCATGCTGACTTAATATTGAGATGGAAGCTCGTGAACCAATCAAAAAAGAGAGAAAATCTAGGGAAAACCACTAGAAAAAAAAGGGGGAAGAGGCAAACAGCTTTTAACGCCATTTTTAGTGTCAGTTTTTAAGTAAGTAAGTAAGTAAGTCATTTCAATTCTAACAATTTACATAAATGAAGCAGTAAACGAACACAACTCGGACAAATCTAGCTCAATCGTCCGAGTAATTCCGGAGGAGATGGATTAGAAAAAACACCGATAGGATTAATGAAATTTTTTTTTGTAATAATTCGCGATTGAGTGTTTGAGAGATCTATTCGAAATCTTAGTCCTGCGTCCTCTACTTTCAGAATAAATACCACACAAATCAATTGTATCACTCTCTGATAATGTCGAACACCATATTTCAAAGGTATTAGATATATAAAAGCTTCCCTCCAATTATAACGATGTTGCATTTATTTGCATTAAAACAACAAATATAAATTATTTTGTTGATTATTTTATCAATTGCGAAGCATGTACTAAAATAACAATTTATAAACTTTAGAGTTCAGAGGTTTCCTGATATTAATTTCACGCTTTTTATTTATTTATCATTTATTTTTGACAGAATTTTGAAATACATTGTTTTGTTTTACACTGAAATACAATTGTTAGATATATTCTTAACTATCATGTAGTGGGAAAGCATGCAGCGATGGGAATAAATTTTGAAGACGAAGGAGGGAAAGTGAGAGACTAAAATAGCCCGTGCTCACATTTTAAGTTGACTATAAATAAGCATTTTACCCAATTTTAAAGAGATCCGTCCCGTCGTTTTAACGTGATGTGCTTACAAACAGACAAAGAGAGAATCAGACAAACAGAGAAATAGACGAACAAAAAAAAAGAAAAATATTCAAGTGGAATATAAGACAGCGCATGCTCAGACAAAAACTAAATAGAAACACATATGAAGACAAGTGAATATATTTCCATACATAAAACAATGATAGATTTTAAAATAAACACACATAAAAAAGGAAAATTATCATTTATCTATGGAAAGTAAATTTAAACTTCATCCCTAACTTTTAATATGAGTGGCCAATATCCCAAAACTGTATATAAAAATTAAATAAACATATGGAGAAAAAAAGAAAATTTTTTAATGTTTATAAATAAGTTTAAAAATCTTTGTATTTTTTTAAAGAAATTAAATTGAAATTCTGTGAGAAAAGTAATAATGAAAATTTTGCTATAAGTTAACATGCGCGACTTGTAGCGCCATCTGTTGTTAACATTTGTCCCTTCAACTAGTCTTATAACTCTTGGTAGCAAATTTACAGCTACCTTTTAATGGACTCTCATAACTGCGACGTCACGAAACACATCCTTAAATATTAGATTCGCCATTCATTAACATTCATTAAAAAAATATCGTCGGTGCTGGAGTGTTTCAGTGTTTAGCTCAAAGCCTGAGTTGTAAGCCCGTGTTAGCTTAGGTTGTATAAATCGTATATGATGATCCTCCATACATATCGTTCTCATCTTCCTAAAGTGAACAGCCATTGCTATAAAGATCAATTCCAAATTGGCTTTAGTTCCCGAAGACTGGAAGAAGGAAGCGAATTCTGGTGGCCGAAAATTACGGCAGATATTGTAACGTTTCAGTATACTTAGCAAAAGGAGAATATTTCCGTTGGTTTCAATCACTCATTAGCGCATTGATCAGAATCAAGAATTCCTATTTATTCCGAGACCTGAGGTCTCGGGCTATACTTTAACTAGCACATAAATTAAAATATCCACTACAGACTTTTAAAGGTCTTAGGGTCGCGAGATGATTTTGCAGAACCACTATATTTACTACACATTTACTCTATATTAGTGTTCTACTCAATATTTCCTTATTTTATTCTGTAAGTCATAATTGAGTGATTGATATTGGGGAATTTATTAATAGTACAACTTTACTATTCAGTAGCACACGACAGAAGCACCACAAATTCGTACAACTTATTACCAATTGTATTTTTTTTTTTAAAATATTTCAAAATAACAGCTTCCCGTTAATTGTGACTTCGCCCGACTCTCCCAAATCAACTAACCCTCACGCTCAGTGATAGCTAGAGTTTGTAACGCCCGGGGCGGTCCCTGAGTTTGCCGCCCCTCTCAATACACATCAAATTTTATACCTAGACAAAAAGTCAAAAAGACGTATAAGACGTTCCCGACCATTGCCGTAGACCAAAAAGTGCCCCCCCCCCCCTTAGCTATGCTAGTGCTCACGCACCCCACCTATCCTTATGGAACAATAGCCATAATACGCTACAGAATTAAAAATTTTAGCCAAACTATGGGAATAAATGCTATTTCTGGTTACTTAGCGTATAATTCAACTGGACTTATAATAGCCATATTGAATGGTTTTTTTGTTTTGTATCAAACACTTAAGTTTAGAATAATCTGTGTGTTATTTAAACTATAACTGGTCTGAGTTTTTGTGTTGTTTTGCTGAAAATGTCTGTTAAGCCCAGCACAGAATAAACAAAACAATTGCCTTTTCCGATTCATTTTACGGGGTGGATTAGGGAACAGCTGTTTCACCCTTCTACGGGATCATCAGCCCTAACCTGCCACCCTAGATAAAATGAATCAGAAAGGCGTCGCCTATGGTGAAGTCAACAGCCAGCCTGGCTGTTGCTTCCCAAAGGCGAAAAGGCTTTGCTTAAATGCAGCCGTGTTTTTTGTTTCTCTTTTTTGTGTCTTTGTTATTTATTGCTATTCGCCTACTAGTTGTAGGGAATAGTTCCAATACTGCCTCTCGGCTTTTTGGAAATTTTATTTATTGCCTTTTCGCCTTTGGGAAGCCACAGCCAGGCTGGCTGTTGACTTCACCATAGGCTACGCCTTTCTGATTCATTTTATCTAGGGTGGCAGGTTAGGGCTGATGATCCCGTAGAAGGGTGAAACAGCTGTTCCCTAATCCACCCCGTAAAATGAATCGGAAAAGGCAATTGTTTTGTTTATTCTGTGCTGGGCTTAACAGACATTTTCAGTGAAATTTGTCAGCACGTTAACCCTTTCTTTTGCTTTTTGTGTTGTTTTGTTTTTAGTATTTTGAAATACAAGTTCTAATATAGCTCACTGGTAAATCGGTTTTTTAATTTTTACATAGGCTGCCATTTTTTCGAAGCTGTGGGATAAAGATTTTCTTCTTCGTTAAATGCAGTTTTTGTTTTCTGTTTAGTATCAATTTCTGTGTTTTCATGATAAACAAATCTATCAAAGAAATTAGCGCAATAAGGAATTAAAAATTCCCCATAAAAAATAAATTCGAAACTATATAATAGACCTACATTATTGATGTCCTAACGTGGATTTTAGTCCTTTATCTACATAATTTGTGCATGACTTGATATGATTAAAATTAATCTTATTTCAATACCTTACATCAGTAACGCAAATTTAAGTTTTTCAGAAAAAAATGGAAAATTTGTTCTCTTTACATTCAATAGATGTTAGAATTTGAAAATAAACATAGGTTTTCATTTTACCCATCAAAGAATAACAGTTTAAGATATTTAAGATATTTGAGGTATTTGAGGTTATTCTACTACAGTCAATCAGTACATCTCCGATATAAATAGTTCTAAATTTAACAATTCTGTAACCATAAATTTCCGTCACAACCAATGCTTACCATACACTTTAGCAGTGTCACACGGAAATAAGACCCTTTGGTAACGCACTCGCACTGTCCATCTATGTTCTTTTCCAAGATGCAGCTAACTCTAGGTTTACAAAAGTTAGGTTCAGGACTATGTTAATTTTCTTGTATATAATATCTGTTTTCCGATTGCTTCAACTACAGTTACTTGTCGACTCTTTCAGTAATTGGAATGTAAATGTTTCTTCAGCTACTCCAAAGAGTAGAACTGTAGCGAGACACATGAAAAACTTCTATGAATTGAAATTTTCAGAGTCGTAAGCCAACTTAGAACGAACTTAGGTGAGTGAACTTTTTGTTGGAATTTAACTTGTTTATGGTAAATATGCTATTTAATACGTATTGACTTCCTCAACAATACGGAAGGTTTACTTACAGCAGCCGAAGAATAATGTAATTTAATAAGAACGAGACATTGAAATAAATTCATAGAACCATTATCTTTCAACTAAAAGAAATAATGTATTCTAATATTAACACAATCACAGTTGAAATGATGCAATTAACTTGATTTACTTTTCTTAATTTAATAAAATTGTTTCTTCTTTTAAGTTTTAAATGTTAGTGTATAAATTTACTTAAAGAATCTCTTTCTTCTATTGAATTTTTCAATTCACCTGTTTGTGATTAATTTCCTTAGTGCCTTTCAGTGAGAGGACAAGGGGTTAATATATTGGATCTTTCAGGATCATTTTTTATTTTATTGTTGTTTATCCCGGCCGCCCATTCCCGGGACCGAGAATGCTTTTGGGTAAAGCTTTCGCTCGGCGAGCCAAACATCAACGAGAAGATTCTGCTGATGATTCCCCAATAACGATGAAACAATTGTACAGAATTCTCATTGATGTTGGCTCGGTGGGCGAAAGCATATTTATTGTCCGGCTGGCGATTTCTCTCCATTCGCAATTTAATTTACTCATTAGATTTAATTGAGTTAGAACCGAAGGCAGTCATTTTTTCATGTTCTGGTAACGCGGTCAACATATTGTTGATGCTCGCATGGATAAGTCTTCCACGAGCTTAAGTAGATATTAGTTTGATTGTTTCTCGAGACGCATGGAATTATCTCATGGGACGAAGCATTGTTTTAGTGTGCCTGCAGCAGTGCGGTTCGATCCCTCGTACAGAATAGACGTGAGGGAAAAATGCTGTCCAGTTGAACTTCTGACCGACGAAGTGTGTGAGATGAAGCTCTTATCCACACAAGGGAAGTAAGGATGCCCGCAGAATTTCGCAAAGACGAATTTCGCAAAGACGAATTTCGCTGAGACGAAGGCGAAGGTAGCTGTTCCAATCTAATTTGCCAGGATACATTGGCAGAAGCTGAAAAATATTAAGCTTAATAAAAAGAAGGCTGGTCGACCACAGGCGTACCATTGATAACGTCTACTCGTTCATTATCTCATCAACGTGTGAAGATACGTATTTGTCAGGAGACAAATAGAAGCCCTACCGAGTGAAAGACTGGGACGATTCAAGATTTGCCCGAAACAGAAGCAAGAGGACTAACCGCCTTAAGCAGAAGAAGCAGAAGCAAGAGGTCGAGAGAATTGATTGGACCGCGGACAGAAGCACAATCTGCCCGAAAGATACAGCTCCAGCGGGAACTTCTTTGGCGACACGGAGATAGGTTTTTCACCTTGTATAAATCCTATCTAAATAAGTTCGAAGCAGAAAGACGATAACTGCCGCTAACTAGAATTGAATGATCCTCCCAAAATAGTTCAGATGTCGTGATAAAACTACTGCGAAAGCATAAGCCTAACGTCGGTAAAAGTCTTATAGATAAGGAAAAGAAAGACTTCGAAAGAATATGCCGTTACAACTAAGGACAAATAGCCTAGACGAAAGAAATTGAGTTTTCTACAACTGTTCGACAAGCGAATCCGACGGTTCGATGTAAGTAGAAATTTATTTGAACTTTGACAGTCAGTTAAATGGGAAAGATAGAAGCAAGTTAGGCCTCGAGATATCAGTTACTGGGAATAAGTTAGGATCTAAAGAATTCAACGAAATTGTTTTAGAGTAGAAGTTAGCGACGAACAGTTGTCAGTTAATTTTTCTAGTGTAGAAGAATAGATATTAAAGCTTCTAGAACTTTTATAGCTATACGCTAGTTAGGTCGTCATTGAAGAGAAGAGACTTAAAATTCAAAGGACAGCAGCTTCTATAAAAGAAGCGTAAAGATGTTAGTGTGCCGGAAGAAACAAGGTTGCTAACCAGAAGCAAATTACGCCCAAAGAAGAATATAACTTTTAATTTTAAGGACATTAAGTTTTAAATAATTCTAGTAGAAATACTGAATTATCTGTAAGCTTAAATTGATTAAGCTATTTGTAAATATTTGTCGCCATATTAAATGTGTTAAAAGATTTCCGAGTTTTAGTTTTATTTGCCAAAGTATTTCGAGCACTTATTCTTATTCTGTTGTTTGACTTCGATTATAAATATATAGTTTAAAACTTTACAAGATCATAATACATCTTTCAAACTATTTATCCTTCATTTCAATTTGATAGTTTTTCCTAAAAGAAATTTCTTTCATTTCTTTTTTTTTTTTTTACTTTTCTATCGTTGGCATTCCTGGATTGGATGTACGTTTCATATTCGTCCTGAATTTACCTTCCCTTGGTAATATTCTTTGAACCTTTATAGGTGTGAATTTGTCCGCACAGCGTTCCTTTTATGTTACTTAACAACGGGACTAGGTGAACGGCCTTTTTTTACTACATACATTTTACGGACAATTATTGCTTATTTGATGATGTCTTCTTTGGAAACTCTCTTTCTATCCAGTTCACTTAACATCTTAATTTCTCTGGTATTTTCAGTAACTTTCAGAGAAATTTTACTTTGGCTTAATCCAGATCTGATTTCTGATCTGTATATCGTTGTGACACATAACAAAGGATGACTAACTTGAGATTTCCTGTTGTTTTTAATAATAATAATGCCTTGTACACATATTCTGCTATCAATCACGTTTAAATAATATTAGTTATCTAAACAGTTGTTTGTTTTTTTCAATCACTTTGATTATTCACTGCTAATTTTTCAATCATTATTTGTCAAAACAGTTCAGTTCAAAAAAGAAGAGCTTTTGATGACGTCATTTCCTTATGGATTCATGTTTCCAGAACATAACAGCGCCATCTATTGCTACGATTCGCAACTGAATGGTATAAACATTACGAAAAGATTCTGGTTTTTGTATTTTCTACAGTTACGAATACATAATAATAATTAAATGTGAAATAATTAAAACCGTTCCACACTATTCCCCTTGCTTGGCTATGCAAAGTTTGTTCTTTCTTGATCACGCTTATGCGATCACACAAGGACGTCATCTTGGACTGACTGCGTGGAGTTCACGTTGATGACGTCATGACTGGTGACGTTTGTTCCAGACAAAATCGATCGCTACGTAATGACCATATATGGCAAACCCTTCTTTTTTGAAAACTACTATAATATTTTCATGTAACATGTTTTCTTTCACTTTCACTTTTAAAAATATTCACACTTTTAAGCAATGGGAATATTTTAAAATTAAAAATTAGTTGAAAGCAAATGACTTAAATTTGATAGCAAAACAATGACGTCACTTCCTTAATATCCAGAATTCCATTTCTCTCGATAATTGGAGACGTATCACAAAATGTATCTTTATTTGCCAAATCTATGAATCTCTTTCTTCAAAATGTTTGACAAGTCTGAATTTACGAAAATCCTTATTTTGATAGTCATATTTAACAATTTCTTTTAAGTTTGTTATGTATTCATCCATTGATTCTAGGAGACCCCAGTGAGTTTGACGAAGGAAGGAAAATAAAACCTATTCGGTCCGTTTCTGATGAATGTTGTATTAGAGGTTGGTGATTGTGGAAACCTTTTCATCCTCTCTTAGTCGGGGCCAAGGGAATTTTCCATTTACTGTGATCGTTCGGGAACTCCCAATGAAGGACACATGTTGAGATTTGTATTCTCAACACGAACGCTTTTTCCAATGGCCTTTGATTTCTCCATCAGCTGAATTAAATGGAAGATAAACGTGCAGTCAATTCTCAAGAAACTTAAGGTTTTTTTTTTTCGATAACTGAAACTAAATATTTTAAATTTTTAAATATCTTACATATTTTTTGTAAGTATTTGACAGATGCATGACGCAAACAAAACAAAATAAAATTGTTTAAAAAAATTATAGAAGAAATACAAATATATTTAGTGGCAACGTTCAATTCTCCAAGTGACAGCTTTTGTCAATTATTATCTAATCTGTTTAGTAATGAGTATTTAGAGTTTTAAAACTTCTTAAACAAGAAATATTATGCATTCGGCAGTTTTTACATTAAACATGATTTTTATTTATCAAAAAGCTTTTTTTTTACTTTGGGTGTTAATAAAAAATTGAAACATTTCTTTGAGTATCTTTCAATTAAAATTAAAATTCATTAAAATTCTTGTAAATTTTTATTAATTAAAAAAAAAAAGTATTTATCTTTCAATTTACCTCTATCTACATGCTTGTATTTGCAGACTTAGCCAGATTTATCCTCTCAAATCCTAATATCGACTGTTTAATGTTCTCTTCCTACAGTCAGTTGTCTTTGCGCTTGCTGCCCTCTATCGGAGGATTGCGTAAATAACCGGCATTAGAACAAGGTTACTGAGTTTAGATATAATTGAAGATAGCGATGCAGTAGATGCTCGTTAATGCGAAATAGCTGGGGACGGTCCATTTAGGTTAAACCGGTGATTAACAAATAGTGCTCAGTGGGATATTTCCAATTGCTAGAAGAACAATGCACAGAAGGGCACAGAGCTCAAAGGGCAACGTAAAAAAAACAAAAAAAAAACAATAACTTTTTGAGTTCTTTAGGGACGACGTGAACTGAGAAAGTTTGAGAACCTCCGCGTTAAACTGTTCTTTCGTATTCTCGACATCTTAACTTTAAAATGAATAATTTTTTTTCAATTTTATGGTATAAATTGAAATAGCATATATTTACTTTGAAAACTCATAACAAAAATCATAAAAATATGTGCTTCATTAGATCATGATAACAATCACAAAAATTTGTATTTAACTCTGTATGTTAATAAAATTTTTTACAAGTAAACTCATCAGAAAACATTACATAGCAAACACATTACATTTATAGTTTAAGAATTATATACGATTAAATACAAGTAAGTTTTGTTAATTATTCTAAATATTTGTTTGTTAATAAGTTAGGATCGTCCTTTCGATTTCAATTGTGTTTATCATCGAAGAGGACTGTTCCCACACGCAGATGCTGCCAAGTAATGTTGTCATTTTCATTGCATGGTCACTAAGAAGTCCATTTCTTTAGGTAAATAGTTCCTGTAGAAATCAAGGAGAGATAAATCGCCGAATTTCGCTTTTAACTCAGTATAACTTTGAATTTCAACTGCAAAATTCTAGACACTGCCTCAACATCAATATTAAGGGCAATGACAATAACTCAAAATGATTTTTCGAATTTTCAAATATTCTGGAATGTGATGTCGAATTCGTATTTAGGTAAATCCAACAGTGAAGTCTGAGATAGTTGCTGTAGCAAGTTATAACATTTTTCAATATATCTGTTGGCAGCAATGTAAAATGTATTTAAGTTTGACACTACCGGGCCGCTGCAAATACACCGGCGGACCGTGCACCGCTGATCTACACTATCAAAAAAAGGTAGAATCATAATCAGAAATTAAAACTAATTGTATTCTCCCCTATCTGAGCAGATGAGCCCGGGACCTTGTGATAAACTCCGATCAGGGCTCGTAGATCACGAATATATATGCCATTCCAATTCTTCTTCCCTCGATATACATATATTTTTTATTTCCACTTTTTGACGATTTTTCCTAATGTCAAATCTTTTCCTATTTATCAAATTTCCTATTTGACAAATTTTAGTTTTAGAGCTTTCGCCACAAACTTTTCAGAGATTTTAGGGCATTGGTTGAACTATAAATAAATATTAAAAAAAATAGAAATCTGTTCAAAGGTTTTTAAAGGGCGGGCCTTTGAAGTGGAGCGTGACCTCAAAGTTGTGACGTGGATAACTGCCGTAAATTTTGAGATTTTGAGCTAAAACTTTTGTGGGTGCTAGGTACCCTTAAGGACTTAAGTTAGTGTATTTCAGTCAAATAGGATACAAAAATGGCGGCCGATAGAAATTTCAGCTTTTTGAGGTTTTTTCCTATCTTCAAACCCTTCTCCTGATGTTCTTTTTACAGCTTTTGCCTCAAATTTTATACAGCTTTTAGGGCATTGGTGTAACTACAAATAAGTAACAACAGAGTCGACTTCTGTTCACGGGTTTTTAGGGGGGCGGAGCTTAGAGTGGGACGTGACCTCAAAGTTGTTTCGTGGATAACTTCATTAAAGTTTGGGCTTTGGGGGCGTCTATTAATTACGTAAGGTGTTTTTTAAAAAATTTGGACTCCCCCCCCCCTCCGCCTTGGTGAGATTTAGTAAGATATGGTGGAACCTCCCACCCCCTCAAGTCAGATTTCAAATTGGGGAATTCCGGGCATAGACAATATTACAAAAATATCATAATCTATTATAATATGTATAATTTCTGAATAAAAAGTTAGAGATTTTCATTGACCCCCCCTCCCTTTAAATGAGATTTGGTGAGATTTTGCCAGACCCCTCCCTCCCAATTTTGAACTCACCTAATTAATGGACGCCCCCTTTTCAGCTAAAACTAACATTGACCTCGGTTGGCTGAATATCAAACTTTATTATTAAAATTTTATTAACAAATACTATTTACAAATCTCAGGTGGTTGACTTTTGGGAAATATATTTAACGCGCAACAGAGATATTTAATATTGTATTTAGATTATTTGATTTATTTTTAATACCTACCCAAAGATATAAAAAAGATTTAAAATTTTACTTTTTATGGATAAATATCGATCATTAAAGATGTAAACTTTATAGGAAAAATTACAAAATATTTGATATATTTATGAATAGTATATATCAAAATCACATTACTGTCCGACTTTATATGTTTAGTAATATAAGTTAACGAGAAGTAACAGAAGTAACGGCAAATGGATAGAAAGACTGACAAGACTTGTAAACTAGATCCTCAAGACTTACAGAGCACTACTGCTGTATTTTTTTTTATCCTTATTTTTTTAAGTTTTTATTCATTTTTATAATTCGTCCCGATCCAACTGCAAGAATTAATATCCTATCTGATTTGGTGGAAATTGAACTGCATGGCTAAGAGGTCAAAAGTTAGCCTGACAACTATGTAATTTCTTTTCTTTCCTTTACTTCACTGAATCGATAGTATCTTAGTTTTGTTCCACTTATTGGCCATTAATAGTCTTCTCCACAACAGGTAAGTGATTCGCTTTGGGTCGTGTGTAATTTATTATTCTGAACAAGAGTTTGATCATAAGATCTGGAGACAGGTGTTCCTTTATTTCCACCTGGATTCGGCTGCGTTCCATCGATAAAAGCCATTTACTCAAACATGAGGTTGATGATTAGAGGTCGGGCCCGTTTTAGTAAATAGGAAAAAAGAAAAAGAAAATGCTGGAAACGCCGAGAACTTCTAGAATAAATCAAGCAGAACTAAATAAAAAAATGTGAGGATGAAAAAAAAAAAAAAAAAAAAAAAACTTCAAGGAACTTTAAAGATATTTTAGTTGGTGGATATATGCCTATTTGATATTGTCCATTTGATAAGATAGATTGTTTACTAGATATTTTTACATGTGTTTTATCTATGTTTGCTAATTGAATAGTCTGCAAAAATATATATTTGATTATACATACAAACATACGTATATAAATTTATGTTTATATATTTTTCCTATTTATTTTTACATACGTATTTATGTATGTTTAGTTGAGATTTTAGAAGATTGAAACATATCACTTTAAAATTAAAATATTTTTTTAAAGTGATTATCAAGATAGTAATTTACTCTAAGAGATATGGAATAAAAATGTAATGGAAATGTGATATATAATTATTAAGGGAAGCGGATACGCAACGAACTTCTACGGACTTCTATGTAGTCCTGCGGACTTCTATGGACTTTCGCGTCTTCACCGTCAGGTTGTGAAGTCAAATCCCGCAGGAGTCCGCATGCACAACAGCTTCCAAAGTTTAACGGACGCACATTCAAGGAACTTCAAGCGGACAAAGCGACACGCCAAACAGATCATTTTCTTTGTTAACATGGGAACAAATCAGAGTGGCGGAAACAATTGTTTTTCAGACAGGACAATCACGAAGCACTTGCATTCCTCAAACGAGGAAATTGGCAGTCATTTCCTTGCTCGATTCATCTTTTCTTTTTTAAATTTCTGAGTGATTAAAAAGCGTTTAATTATCGGAGTATAGATATTTAGTAAACATGTATAAGAAAAGGTTACTTGGCTTTAAGAGGTTTCTAAATCAAAATAAAGAAGAAAAAAAAAACAAAAAAAAAAAAAAAACAACTTGAACCGAATCAATGAGACTGTATGCTTCTTTGTCTAAATGATCGCAAAATCACCATCTACGATTTCAGAATAAGCAATCTGAGCAAATTCTAATTGTATGTTGCATTTATTCTTTGTTTTAATTACAACTGTTTATTTTAGACTACACTGTTCTATTACAAATAAAAAAAAACGGTTTAATGTTAACATATCGGCTTAATGTTAACGTATGGCGGGTGTCATTCTTCCCAAAATATGCACACTAGAACATACAAATTGTGCTCTGACAATGCTCGTTCAATTCGACAAATATGTCACACATTCACTCAACCCTCTTCCGTTTTAGCCATTACTAAAAATGTAAATAAAGAGGTTACATATAATCTTTCATTGCTGCTGAGAAGATCTATTGCCGCGAAAACTCGTGAATTGTGGGAAAGTTTCCTTTCCTTTTCCGGTTTGAAAGCGGTACAGCAAACTTCAAATCGCGAGACACGTACGCCGTCACTAATCGCAGGGTCCGTTCTTTTGCGCTGGACATATCATATACGCATCCAGCTTTACTTTTAATCTCCGTGTCCGTTATTGGTTTTAATCAATTCATTTGCTGTTCTCTTAACGTTTTTTTGGAATTACCATCGGCAAATTAAAAATGTTATCAGGGAATAAGTTTCTCCAGCTGATGAGAGGTGAAACCTGGAAAAAGATGCTGAGATAATTCTTAAACAGATGCCGAAGATTTAAGACGTTTCTGAAATAAGAATTCTTTATTCTCCTTGTGGTAATTCGATAAAAGAATTTTGGAGAAGAGTAGCAAGGTGAATATATTTCCTAATGATTCTTATTTGGTCTTGATCAACGTATTTTAAGGGAATATTACATCTCTAAACATTGTATTAAAGTCCGTTTATAAAACACAATAAGAGCTGACAAAGCAAAACAAGAGTCATTCTCTGCTTCATTTGCTATTTTTGACTAGTTTACCGTCTATAAAATATACACTTTATGGCCAAAAGCATCCGGACACCCCGTGGTCGGGACGCGGGGGTTCCCGAGGCGCATATTAATATGATGTCGGTTTCCCTTTTGCATCGATGACAGCCTGTACACGTCTGAGAAGACTTTCCATCAGGTTTTGATAGGTGGTCGCAGGAACCGACTTCCAGGTGGCCATAAAGTGAGTCCGATCATGGAAGATGAAGTGAGTCCGGTCATGGAAGATGGGTGATATGGGTGGGCACGCAATCTGCGTTTTAGTTCGTTCCACAGATGTTCAATGGTGGATTGAGATCGAGGCTCTGAGACGGTCAGTCAAGTTGTGGAACACCCATGTCGTCAAACGACGATCGCAAAAGCTTCGATGTGTGTATGGGACAGTTATCCTGCTGGAAGAGAAACTGTTGCCACAGAGTTGGGAGGATAGTTTTGTCCAGAACGGCCCGATACATTGCATGTTCATGTTGCACGTCACAGGAACTAAAAGACTCAGGCCGAACCACGAAAACACCCCCACACCATTATGCTGCCGTCACCGAACTGAACAGTTGGCATACTGCAGTCGGATAAGAAGCGTTCGCCGGACATTTGCCAAGCCCACATGCGTTCATCGGACTGCCAGATCAAGAAGTGAGATTCATCAGTCCACAGAACGTTTTCCTTCCTCCATAGTCCAATGGAGCTCTGCACCATTGCAACCGATGCTTCGCATTGACAGCGGAGATGTTCGGCTTGTGAGCGACCGCACGGCCATGGAAACCCAAGTAGTTTAGCTCCCGCGGAACAGTCCTGCTGCTAGTGACAACGTCCGCGCATTTTGGAACTCCGTCGTCATCACTACCAACAGAGACTTGTAATTTTTCTTCCCTACTCTTTAGGCTTCGACGGCTACGGTCAGTCAGTTTTCTCGATCAGTCAGTTTTTCTGTCACTTCGTGCAGCTGTCGTTTCACTGCTCGACATTTCCATCTTACAATTACAACACTCAGTTGATTTTGGCACGTGCAGCATGTCCGCAATTTCACGAACTGATTTCTACAACGGTGGCATCCCATTATCACTCCACGTTCGAGATCATTGAGCTTGTCTGACTTACTCATTTTATTGGGAACGCAAAATTATAACTGCCGAAGTCCCCACCAACGATTTTAGCGTCCGATGACACATCAAACCTCCTGACCTGTACGTTCTGAAGGTGTTCGAATACTTTTGGCCATGTAGTGTATGTGGTTGTCAGGCCCATTCAATGATTGCAATCACTACAGAGTAAGAACCACTTCACTTATTCGCTGTTATTATTAGTTCAGTATTTTCAGTTTTGTTATTGTACATTACGATTTTAAATTGTAAAAGGTTAACTTTAGAAATATAGAAATTGTACAGTTAAATAATAAAATAATTACGATGTATACTTACAGTGGGTGGTTCTGAAACAGCTTGTAAAGTAATTGTTTCCTCTTCATTTCATTTAAATGTAATATGAGATGAATTCCTTTAGAATAAGCAATGCTCTTAATGGGTTGTTGTTATTAGGACAAAAGCCAGAGGGATGCATCAACTAGAGCAAAGATCTCATTAAAATCTTGCATTTAATCCCTTAACTTGCCTACGGGGGAGGAATCCAATAAAGATCTCCACCATGTAAGTGGCGGCGAAGTTCAGAACAAGCAAGGATGATGATTACAATTTGGCTCCTCATCTGTTTTCTTGGCAACGATCAATGCACGGAAGTTTGTAGATACAGATTTTTAGGTATAGTATCCTCTCGTTAAACTTTTAACTAGAAACCTTTTCTCCTTTGTAAAAGTTAAATACTACATTAAAAATTGCCTTTCCTTGTATAATATGAATTCCATAAATTCTATTTTCATTATTTTTTCGATGTGATAACTTTGGGTCGCATCTAACTTTTGTAATAGTAAACTTAAGTCAGTTAAGCAAGTGTTTAATTTGAAATTCTTGGGACTGTCTTATGAATAGTTATTGTAAATTATTAAGAGAAAAGGTTCTGTTAATTTTGTTACATTTGGGACCTAATATACAGAGCTAATGGCCAAAAACCCTTCAAAGTACATAACTCTCAAACTTCATAATTATCTACTCAAGAACTTTTTATTCTAGGAAAGTGAAACTTAGTTGTTTCAGACCGGGTTCGGTTCTCATGTGGGTTTCGTTGATGGTGGCGATCCGCGCTGGGCAGGTTTTCCTGGGGTTCTCCCATTTCCCCTGCATTTCTCACACCATCCTTTCTCAGTCTTTCTCTCCGTCTGTCCTTCTTTCCGTGGGATAGTACAAAAGATCTTTCAGGTCGACGTGCTCGGCAGTCCTGCCACCTACTTTCAATTAATCTAATCTAATCTAGTTGTTTCAGAAATAACAAATAAGATCTATATTGATTGATATAGATACAGTATATATCTAGATGTTTTACTTATTTGGATTTGTAGCTAGCTAGCTAAGAACCATCTGCATAGATTCAAACCGTAAACATTAAGTCAGTATAATTTTGAATAAAATTTTAACGTGTGCATTTAAAATTTGCAAAGTAGGCACCGACACACACAATTTACGAGGTTAAAAAAGTTGTAACACATTAAAAATATATACAAAGAACCGGTTTCGCCTTTGCGACCAGGCTTTATCGACTAATAATTGGGAAAAATACATATGCTTATATAAAAAAACAAAAACCAATGAAATTAATTTAAGAAAAAAAAAGAAGTTTGAGTTAATTCAGGCCAATGAAGTGTTGGAACGACTAGGGCAGTGTTTCCCAATCTGTTTTGTGCTGTGCCCCACCTAAAGTATCTAAAGTATGCTATGCCTCACCAAATTAGATATAACTTTCAAAAAGAAAAAGTTTAAAAAAAACAAAACAACTTTTTTAACTTTCACAACCAAAAAAAACAAAAAAAACAAATTGCCAACCTTTTTTAACTTTCACAACCAAAAAACTTAAAAAATAAATTACCAACATTTTTTACTTTCACAACCAAAACAAAAAACACATTGCTCTATTTTCGAATTGCCCCCTTAACAATCAAATTGCTCCCCCTGCGGGGCGTGCGCCCCACGTTGGGAAACAGGGGACTAGGCTAATGGAGAGACGTCTGTATCGGAAGCTCCGGTGACGTCATAATATCTGGAACTTCTCCGAGTGGCTGGATGAAGTTCTGACTAAGGCAATGCTTACTGCTTGGAGTATGTTGGAAAAAAAATAAAATAAAAATAAAAGCAAAAAAATAAAATAGGAAGGTTTGAATGTGGGAAGCGTTGGAAATTTTAAATGTAAGTTCTGTGTGGGTTTAGTAATTCCGTATTCAGCTATTGATTGAACTGAAAATATTTTCGTTATAGCAATGAGGGTTGAAGAGAATTAGAACGGTCCCTTTGCATAAGATGGAGGGATTGTTAAAATTCATTATAATTTTGTTTATGGAATTTTGGAATACGACTGATAATGACAGTAACGTTAGGAATGTTTCTGCAGTGGAAAGTTCTAAGATGAGTAGTAGATAGCTTGAAAGCTTATATTCCAATAAGTAGATTTGAGAGTAGGTAGATAGCAGAAGAGTTAGCCCAACGATGAATAAATAGATGACTGGAAAGAAGAACTAATAATCGCGAAAAGTTATTATGGAGGGAGGAGATGGACAGGGATTAATCTTCCCGATTGTATCTTCAAGAACATGGGGTTAAAAAAAAAGGTTTTGACGACTTTTTTTCTCTTTGTTTGGATGATGGAAACATTTTTGTCTGTCAAAGTCAAAAACTTTGAAGTGTAGATTATATCAAAAAAGGGGAAACAAGAACTAAATCAGCACATGAATAAATTAAAATTGCCTTTTGTTTCAATTTTGGGAGGAATTGGGAACAGCTGTTTCGTTCTGCTACGGACTCATTAGCACAACCCCGCCTTCCTGATAAAAGAACCAGAAAGGCAAGATCATCATATGAAGGTCTTGTTTCCCCTTTTTTAATCAATTTGCACAGCTCGTTAAATGCTTTATGTAGATTATATCGTTTGTTCTTTAGTGGAGTCCAATTGTTACTTCCTGTTTTTTTTCAACAGAAAGATGTGATGAGTACAAGAGAGATAAATATCTAGTATAAGTACAGTAGATGAGCTGGATTCTACTACAGTTGATTGAGTTTTAATTATCGTCACATTCCATGAAATAATATTTAACTTTGGGATAAATAAAATAAAGTTTATTTTATTCATTTTCATTTCACATTAAAATAAAACAAAACAAAAAACTTGAAAGGAATCGGATTTGGAATAGAGCTCTAATTATTCCAAACTATTTCAGGTTAAATACAATCTACTATGTAATAATAGAAAGTTATTTTCAAATACAGAAAGATTAAAAGAATTTCTGTCAGTGATATTAAGAATATGCAGTATTATAAAAACAGTAGTATGTTTGTCCACTGTTTATTGTTTTTGTTGACTTACCACTAGTACCTGGAAGTTTACTGAATCGTTACTTTGGTAGTAGAGGCAGTAATAGTGAATACAATCTCCCTCTTATAACGTGAAGAAATGTTTACTATGATCTTTTATTATGATAAACCAACCATTTCATTATTCTTCAGAAACTTTATTTGTGGATTCTTGATGTGAACTACATAAACTTAATATCAGCAAAAACAAAAAACAAATATATTAAAAAAAATTAAATCAATTTTAAAAAAAGTGATTGAAAGAGAATAATTCTGAATAATAATCCTTTATGATTCAGAATGTAAGTCTAATCAGAAGAAAAAAAAAAGATTTTCTTAAGAAAGTGTTTTTACCAGCTCATTGTAATTGGTAGCTTTCCAATCCAAGTAGATTTCTAAAAAAAATCAAAAATTTGTTTATAATGTTTGATACGCCTTACAGTATTTTGCAAAAAAAAAAAAAAAAGGTTTGTCATGTATGGTCATTACGTAGCGATCGATTTTGTCTGGAACAAACGGCACCAGTCATGACGTCACAACTTGAACTCCGAGCAGTCAATCCAAGATGGCGTCGTTTTGTGATCGCATAAGCGTGACCAAGAAAGGACAAACTTTGCATAGCCAAGCAAGGGGAATAGTGTGGAATATTTTTAATTATTTCAATTTTAATTATTATTATGTATTCGTAACTGTAGAAAATACAAAAACTAGAATGTTTTCGTAATGTTTATAAGATTCAGTTACGGATTTTAACAATAGATAGCGCTGTCAACATCAGTCTATAAGGAAATTCCGTCATCGAAAGCTCTTCTTTGCTGAACTGCACTGTAATTCTATTGCAGAAATATTATGGAATGCAGTTGATATTTGAATGTGCTAAGATGCTTGTTGGTTTACTTGTTTTGTTTTTCTTATGATAAGGAATATGGCTTTTACCAAGAATGTTATAGAGATAAAAAGACGAACTTCCTTGCAGAAACCATCACAGTGATGTCATCGATGAGTGAATTTTCCTACATTACATCAGCGTTCCTACATCACAGATGTTGACGCCACTGCAGCTCACGTTGCTAAAAACCATTTGCGTAATCACTTCGTTTGGTAAACGAGATTTTAATTCCGTACATCTACACTTGTTTTTTAACTTCTAAAATTGTCCAGATTGATGTAAAAATGGCTTGAAAACCGGTTCCCTTTCTATGCAGTTTTTGTACAAATTTTATTCAAATTTTTATAAAAGTGTATTTGTGAATTTTATTTGGATTTTAATGACTGAAATGCTGTAATTTATTTTGAGAGAGGATTAGATTTGCTAAAAAAAATTTGCTTTATAGAAAGTTTTCTTTCCGTCCCAGTTCTTTAATTTGTCTTACTATCTTACTTCTAATCGTTAAAGAAGAATTGGATTTAGTCTTCAAACTTCCACCTAATGGTGAACCTAATGGCCGCTTTACACGATCGTGAAAACTTGTCTCAAACCGGCAAGTGGCTCGAAAAACTCCCATTTGCTCGAACAATCTGCTCTAAATAAAACAAGTTCTAATTCAGGCGAATATTAGATGGAAGTCAGACTAGCGCTCTTGGCGGCGAGAGAATTTATTTAAAAACTACGACAGTATTAACTTCCCGCTGAAATCTGAATGTTCTTTGCTAGTAATCAATCCATGGCTTCATTCACTACGCTCTCTTCCTCGGGATCTTTTTTTTTTTCCTTTTTCTTTAACTCTGTTGGAAAATGAGTTGAGAATTAATAGCAAAACAAAGCTGCAAAATCATCTTGCTTGTTGCTTCAGCGACTGCAGTTATAATCGCGTTCTTAACGAGAACAAAATGAGACTTGAACACGGGACGTTTTCTTCCCGTGTATAGCGGTATAACCATCAGCCACGGCAACTGGCGAACGGAAAGTTTTTCAGCTCGTTTGAGGTAAGTTTCTGAGGGCGTGTAAAGTAGCCATTAGGTTCAGATTAGATTAGAAATAACCTCGAGGAAAATCCTCGACGTCCGCGGCGATTGAACCGGTTCCTCCATCCCGTGGTCCAGTACCTATATATGTGAACCACCGGACCCAATAAACAAAAATCCTAAGTTTATTTTTAAATTATAGTATCTGCTCAATGTAGATTAGATTACATTAGATTAATTGAATGTGGGTGGCATGACTGCCGAGCACGTCGACCTGAAAGATCTTTTGTGCTATCCCACGGAAAGAAGGACAGACGGAGAGAAAGACTGAGAAAGGATGGTGTGAGAAATGCAGGGGAAACGGGAGAACCCCGGGAAAACCTGCCCAGCGCGGATCGCCACCATCAACGAAACCCACAAGAGAACCGAACCCGGAACAGTGTCTTAGCGACATCGCCAACCGCGCGGCCTATCTGCTCAATCTGTACACCTATCTGTAAATAGTAGAATTTTTTTATTTTCTGAAAGCAAAAAGTTTGTTACGATTTACATCCTGAAGCGCGTGCAAATCCGTTTACGAAATAAATGACTATATTAATATTCATTACGAAACAATATTTGTTTGCTTTTAATGCTTTTCTGTGAGAATTTCTATTACTTTCTCGCGCTAATTTCTCGACAAGGACCAATTGAAAGAGATCTCAAAACAGTATTGTCTCTTGTCCAGCGTTCTCGGTGAGTGTGAAAATGCCGATCTCTGCTGCAAGGAAAAACAACAAATAGTATTTATATTAAAACGGGAAAATAAGAAGAAATACAAAATTGGTATTAAATATTTTCAACACATTATTTATTAACATACGAAGAATAAATAAACTGTTAGTAATAGAAACTGGAATGGTTAAAATGAATGCGTTTATAAATACATGATTTTTGTAATTCAGTGAGAAATATGGGTTGGTTTTACACAATCTTTAATACGGGATCAAATACGTAGTAAAGCAACGAAAAGCTTGGATATTAGGAAGCACCTGTGTGCCGCCGGATTTTTTCAAATTCCTAAATGTTTCGTGAAATAAAAAATATTGAGAAACACTGCTCTAATCCATAATTATACATATCAAGTTTCAAGCAGATCAGTCTAAGCGGCTTGCAAATTATTGATACAAATACATTTTTTGATAAATCTCACTTTCCTAAAAAAAAATGGCTAAAAAAAAAAACATATTTTATATTTTTAGCCGAATCTCTATTTTTAAAAAAAATGAAATGTTAACGATGCTTTGGGTATTCAACGATTCAGGCATACCGGTATTTGATCTTAGTATCCGCTAATTACTCTGCCTTACAGTTAATTAATTAACCATTACCATTCATTTTAACCACCTTAATAAATATAAAACTGAATAAATAAAGCATAATATTGTATGTCTATTCTGAGGTCTTTTAAAAAATATTCGGAGAAACGGCAACAAAAAGACATTATTGCTTCTGCAAATGCGCCGTAATCGCCTAATATTTTAGTAAGTAAACATCCCATTATAGAAAGTATACTTACCTTTCCTACCATTTCGAATGATACAATATTTGAACGAATTTCAATCAATTAATGTTATTTTTATAAGCTTTAGAATATTCTGAAAAATATTTTGGCTATTTCCAGATTCGTTTCCATTCCTAATAATTCCCTAACAAATACCTAATAACTAATTTCTAATATCAAACCATTATTTTGGCTTTTTTTATTTTTTTTTTATTTTATTTATTCGCTTTTTGTGTGTGTGTGTGTGTGGAATTTACTGCTGTTAATTAATTAGATATTCCTTTTAAAAATTAAATATTTAAAAAATTCTACTACATTACCCACTTTATTTTATCTAAAATAGAAAATGAGAAGGGCTAAAATGACCAAACTTGGAATAAATGTTCTTTCTTATCAAAAGGAATTATATATTTTATTCTAATTCGTTGATAGAACCATTCATAATCGAAGCTCCCCCAACTAGTAAACTTTCCTGCGTAGCGCCAAAGTTATGCGGAAAAGCCGAACATTTTCGCTCACCTGAAATTGCCGATTTAGATTACAATATTGCTTTTTGTCAGAATGCAATTTGCGAAAGGGACACCGACAGATGAAGAGGAAAAATAAGGGCCTAGTGACCTGGGATTTTCATGATTGCCTGAAGATGAATCAATAACAGTGGTACTTGTAAAGGTGGTTGAATTTGATTTAACAAATGTCATTCAAGTTAGTATGAGTAGGAGAGGTAGGTGGAAAAATAGCAATATTCATTATTTTTGATCTTAAGTTTTGCCATTGGTGGCTATATGGTTAAAGGCGGTCTAGAGATAACAAGATAGAGTTCATATGTCAACTTTCAATGTGATAATAAAAAAGGTCATTTAGGTAATTTGATGGTTCTTTGGCCTCTGTAGCTCCTTATTTCAGAGATCTAAATTGTACGAAACACAAAAAAAAAAAAACATTTCTCAAACGAACTGTAAGCGTCCTAGGGTAAGCAGTTTTTCATTTATTTTTTAATCAAGTTCAGACCTTTTTATCTGGATCACAGTTCCTTACTTATTGATCAGATCTGAACCAGAACTAATAGGAATCACTCTTACAGCAACCTATAAATTTCCGATTTTTAAATTGTAGAGTTCTTGAGTTATCGTGATCACAGACGGATGGACGGACATGTGTATCAGGAACGATATGATTTAGAATTACATTATGAAGTTTTTTGTTATTGTTTTATTCTGGACTTATTTTACTCTCGATCTTTGTACGATCTTTGTAAATTTGTAGTTTTGTAAATTTGTAATTTGAAATAACCAATCACAGTGCAGCGTTGGAACACGTCAGGCATGACGTCACGCCCATGTTTAAAGATGGCCACGACGAATCGCGATTACCTAATTACTATCAGCGTATTGAGATTTTCTTTCCCACATAAATGAAGTCTACACTGAAATGCACGAAGTTCATGCGTCAAAATTTATCAGAGAGTTTGTAAAATCTCGGTTTTTTACATAATTTCGGCTGTGTCGCCGCTCTCTCAATAATCAACGAATTAGGGAATAATGACGATGCACGTGCCGTCATTGTTGTCCAGGAGGATTATTAGTGTTGGCTGTTGGACATTCGTTATTGTTATTGTTGAAACTGGTAAATCAATTTTTTATTTTCTTTTATTTTAATAAAAGTTGGCTGTCATTCAAATTATATGTGAGCTATTGCGGAAGTCATGGTTTTTAAAAAATGAGCTTAGAACATCTATTTCAATCTTGTGTTTTTTAAAAATTTGAGGGTATTTCAAAAATTTGGCATTTGTTTTACTTCCGTTAATATTGCCTCAATTTCGACAAGCCTATTCTTTTAGAGCAGGTTGCCGTTATGTTTCATAATGAGAAACCGCAGCGCTGGCTACTACGAAAGTGGGAAATCAATTTTTTCATTTTTTTTTATTTTAATAATATTATAATATTATTTTAACAAATAAGCCGGTATTCAAATTAAATGGGCTGTTGTGGAAGTCATGGCTTCTAAAAAAATTAGCTTAGAACATCTTTTTCAATCTTGTTTTTTTCAAAAATGTTGAATTTGTTTTACTTCCGTGAATATTTCACGGGTCGCAACTAGTATTAATTAAAGGATATTAAAAACGACCAAACCTAAAATATTCTGTAGTAGCTGGAATAGAAACATGAAACCCTGATTTTCTTAATTATTTCTTTTAGACTTATTTCCTTATCCATTTAGAAACAGAAATGAAATTATGAGGTATATTCTCCATTACTTAAGAAATTATCGAGTAAACAATTTCTTTTTTTAAGTTTAAGGATCCCATTTTACAGGCCACGTAGGCCTATTTGCAGCATTGGAGATTACACCTCCAATGATCCGCGACCAACGTGATGAAGTTGTGGTCGAGGGGTCTGTCCGACACTCTCAAGCCTTTAATCCCGGCAGAAAGGAAACAAAACAAAGCAAAAAAAACCCGGTTTCCACTTTAGAGAGGATTGGGTAAATACGAGGATCCGTCTGGAGAAGAAAGAAAGAGGGGAAAAAAACCCTATCTAGGCCGGGAATTGAACCCGGCTCCTCAGCCCATCCACACCACTGGACTATTGGGCCCATTTTATCTGATAAACCAAATTTAAAGAAAACGGTCAAAACGGTCAAAAGATAATAAATATGTTCTTAAATATTTTCTTAAAATAAGCATTCAATATTATTAGAAGATTATTACCCGTAATAAATTACATATCATCTGCTTTAATATAAATTTATTTAATTTACTAATTTCTTTAACTACTTTAATTTATTGTTATTTAAAACCTGATACTTCAAATTTACGTTTTAAGTTTCGTTCACAGTTACCATTTCGTACTTCTTGCAAATTAAAAAAAAAAAACTCGTTAAAAAGTAAAATAGATTAATGAATTTTATGAACTGAATTGTATTCTTTCTATTAGCTGTTAAGTATTTGTCCTTTAGAATTATCCGTTAATAAGAATAGAGTAGAAAGCGATGACATTTTTAGTATTAATAATGAAAATTTAATACTGAAACGTTGGTAGGATATGATCTTAATTGTTTATGACAATCAAGCCTCTGTTCCTCGCGAAACTCATACACGAACATGCTTCTGATTTGTTAGGTTCATTCTAGAGGAAAATGAGTTTTTGGTAAAGACCTAGCGTTTTTTCTACTAAGGTATAAAAGTGGATTAAAAGTGATATACGTCACACCTTTTTGCAGTAATTGTGGTGAACTTTAGATGTTGAAAAACAGTTGGGATAAATCTAAATTTTTTTGTCTTGCAAACGGTTAGGGCCTTATTAATTTTTTGAAAATTACGCAGGACTAAAGAGAAAGGCTTAAGATGTGAGAATGGGAAAAACGTAATATTTTAAAAGCTTATTATTTTTTAAAGTTTAAACTTCTTAAAATTTTTGATTTCAACAATATATAAGACATCTAGTTTTTAGTTACTGTAAAGTCTACATTTACGGTTATTAGTATATAGTAGGCCTAGATGCATTTTTATATTTGTATTCATTTGAGCTCATTTTTTTTTAAAAAAGAAAGGAAATGATTTGGATGTTTATAGCTGTGAGCGAGTTGAGTTTCAACCCATGTGCGTCGGTTCCCACGCTTCGTAACTTCCCACATCATCGATTTTCACTTAAATTAATATGTAAAGGTTTCAATTGTAGTATTTCAATAGATTAAATGTTTTGATCTATTAAGAACAGAAATAATCTATCTTGATTTATTTTTCACTAGAAATTTGATAAAAATAATGCAATTTTAAACTATTTTTAGATTCGGGAAAAACCTATTAAAACCATTAATCATTAAACAAAAATAATTCAGTCTTAATCAATTACAAAGATTGAAGGTCTTCGAAGTTGTAATTATTTTGAATTGTGACTTAAGATTTTAAAATTGGTGTCTATTTGATGTCACTTACTGCTACGGTCACAGAACCAATGTTCAACAGTGATTACGTTGATCACTGTTGAACATTGGTTCTTCAATAATGGAAATGGAGAATATTAGTATGTATTGGCTTCAGCACCTGTTTGTTAAATAAAAAGATTCCTATCCCTTTTGAAATATTAGAAATTGTTAGTGTTAATAAGCAATTCACTTCAGCTTGTCACAGGATCTTCACAGTGCCCACTGCAATCTCAGTCCACGAATAATGACATTTAGCCATCAAATTTCCAATTAATTCTCAAAAAAAAATCCCAGTGCTTCATCGTTCATTGAGATTTCATTAAAGTAAATGTTCTTTTAAACTTTATAATATTCCTCCTTTTTTTGCTGGTAATGAATGAATTCAACTGTCAATGAATATTGAAAAGGAAAAAATGAGTATATAAACAACTTCCTTTTAAGTTGTTGGGATATATTTTAAATCTTATTCAATGTAAATATATTTTATATTTTGACCAACCAAATACGTGGACCGTTATGGAAGTCATGGCAACTATTTTTTTATCTGCCAAATATGCAGTATCATTGTAATTCTAGAATATACGTTTCAAATCCTGTTTATAGGAATGGTCAATACGCATTGTTAACACTCCTCAAAGTAATCTTCAAGATTGTCCACCGTATGTTGCCAGCGTTTTTTCAAACTTTTTAATAATCCCCTTTTCTTTGATAGTAATGAATGAATTCAACTGCCAATGAATAACATATTCACAATTTATTGCATATTAATTCATTTAGAAATTCATTATCCTTTGAGAGTACTTGGGTGAAAAATTAATTGGACTTAAATTAACTGAAGTATTTGCAAATTTAAGTATTTTCCAGTTAATAGAAAATTTCAATTTTAATATTTAGCGGATGCTATTATAATTTTCATAATCCATAAAAAGTCTTAATTTACACGAATTAAAAAAAAAAGACAAAAAAAATATATAAAAAAAAGTTGTAAGGAAAGTATTTTTAAGTTCTTTTAGCATTTAATTACATGAATATTTATTAAAACATTAAGACAGCATATTTCTGCAAATGTGACAAGTCCTTTAAATGTTTAAGGTTTCTTGGAAGTAGGATCTTCGATTTTTTTTAATAAGTTTATTGAAAAATGAATTTTTATGAAAATACTGATATAAATATATATTTATAAACATGACATTCTGTTGTGCAATCGGGCATGTGTAAATTAAAATAAAATGATGTAAAAATATTTACTACTAAAGCATTGCAATTAAATAGCATTAATTTCCAAGATGTATAATGACTTTGTAGATTCCATCCTTATATAGATTCCATCCTTATATGTTGTAGATTCCATCCTTAATTATGAGCAATGTTTTGATTACGCATTTTACACTCTCTCAGTCTTAACTCCATTCAGTTTCCTAAGAAAAACATTACATTTTATTGACTGAAAGTTAAATTCCGATCGATTCATGCAACAACTGGACGGAATTCTTTTTTTTTTTTGCAAAGGATTATTATTTCTTACATTTGTTATATTAAAAATGTATGCTACGAAGATTTCAGACTCAAAACTCAACATCAAGTTACAAGAATTGTTTAATGGCTATAATAAATGGCAGAAATGTTTCCACTAACCAATCTTAAATAAGATATTTTAAATGTTGAGAAATCTGATATTTAATTCATAGCAAATGGCCAAATTTACACAAATTAAATGTTCATAATACAGTAGAACCCCGGAAATCCGAACTAATTGGGGCTTTGGTCTGTTCGGATTCGGAAATGTTCGGATTATCCGAAGAAAAACATATTAGTACTCTACATGGTAGGCCTATACAGTACACAGTTATAGCTATGGTTTTTAACTCCCACTGGATAGCTAGTTACTGTGTTTTCATACAATCATGAGCGCTACATAATTAAAAAGAATGTGTTGTAAAACAATTCATGAAAAGGCAGGTGCATAACTTAAAATACTGTAGTGATGTTGCATTCCACTAAATACTGGCTTCAAACTGTTATTTTAAAAATACATACGGTGCTATGACTGTACTTCCTGTACATTGCGAGTGAGATTTAAATTTTTTCCTGCCTCATAGATTCTGTTCGGATTATCCGAAATTTCGAATTACCGAGGTTCTGCTGTAGCTTCAAATCTAAAAATTTTTGGTAGTTAGTGGAAATCTGATATCTGCTGATCTGAGAAATCAGCAAAGGTCTCTTCTAAATTAACATAGATTTGAAGTAATAAAAATAAAATTTCTGAAGCAATTTAATAAAAAAAAATCGTGGTTTTTCAGTTCCCAACTTTGAATCCTAAACGGAAATGTTTTTTTCAAAATTTGATGAAATTCGGATGAATGTAAATGAGGCTGAAGTTCTTTAAAACTTTTACTATATTTTTTTTTTGAATCTGGAAAGATTATGGGAATCAGGGTTGGCTTGATGTTCATCCTCATCTTTTTCAGATTGTTATCTTCATTGTGCTCCCTCTTGTGGTGTTATTTTCCATGTACTAGTTTGGAAAACAGTCTATTTGAATTATGTAGTTTGCAAATGAGTGATCTCCCATAGATGAAGCTCGTATTTCAGAAAAGCAGTAACTGAAATCTGTAGAATATCAAACAATTGTACAGTAGAGCCCCGATTATCCGCGAGTCCCGCGAAAAATTTTTTTAATTACGAACCTCAAAAAAACCCATTTTAATCCAAGCCAACAACAGGGAAAATACAATAAGCCCTACAGCGCGATGGTCGAAAATTACTAATAGGCTTATTGTGCATCGTGATCTTATAGGCCTTCTCAGAATTTGTGGATGCAAACGTAGAGCAAAGGTTTCTGCTGTACTGTACATATTTTAAAAGTTTTATATATTATGTTTTTTGTACAATAAAACGTAGTTTTTAATGGTGAAATATTTTTATTCGTGTTTACATCTCATTATTAGTCTTTTTTCGAGTTATCCGCTAAGCCCTTGCCACTCAATTCCGCGGATAATCGGGGCTCTACTGTATAGGCATATTATATATGCTACTCTGTATAGACTGAGGGAGAGAAGTCACAATTTTACAAAGAGACATTAGAATTTTGAGATAACATTTGTAACGCTCTTACTAAGTCTTATATATTATTTCTCAAAGGTGTTTTTGTGTCGGTACGGCTTATTTCCATTAAGACTTTATCAAAATCAATGATTGAGATATCATTTTGAAGATTACGTTCCCCGCTAATGACGAAAAATAAACCAATTGTTTAAAATTAATGTTTTCGTTAAAAACTTTATTTTAAAAATCTTTTTATGAAAATATAGACACGCTTTAACAGAAGCGACTTATCTTTCGAAAGCGAAACAACAATTCAAATAATGCTGTAGCGTCGTAACTTCAAATATATCCTTTTCTGAATAAAGATGCACTTTAAAAAGATATTTCATCGTTTATTTAATAAGAACAGATAAAAAAAAACAAACAAAGATTTATATTTTAATAAAAATAAACGACTTACTATATTAAAAAAACATAAAAATTTGTAAACTTCTCATATATTATTTCTCAAAGGTGTTTTTTTTTTATATCACTTAATACTTCATCAAAATCAATGATTGAGATATTTTGAAGATTACGTTCACCGCTAATGACGAAAAATAAACATAATGACGAAAAAATTATTTAAATTAATGATTTCGTTAAAAAACTTTATTTTAAAAACTTTTTTATAAAAATGTAGAAGGCGCCATATCTATTGACAATCTGTTCATTTATTTACTTCCACATTACCATTCGGTGACTGATCAAGATACCATGCGAATTATTCGCACGGGTCAATCTTTTTATAAAAATGTAGAAGGCGCCATCTATTGACAATGGGTTTAACTAACATGATGGATTTGTTTATTATTTCTCAAAAGTAGTTTTTTGTTGCGAATTATTCGCACGGATCAACTAGTCAAGAAGAAATAAGGATTACAGAAAGAATATTTTCATAGTTGAAGTTGAAGTATGCAGGTTCATCCACCTATCTGAATCAAGATAGCTCAAAAGTTGATGAGGTTTATGTATTTATAGTTAACAGAATAAAAATGTTGAGCTACTTTAAAGTAATTACAAGACAATAAAATTAATTAAAAAGAAACATGTTAAATGCATAAACCTTAATTCAACTAGCACATCTTGGGAATATTATATCACTTTATTGTCAGAGGGAAGTTTAAAACGGAAATAACCCAAAATCTTAACGGGCATTCATACTGAAAAAGTCAACATACTTTCATTTGTCAAAGGGTTGCTGTAACATCTATACTTGAAAGCATTTTCAGTCATTTTAATTTTATCTGTTGGCTAACTCAAAACTCACTATCATAAGCAGCTGAGATTTTGTGGGTGCATCTAGATTGTAGAAAAAAGATCCAATTGCCGCACTTATTAAAGAGCACAATATTCACAATAACAAAACACTACTTACCTTTTGTAGCTGCAGCTTTTATTAATAGATGTATATTAATTAATGTTTTTTATTATTATTATAGGAATAAATAAACACTAATTATATTATTTACTGGTAAGTTTACACAATCCATTCCTTCTGTACAATTAATTTAGTAATTGAAGGATAACTTTTTTCAAATATATCATAAGATAATGAAGATGCAATTGATGACGAGACAACTGCAGAAAAATCGAAGGCTGGCCTAAGGAGATACATCATATTAAAAATGTTTTGAGGTCAGAGAAATAGCATCTAGTTTATTTCGATGTAGCATTATAAATGATGAGAAATGTACTAAATATTTTTGGATGTCCGTACACATCTAAAACTATTCGGAATACTAGTTACTCATAATGTAAATAATGTTAAGACTTTCTTCTACTTTTGCTATTTAGTAACACTCAAGCATAACTAAGTTTACTTACTTAGACAGAAAAAAAATACATAACATTTTGAATCCATCGTAGTTAAGGGGAAGATTACTTTGGAATTAATAATAAAAGGAAAGTATAATACAAAGCAAATACTAGGATTTTTTTAATACATCTAATCAACTTAACTTTATTTTAAAAATAATAAAATAGAACATTAAACTTACTAAATACCCATGTTTCGCCGCTTTCTACCTAGAATAAATTTAGTCTAACAAAAAAAAAAATATATAATTTTTTTTCCACAAATTCATGAATACAACTTATTTATTTCAGGATTCTTGTAAAATATTCTTGTCTTGTCCTTCCTCTTGATCAGGATGAGTGACGTGCTTTTCAGTGCAGTTCAATTCCAAAAACACTGACAATAATGCAGGAAAAATAAGTTCGTTCGATTTTTAATTTTATTTTTGAAATTAAAATAATTTATGTCCTTCATCAATTAGTTAAAGCAAAATTTAAAAACCAGTGAACTTATTAGTGTTTATTTTTAACTTTTTTTTTACTTTTTATTTTTACTTTTTACTTTTCCTAAGTTTCTTTTTTAAAATATTTTCCCTTAAAATTTGTTCTCTTTTATTGTCTCTGCTTCTTCTTTTATCCGAGAAGGGACAAAGCTGCCACATCCCTTCTCCCCACCTTCTTTTTCCCTTGTCATTTCTCCTCCAAATAGGCTGAAGGATTTACCCACCCCTCTATCAAATATTTCTTATGTGAGTATTAAAATCAGGCGAGAATCCCTCCGACCTCTACTTCGTTCATTCGGCTGGTGATCGGAGGAGCTTTACCTGCTCGGCTACCTACCCTCTCAAATGAGGCCTTCCCCTTGGTAATTTAGCCTTTAAAACCAACTCCTTCCTTCCCAAAATAAAGTTCTCGAAAATCTTTTATAATAACTGGCATTTCACTAAACAGTGCTGTGCTAACAAGTGAAACATTTCTTCAAACCAGGGCTGTGCAGGAAAGATAATGGAAGTTAGCAGCGAGACGTGTACCATAATACTGTAGTTAACTTAATGGAATTATGCTATTCTGAAAATGATTAATATATCTATAAATTTTAATTGATTTATCTTAAGTAACATTTTTAACCTTTTGCAATGAATCTTATCCTGTTTTGAAATCAGCTGTTCTAATTATGGTATGATCTGATTTGAGACAGGGATTAGATAAGTACCAGGGCGCTTAGCAGCAAAAAAAGTTAATTTGTAAAACTAGATAACGTTAAGTTGACGCTGGAATCTGGATGTACTCTGTTCGTGTTTACATCATTGCTTCATTCACGACTTTTCCGTGATGTTTTTTTTCTTTCTTTTTTTATCTCTGCTGTGAAGTGAGTTGAGAATTCGTATCATAAGTACAGCTATAAAACTTACCTCTTCGTCGCTTCATCGCCACAGCACTTAAACCCCGATATCGACGACAGCAAAACGATACTTGTGCCTGGAAGTTTACTTCTCGTGTAAAGCAATACCTATTTCGCTGAGATCCAAGTGTCAAGTTTTCTAGCACATTTTGGGCAAGTTTCCACGAGAACGTGCAAAGCAGCCATTAGACATATTCAAATTAAAGATACGAAATCATTTACTTTAATTCCGTGATAAAATTAAGCGGAACTGAAAAAAAATATCAATCATTATAATTTTAACAAGTTCGAATGAATTTCTTTTTTAATTATTTTTAATATATAAAACTAAGAACTAAAAACTGAAATATAAATTCGTTGTTTGGATTCCGATTCTATTGTTTGGGACTTTTTGTTACATTGCAAATATGAAAGTTAAGTCATCGTTTGTCTTCGACTATGCATACCAAGCTGCGAAAAGATTCAGTGTTGAAAAGTTATTAAGGAGACACACGCAAACACAGCCTTCCAGCCTTTGGAAATTAATTTGCAGACAGACTGCTGGTGGTGAGTAGGGATGTGACAGAAGATGAACAGGCTCGGTTTGTGTAAAAGCAAGATTTATATTTTAGCACATATAGGATCTAAACATACGGAATTAATAGTCAAAATCCTCCAAAATACGTAACTGTTAAACTTGAGAATTATTACTTAAGATGTTCTTACTCTAAGAAGCTGAAACTTGGTAGTTTAATTAAGCTAAAAGTTAAGCATCTTTAGTCCTTAAATATGCATTTAAAGTTTCAATAGCTCCATTCTTTAAAAGTTATTAAGGAAAGGGATACATACAAATTGATTTGAGGAGTTTCGCTTTCATATGACGCCAGATCCCACATTTTACGCCATAAGATCCACTGGTTATACTGGTTCATTTATGAAATCTTGCCTTAGCCGTCATTTATTCACTAGAGTCCCCTACTATCACTTCTGCGAACACCTAGATATCTTTTTAAAATGTAGGTTAGATGTAACCCAATCAAACATCAGTTGAATAACATTCCCAAAAGCTTGTCCGAAGCTCGAGTATTTTTCACGACTTGCATCTCGTTGGGAAAAGTATATTGCAGCTGCACGTGATTATTTTGTTTAATAAACTTCAGTTCAATTGCCGATTTTTGAAGTTTCCGATCATTTTCGAAATTTTATCTTCAGATGGAATGGTAGATTCACATCTTCTGGGATATTCCAGGTCATACTTGCCGTAAATTCCGAACTTATTCAATCAAGGAAATATTAACCATTATTAAGAGATAGCATCTTCAGATCTCCAGTCTTAGAGGGAGTTAACCGTTCCTGCTTCATTTAAATTAAATTACTTTCCATATTTAATTTTCAACTGACTTTTCCTAAATAAGCATGATTTTTTTTCTTCATTTCTTCAAATAAGGAAACTTAGTTTATGAGGGATAAAAGATTAAAGAAGAGATTAATTATGCGAATTGTTGATCTATTAATTAAAATAAACACACCCTTTGTCATTTACGTGCAGCAGTTGTGGTGTCTAGAATCTTTATTTTATGAAGCACATTTACACATTTCTTACAAATTAATTTAAAAGTTAATCTATTCAATTTCTTGTGTATTTTCTTTAATCATGAAAAAGTTATTCTTGGCTTAGTAGTCAATAGGCTTACATGGCTTAAGTTGATCGGATATTTTTTAAGTAAATAATGCAAATCACTATGTTTGTATCATATACTTTTCCTCTTAATGAAATATGGTCTGATCTCTAGTGCAGTAATATTCCACTTGCTGCTCTAACAGAATCTTAATTGAGATGGTATGGCGACAAGACCTAATACAACAGGAACGAATTTCTCATCCTGTAATAAACAAAAATATCTAAACATAAGTAAAATTTATTTTAAAATAATAAAAATACTTTAATACTGAGTAGTGTATTACTCGGTATTTTTATCAAATAACATGAATTACACATTTATTAAACACATTTTGTAACAAAATTATCAAATTATACTCATAAAATTAATAGAAAAGAAGTATTTTTGAAAAAAACTTACTATCTATCGTCATAACAAAATGCCATATTCATTGCTTTCTCAGCATTTTTCAAGTTTCAGAGCGGATCCATTAGCATATCACAGCACTGATGTTTTCCCTGTTGAAAAAGAAATTTTAATTAAGCTGATGATTATTTCTATTTTTAATAATATTCTCAGGTAAAAATCCTCAATTTGAAATCTGATTGTATAATTTCAGGAAATAATAAGAAAAAGCCAGATATGTGGAGAGAAAGCATACTTATACCAATATTTAAAAACAAGAGAAGCATCCAACTATAAATAGAGCCATCTTATTCAGGATATGAATGAGAAGAGTATTACTAGGATGAGATGCTCGGTTGAACTATTTGATGATTTTAGGTCAAGGCGTTCGGCTTTAAGCCTTCTATTGTTAGTGTGATGAATGTTTTATGATGTGTGCTGGAAAGTTTTAGGACAAAATCATTTTGGACAAGTATCAAGATAATCTGGTGTTTTATGTGTCGAGACTAGTGAGGAGGCGACAAGAGTTTGGAGATGTGAAGGAAGATCCTGGAAGAAGAAGGGATGAGGATTAATTGATTAAATACTGTTTTATGATTTGCAGCTATACGAGATCAGGAGCAGAGATTAAATTGCAGGGTAAGAGCGTATATCAACTGAGCAATTGTAAATACTGTATCTTGCTCATGAATGCAAATGATGGCGATCTGGATGAGTTAAATGGAAGAATCCAGGCGCGATGGATGAATTGGAAGACAATGTCTGGTATTTTGGGCGCTAAGATCCTGTATGCTAAAAGGAAAGATATATAAGTTGGAGGTGAGACAATCATTAATGTATGGGACCGAAACGTGGCAAACGAACAAGAGATAGGAGGATAGATTAGAAGTAAATCAGATGTTAAGATTTGCAGGGATCTGATATTGGGATAAGATGAGAAATTAATTTTCTATGCGGTACAGTGAAGGTATAAAAAGGCGTCCTTAAAAGTAAGAGAATCTAAACTGAAATGGACTAAAGTAAGACGCCAGGAGGCTGAAAGTTTCTGCAGAGAGAAGATTAAGATGGTATCACCAGGAAGAAGAAAACGTGGACTCCCAAGGAAAAGATGGATGAACACTTCGAGATTGAGGGTCTGTAAGAACACATGACTCTAGAAGTAGGAAAATGGAGGAAGACTATCCGTATCAGATCCCACATGAGGTGTGGGAGAAGCTGAAGATGATTATATTCTCTAATGAAAAATATTAAAAAATTACACTGCACTACTCCATTGATCCCAAACAACTCTTCCGTGCATTGTACCAGTTGCCATTTCTTCGATTTTGCAGATAATTGAACTTATCTACTCCCTCAGAGTACTTCCTTCAGGATCATCATTATTCATGGCAAACTAATGCTGGATCATCTTCATTCTACAATAATGAAAATGCAAAATATATACTTCAGTGATTCTTAAAAAAATAAAATATATGCTAATAAATCGTTTTAGTTGAGCAGGTTTTGCAACACATATTACAAATATTTGATACTGGGATACTCTTTCAGATCTTTTTCTTATTAAGAAATTAAGGAATTTAAAATTAAAATTATGTTTAAGTAGACTAAAAAGAAAAATTAATTGGCTGTAATTTAAAATATATAGGAATAATTTCGTAAGAATATCATTAAGATCTCTTTACGTCTTACTTCAAAAAAAAAAAAAAGTGTCATGTCGTGAATTAAATGAGGTGCTAAGTGACATCGATTCGCTCAGATTCTGAAAAACAAAATTAGTTAACTTTTACGAATTTGAAATTTCGATATCTTTATTACAGATATGAATATATATTACAATTTTCAGATACGTACATGTTTACAATTGGCTGCATCTTCGAAAACTTTTCTACCTTTCCAGAAGCATCACATTGTTAGTTTCCTTTTCGGTATCTTGTAGTGGTTTAGCTATTCTAAAAAAAAATTGGAAAAAAAAGATATTTCTTTAATATTTATGAACATATTAAAGATATATAAAAACCTAACCCAAATTTCATTCAAGAGTAAAAATTACATCAGGCATTTGGGTAATTACTGGTTTATTTAAGAGATTATATCTCTCTTTACGTACCTGCCGCCACTGTTTTGATGTACAATAAAATTCATCCTCAATTTCAAAGCAGGTAAATCACGAAATTTCATTAAATTGACTTAATTTTCAACAATATAATTAAAGAAATCTAGTTGCTG
>JAFIDM010000004.1:43180755-43219539 GCA_023159025.1 Thereuonema tuberculata | reverse complement strand
TATGATCTGCTTTAATAAAAATTTATGTAGACGGCTAATGTTAATAATTATCTTTAATTGCAATAATTTATTGATATTTAAAACCTGCTATTTCAAATGTACATTCTGTGTTTTGTTTTTTAATTACCATTTCGTACTTATTTGCAAATTATAAAAAAAAGAATTCCACTCCCTCATTACAAAAGCAAAATAGATTAATGAATTTTATAAACTGAATTGTATTCTTTCTGTTATCTCTTAAGTAATTGCCATTTAGAATTATCCGTTCTTAAGAATAAAGTACAAAGCGTGGAAATTATTAGTATTAATAATGAAAATTTAATAATGAAACTTTGATGGGATACGATCTTAATTGTTGATGACAATCAAGGCTCTGTTTCTCGCGAAACTCACACACGAACATGCTTCTGATTTGTTAGGTTCATTCTAGAGGAAAATGAGTTTTTGGTGAAGACCTAGCATTTTTTCTACTAAGGGTATAAAAGTGGATTAAAAGTTATAAACGTCACAGCTTTTTGCAGTAATTGTGGTGAACTTCAAAGATGTTGGAAAACAAGTGAGATAAATCTCCATTATTCTCTTTTGCAAAAACTACCTTATTAATATTTTGAAAAAAAAAATACACAAAACTAAAGAGAAAGGCTTAAAATATGAGAATGGGAAAAACATAATATTTTAAAACCTTATTATTATTTTTAAATGTTTAAACTTCTTTAACTTTTTGATTTATACAATGAGATCTTTAGATAAGAAACCCTGGTTTTCAGTTATAATGAAATCTGGATCTACGGTTATTCAGTATATAGTAGGCCTAGATGCATTCTTGTATCTTTATTCATTTAAGCTCATATGAATTAATTTAAAAAGAAACTATTTGAATATTTGTAGTTCTGAGCTAATATCATGAGTATCATCCCATGTATGTCGGTTCCCATGCTTCATAACTCGATTCCCACGTCACCTATTTTCACTTAACTGGATATGTAATGATTTCAAATGTAGAATTTCAATATATTTAAAAGTTTTGGTCTATGAATTAAAGTTAAAAATAACTTTGATTTATTTTACACAAGAAATTTGATGAAAATAATGGAATAAAAATTTAAAATATTTTAGATTGGCATAAGCCTATTATGTAGCATTAATCATTAAATTAAAAAAAAATAATTTAGTCTAATCAATCAGAAAGATTGAAGGTCTTCGAATTTTTGAAGACTTAAGATATTTAAAAAAAATTGGCTACTATTTGATTCGGTTACTGCTACGATCAAGTAATCACAGGTGAAAACTGCTTTTTTGATAATGGAGGTGGTTGTGGTTAGAATGAGTTGCTTCTGGCATCTGTTGGTGGGAGAAGAGAATCCCACTTCCTACTAAAATGTTTGTTTTTGTTAATATTAATAAGCAATTCAACTACAATTTGTCAAGGATCTTCACAGTCCCAAATGCAATCTCATTCCATGAATAATGATATTTAGCCATCAAATTTCAAATTAATTCCCAAAAAAATCCCAGTACTTCATAGTTCGTCGAGATTTCGTTCTTTTAAATGTTCTTTTAAACATTAGAATAACCCCCCCTTTTTTGCTGGTAATGATTGACTTTAACTGTCAATAACTATTGAAAAGGAAAAAATGAGTATATAAACAACTTCCTTTTAAGTTGTTGGGATATATTTTGATTCTTATTCAGTGTTAATGTATTTTATATTTTGACCTACAAATGCGTGGATCGTTATAAAAGACATGGCAAGTATTTTTTATCTGCCAAACATGCGACACCACTGCAATTCCAGAAAACACGTTTCAAAGGTTGTTGATGTGCTTCTGATTGGCACCACTGAAGTGGTCTGGTTCAGTAAAGGAACATCATAGGAGCAAGTAGAAAATACATATTTGGAAATCATCGTTTAATAAGGCAATGCAGTGTAGCCAAGGAAGAAAAAGGAATACAGGAATGATGAATACACATTGCTAACACCCCTCAGAGTAATCTCCAAGATTGTCCACCATACTATGCTAGCGTTTGGGAACTGCTGTCAAACGCCGTCATTCTTCACGATAACGCCACATGTTACACAGCAGCTCCTTCACAGGCATTGTTAAGTCGATGGGGAAGGGGGAGTCTTGGAACACCCTTCGTATTCGCCAGACCAGAATCTATGCGATTTTGATTTGATTCAAAAACTCAGGCTGCAGTTGCATGGGAAACGCCTGCGAACAAAGATGAAATTTTGACGGAGTTTCGGCGAGAGGTCACATGTATTCTCCCGCCTTCCCAAACACTGGCAACATACGGTGGACAATCTTGAAGATTACTTTGAGGGGTAATTCTACACATTAGAAATGTGTAGAATTGTTAGAAATGTGTATTGCGCATTCCTGTGTTCCTTAGGTCTTCCTTGGCTGCACTGCATTGCCTGATTAAACGATCATTTCCAAATTTTTTCCACTTGCTCCCACGACGTTCCTTCTCTGACCCAGAACATGTTAGTGGTGCCAATCAGAAGCATATCCAACAAGCTTTCGAACATGTATTCTGGAATTGTTGTGGTGTCGTATGTTTGCCAGATAAAAAATAGTTGTCTTGAATTCCATAACGGCCCACGTTTTAAATCCTGTAACTTTAAGATAAATATGCAAATGGTTTGGAGCTTCAATTATTTGGCTAGAACTCAGTTTGGGGATTAAAACTGGAAACAACACTATCTGAGCGAATTCCATTTGTTTTGTTGGAGTTGACACAACATATAATTCATTCTCGTATTGGAAGAAGACCAAACTTTCTCTTTTTGAACAACCCAGGCACTGAAATAGTATTGAGATAAAACTCGTTCTTGTTATTTCTTACTTAATTTTACTGTCTCCATCGTTGCTGTTCAAAGATGCACAAAGATCAGTTGCAATGAATTCGCAACAAAAAAAACTTTATCCTTCTGCTTTAAGTACAGTATTATTAAATGTATATGTCAGTCTGTGTGTATGTTCCACTGTAATAAACAGTAGAATTGATCTTTGCGAGATTTGCGATGTATCTTTAGAGAAATGACACAGTTTACCTTGTACTTGAAAATTTTTTCTTAAAGATTACCGTTGAAACATTTGCGCCTGCAGATAACAAAATCTCAATGGAAAAGCTTTAGAAGTTAAACCTCTGTGTGTAAACATTGGATATTAATTCATTTTCTAATTCATTATCCTCTGAGTGTATTTTGATGACAAATTAATTGAACTTACAACTGAAGTATTTGTAGATCTAATAAATTTACAGTTAATGGAAAATTTAAATTTTAATATTTAGTGGGGGTGTCATAATTTTTAATTATTAATAATAATTTAATTTACATTATCCACAAAAAGTTCTAATTTCCAAGAGTTTAAGAAAATAAAAGCAAAAACTAAAGAAAACCATTGTAAAGAAAGTGCAGTAGGTTTCAAGTTTCTTTCAAAAACTTCTTGAGATAGTTATATAAATATATGTTAAGGATTAACAAATAAAGAAAAGTGGAATTGCCCATCATACACATAATGAAAACAAATTCATGTCAAAAGGGCTTGTCAACGAAATGGAGTATGTTACAACCGTTTCAACATTGTTATGATCATCTGCCATACTTATCACTTCGATGACAAGCTTCTTCATGTCTTCGAAGCTTGTCATCGAAGTGGTAAGTATGGCTGAGGATTCATAACAATGATGAAATGGCCGTACCAACAAGCTCTTGGCATGAATTTGTTTTCATTATGTGCCTGATGGGTAATTCCCCCCTTTTCTTAACATCTTAATTTGCACGTTAAGCTTTGTTTCTTTAGATTAACAAATAACTTTTAAATTTTTGGGATTTTATTTAGTATTGTTTTGTTTTTTTAAAGGTTTATTGAAAATAAATTATTATGTTTAGATAGAAATATGTATGTATAAACATTCTGCTTTGGAATCGGAAATGTTTAAAGTAAAATAAATTGATGTAAAAATATCCTACTGCTAAAGCATTGAAAATTAAATTGCATTAGAAGGTGTATAATGATTACGTAGACTATGTGCCTTCCTTAAAGATATGCAAAATTTGGTTATGCCGGTCAGTCGTAACTCCATTCAGAAACTTAGCAAAGACATGCAATGAAAATCATCATGAAAAATCTGAGAGTCATGTTACTGGAATTGCTTAATGACAATAATGAAGTGAATATAGACATGTTTCCATTAATCTTAAGTAATGTATTTAAAATGTTATCGATCTGATACAAATAGTAAAACACACTGCAATAGCAAAGCATACAAAATGTTCGTAATAGCTTCAAATACATAAATTCTGGTAGTTAGGGAATCTGATATCTGCTAATCCGAAAAAAATCAGCAAAGGTCTCTTCTAAATTAATATAGATATGCAGATATAATAAAAAAGAAAGCAATTTAACCACCGTTGGGGTTTTTCACTTCCAAACTTTGAAAATTGGGCAAAATTCCTGATGAATGTAAATGTTGTTGAGTTTCTTTAAAACTTAATTGTATTTTTTTTTCAGAAATGGAACGATTATGGGGATCAGGGCTGGTTTAATGTTCACCCTCATGTTTTTCTTCCTTGTTGTCTTCATTGTACTCCCTCTTGTGGTATACATTTCTTGTAAGTTATTTTCTGCTTTTGTCTATTAGTAGTTTGAATTATGTAGTTTGTAAATGAGTTATCGCTCATAGATAAAAAGCTCGCGTTTGTGAAAAATAATGGTAATGTATACAAATAATCATATAAATATATATAATCTGACTTATTGTGTATAGACTAATAGAATTTTTCAAATAGACATTAGGATTTTGGGATGATAATTGTAACGCTTTTTACTATCAGCGAGAAATATGGCTTATATAAAATAACCACGTATTTTAGTGTAGAAGCTGAACTACGCATCTTCATCCATATATGTGAATACAATATGCAGAGGGGTCCAGAACGATGTACTCACTCTTTGATACTCAATATCTCGGGAACAAAATGACATAGACATGTAATTCTTGCGCCATAGTACAGTTCAATAATTGCTCAACAGATCGCAATGATCACACGAGTCACTGTAGGTGTTCAAAGTGACCACCATCAAAGTCAGTATAGCGTCGATGGCGCTCAACTGCTGAGCGAACAACGGATGTCAGTGAGATGGCTTTGCACGATGCTTTGATGGATTCTCTTAGCGCTTTCAGTGTAGCTGGCTTTTGCCCATAAACTTTGTTTTTCAAGATTCCCCACAGAATCAATTGCACCTCTGCGACCTACCCATCGTCCAGGTACAGTGGCATCCAAGTACGCCCTGTCATCGCGATGGTAGTGAGGTGGAGCACTGTCTTGCTGTAGGTAAAATATCTCATCGCCAGACATCTCTCGAATGGCAGGGAAAATCGATGTTTGCAGCATATGAGATACTTCTCACCAGCTACATTAGTTTCAAAAAAGACAGGGCCGTTCAATTCGTGAGATGATAGACCACACATGAACACCTGATAGATTCACTTCCCTGTCTACGTGAACGTGTTGATTGACAGGAGTCCAGTATACGTAATTGTGACGATTTACAGTACGTTGAGTTTGAACGGCGCCTCGTCAGACCAGATAAATTTCCATGCAAAATCTTCATCATTGAACTACACTATGAACTACACTATGAAATAGACTATAAACTATATATTGAACTACACTACAGCGCAAGAATTGTACGTCTACGTCATTGATTATCAAATAGTAAGTACATAGTTCTGGACCCCTCTGTGTAAATACATTATCTTTATATATATATAAAGATAAACTCAAACAGATGATGAGGCTGATGTACTGATAGTTATCGGATAAAAATATATATCAACAATTACCTTTAAAAGTCAAAAGTTAAAAGCCATAGTTTCGATCATCCGGCAAATCTTCGAAATATTGTTATCACTTTGTCGTAAGAAAGCAGTTTAAAACGGAAATAACTTCACAACTTAACCGGCATTGTTATTGAAAAAGTTAACATATTTCTGTTTGACATGGAGTTGCTGTAACAGCCATAATTGTAAATGTTTTAAATCTTTAATTTTAAGTTTTACTTTTTTTGTGTTGGCCTAAGCAGCTGAAACTTTATATCGTATATCTAGGTTGTAGAAAAAAGATCTAATTGCTTGTACAAATCGGACAAGTCATTGAGGAGATAGGGGTCAAAATATATATTGACGTTAAGTACAATATTCACAATAACAAAACACTATTTACCTTAGGCATCTGGAGCTTTATTATTATTGACTGAAATGTTCGCTATATATTGAGCTTCAGTTGAAGGGCCCCAAGGACAAAGGTGTTAAGTAACATCTTGATAGTTTCGAGATATTCAAAGTTAAAGTTAAAGCTTGGCTGCTCCCTGAAAATAAGCTGTATATTGTTCACAATAAATTATTAATGATCACTAATATCTAAAAATTGTCCTGAAAAAACATGATTTTGTTGAAACTACATTTATTGGTCGTAACTCAGTCGTAAATGTACTTAACACCTTTGTCCTTGACGCAACACGCTCTTAAAACGGAAATAAGACGTCACAAAGGTGTTAAGTATAAATAAATTTTAATAAACATTATATTATACGAAGACTAAATGTACAATACAAAATTACGGTTCACTTGAGCGGTTGATTTCGTTGTAGAAGCCTTGATACACGTCTGGCACATACTCCATTTTCATCTTCAAGTCCACATACTCCATTTGCATCTTCAAGTCTTTCATTTTTTCTTTTGAGATAGTGTTGTGCTGTCTAACCTTTTTTCAGAATGTAGTTTGTGATATCTTTCTGTCCATGAACTCGAAACAGGTTTACTTCTTTAAAATCTTCGCTTTCATTGAAAGATTTCTTGTACTTGCATGACCCAACCTTATCAAACCTTATCCATCTTACTTCATCTAAATGATATCTTCTCCTTGTCATCATTTAGCAAACGAATAAAAAAATCCAGGCCTGATTGCAGACTATCTGCGTCGTAAAACGTATCTACCATGTCAGTTACTACCATTGGTTTTTTGTTATCTACTGCACCAATAGTGTATCATCAATAGTGTATCACCAATAGTGATGCCAATATAAGTATCTGGCGAGTATATTTTCTCATATTTTTTGACGGCTTGCACAATACGACTGAACACTCTATCGCAATCTAAATATGTGTATCCTACAATTGGAAATTTTTGGTCAACAATAAAAAATATACCTTTCCCCACGAGGTAATTCCAGAAGCATAAGAGTAAAAAAAAATTTTTTTGACCACCGCAAGAATCTGACCAACTAATGAGGTGGTTGTGGTTTTGACTTATTGAACTGATCTGTATAAATGCCCAAAGAGACTGACTACTTCATGACTACCTCGTGAAGATATGTTTTCGGTCCATGCTTGCATGTATGCCTGTTCTCCTTCATATGATACAAAATGTACGTCCAAGTTGTAAAACCATAACTGTCTTAAATAGAAAGCTATTGAAGTGATTAATTTTGGCAAAGACATAGTTTGCTTCCTGTCAAAAGTTATACAGCATTTGGTTGGATCTTCCTTAACAGATTGATTGTTCTTTTTTTTTGCTGTTCGTAGGCTTCTTTATACTCTTTCTTGTGTGTTTCGTCACCCTTACCCAAATCGCACGTTTTATTTGTATTACTCTTTGGAGATCCAAATGACAGATTACATTCTGTTAAAAACACCTCACTGTAGCAGCGCTTCGATGTCCACTCATTTTCAGGTATACCGGTGTCAGTGCACCATGACAGTATAGTTCATACATCTTTGGAATACTTAGGAGTGATGACAGATACTTCTTATATGGATTATCATGCCTGGAATAATGGGATTCTTCGGATGGAAATCTAGATATGTGGATTCGAACGTTACTTTTCACAACACCAGAAATTTTGCTTTTGGGAGCAGTTTTTTCTTTTTTGATTGGCTAGGAGTTGACTTTCCAAATACAAGTTGCTTTTGCTGAAGATCCCAACTTGAACAAGTTGCAGAAAGCTAACTTGCAAACCCTCTGTTTTCTCATCAATTGTCACTGAATAAATTTTCGTAGCTGAACGACGTTTATCTGCAGTCGCCTTAAATCGGGCCACAGGCAGCAAGGTAAGGTATTGATTTAAAGATTCCTTCCCTGCTGCTCAGCTTCTTTTGCAATGGTTTTTTTTTTCAATTTTTTTCCAGTCACTTTCAGAAACTTCTAGTGTACTGGAGTTTGATTCTGATTTTTCTTGCCATTCGTTTGCTTCTAGTGCCTTTTAACTTCCCTGTTGTGCAATTGTACTCTTCTGAGCTTCGTTTCTCTTTTCCAAAGAATTTTTAACCAGATGTTGTCCCATACTCAACATACCTGATAACATAGGCTGATGTTTTGCTCGTTTTATGGGAGCAGCCATTATGTCGAAAGATGCGCCATCTACTGATAGTTTTGGACTTAACACCTTTGCACTTTGAAATTTATGTAGCTCAGGACCCAACTCATGCCCAAAGGTGTTAACTGTACTTAGCACCTTTGTACTACAAATGAAGTAATTTTTTATTGTTAACACCTTTGTACTGAAGTAATTGTTTAAAAAATATGAATTGACATTCCATCTTTTGCCACAAGATGGACTATCATTTAACACCTTTGTTTATGTCTATAACAGAAATTTCATGAAACTGTCGCTTAACACCTTTGTCCTTGGGGCCCTTCAGTTGTTAACATGAATAAATAACACTAGCTATATTAGTTTACTGGCAAGTGTAGGCAATCCACTGTTTTTGTGAGAGCGGGCGTTGTTTGTCAACTAAGTTTAATAAACATAACGAAAAGGGAATTGATGACGAAACAACTGAAAAAAAAGCGAAGGATATCTTTTGGATATACATTGTTAAATGTATTTCGAGATCAGAAAAATAGTATCTAGTGTATTTCAAAAATAGTATCACAAAAATAGTTATTTTATTTCTAGTTTATTCTATTTTAGTATCTAACTTACCGAAACACCTTCTGTGAATAGACTGTAAGTTTGAAATGGCGCCTATCAGTGAGAAACGAACTGAGCTCTACAAGAATTAACATGAATTAGGACACTCTTTAGTGAATTATTTACGAAATGTCACTAGCATTTATGAAATGTCAACAAAGACTCGTATTTTAATATCAGGACAAGAATTGCAAATGGAGCTGCATTTAATTTGACTTAAATACTGATCGCGAGGAGATGGTAGCAAGTGTTACCTTATGTCTCAAATGTAATTCTGGAAAAAAAAACACAGAAAAGGTGTACCAAGATGTCTGAAGTACATTGAGATACAATCCAACTAGATTTAAGGTAAATACCTTATCTATACTTCAGAGAAACAAATTCTTTTTGAATACTGTTTGAAATCGGCAAAACTACTGAATGAAAAGATTGTTAAACGGAATGAATAATTTACTGTTCTTTACAAACGATTAAATCTTCTGTCTTATCACTAAAAAATACATGGTAAATCCGGAAAAGATAGCCTTAGTTTTCTTAAAACAAAAATAAAGAACGGTGTGGTTGTATTTTCAAAAGTGTGACATTTGTTTAAAACCTATTCTTTGACGAGTTAAATTTGGTTGAGGAAAGTGGAATTCCACATTTAATATTCCAAAGTCGTGTTTTTATCATTATAAAGACAATCTTTTTATTTTTTTTTCAGTTTGTGTGTCCTTCTACCATTCCATTACCAAGATTCACCTGGATGTTAATAATTTCCTTCAGGACCAAAGAGACAGAAGAGCTGGTGCCTAAGGATTGAACCTGATAAGGTGTTAATATGGTTCAATAAGAAACGTCCTTTAACCATTAAGTTTCTACAGTAAAAAAAAAATATATTTCTCAGAACCAAGATTTTTTTATTGTAAGATTGATCAGAGAGTGTTGCTTATTAAAAAGTATATATTATGAAAACGTTTTCCTTTCTTCTTTAATATATATTTTAAACATGCAGCTATTTGCAGCAGAAACCCAACAAAATAATAATAACAGTAGTAAGTGAATAAAACTTTAAATTTCAAAATTATATTATTTAAATAGATAACTGTGAAGCTGTGTTTTAAACAATTAAAATACCTCAATATTCTATACCTTCTGCGTCCATTTCTCTTATTTGAAGCAACGATATATCTTCTTTTTAGGTTTTTTTTATAATTTATATATCTTGCAATATTATTTGTTTAAAAATGAAAACTATTAACTTGTTAATTCCGCCCTCTTCTCCTGATTGGATCGTGCACCAGACTGCTTACTCATTGCTTCCCTGTTTTGCTGGGGGTTCATTTGTATTGAGAAAGGGCTGTATCGTTGCAGTTTGAAACTGGTTTGCACGCTTTTATTGTATATAGTTTTTTTTTTTAACTTTTGTTTGTAATTCGCTTTTTAAATCGCTTTTTAAATCGTTCATGAAAACTATTTTTATGTAAAAATATAAACTTAGGCACTCTAATCGCAACAACGATATTCCAAAGAAAATGAATTTCTAGAATATTCAGCCTTACAAAAAGCCTAAATACTGAGCCACAGTCAACATAACCTGAAAAAGTGTCGATGAATCAGATGTAGCATTTTTCACAAAGCATTGTCTTTTTAACATTTTTCACACCTGTCGCTTATTCATGCATTTTCAAGACAATAAGTTTAACACATCTAACTTGATAGCATAGCAACAATTACGGAGATCAAATTACAACATATAACTTTTTACGTAGCATCTTAAAGTATTTCTTCGCCTTCATCTGATTCGTTTTCCCGATATCAATAACACGAATTCTCTCATTACAGCGGTCTGGTATTTAGAAAAATCGAAGCATCATAAAGCGTCTTATATGAATGAAACTCCGTACGAAGTACCTTTCTATTAGATTTGCAAATGAGCAAGAAAGGTCACCATCAAAGGTCTGCTCATAACCCAGCGACTGAAGGCTCCACACAGAGTGGTACTGTAACCAATAGACATGATCCGCTGTCGAATGGTGCTCGTTGTGTTTAGTCGTGAAGGAGATGATCATAGCATCATAAGGAGGAGGACTGGACAGCTCTCAAGTCCTGGCAATGTTGTCGAAAGAAACACCCAGGCATTACAGCTAGTGAAATGATAAGAGAAGCCTGTCTTACGACAACAGATCCCTATCATAGTAATTAGTGGAAATAGAAATTCTACAACCCTTTTGTTTTACCTTTCGTGTCACTTCTGCCAGGATCAGATCCCCAGACTTGCCCCTCATCGAGCATGTCTGGGATCTGCAAGAAAGTCAAATGCAACGAAAAATCACGTATTTGGAGCAGCAGTTGCAAACGCTTAGCGTGATCTGCCACAAGACAAAATTAGGACTTTGTTTCACTTCATATCACGCCATGTACCAGCATGCACAGCAGCCAGAGAGGGCTCACCTAATAATGTAACAACGTTGCTGCCATTGATCAATAAACATTTGTTTTTTCACTGTGACATTTGCATCAATTCCAATTCTCTTCATCTAAGCGCCACTTAAAAAGTTTAATTCAAATTGCACGCTTCTTTCATGGCGTCGTCGATTTTTGTTTTGTCTTGATTCGGTATAACTGTAGACATTCACTATGACAATCGGCAGTTTCCCGAGCATCACAATAATATACGAGGTGGCAATTAATCTGAGAGTACTTAAAGCCATCTGTAGCTCGATCGAACAACTGGAATGGTACCAAATTTGGTGGGGAGACTAATGCAGAGATGGAAAGGAGGATTCGGCGGAAAAAAAGTAGTTCCAAAATTCGCCGACAGGGGGAAATGTGGCGCTTTCAATGTAAAAAAAAAATCATCCAGATAAATATGGGCCTCATCTCCCCACAGAATTCTCCAAGGCCAAGCATCGTCGACTTCCATTCTGGCAAGAAACGTGAGAACAAATGTCAATCGTTTGCCATAATCGTTGTATCCGAGTTACACGACTGATCTTGTGCGAATAGAAAACTTTCCGTAAGACCTTCCATACAGCGGCACAAGTCAAATACAGTTGTCACGCTACTCCACAGGGCACTGCTACTACAGGTCCCCTCTTGAGCCATCGACGGTAGCAATTACAACGTCTGTAATCGTTGGTTCTGGCAATAGTTTCCGTTCTTTGCCAGACCGAACTGCTACCGATCCGTTTCTACAAACTTAATCGTCGATTTTAATGCGTTAACTGACACCGGAAATTTCTGACGGTTTTAAACTCATGAAGAGCGGCTACTGCGTTGGACTGGTAAAGGTAAAATTACTTTATAAGTAAAACACTCTGAGATAACGGAAGACGCATGTTGAGCAGAACTTCTAATAGGAATATCTTTCTGAAGTTTTACCATCCCTTTACTGGCGCTGCTGTAGCCTATGTAGCCCAAAAATTTGCATAGCCTGATCTGAATGGAAGGTCGGATCGGCAAAGGGACTTCACCAAACAGCGCAGGAATAGGATATTTTCAGGGGCCAACGCTCTTCCCCCCCTCCAAGTTCGAAATACTTGACATTGCTTTAATTAGTTTTCCGCTATTAGCTGAAATGTTAGAAAAGAACCATCTGTTTTCAGTTGTCGGCTGTAGTTTGATGGATAAGTCTCAGACTTACACGGATTTAGTTTGGTCGTACCAAATTTAGTCTTCCTCGTCTGGCCATCTCCAGTTTTTCCCCTTTTTTACCATTTGTCATAGCTATGCCAACTGACCCCTACCTAACTATGCCAACTAGCCCCACAGGGATTTCCAAAACAAAATGGATACTAAACAATCCCAAGCGACAGAAACAAAAGATTATGATACTTGCATGCAACCACAGTTATCCACTCTTTCGAGAACCACCATCAGCAGTACCTTAATTCCATCTATATGTTCACCTGAGGAAAAAAATTTACGCTAAAAAAATTTACTCACCAGTCAGAAAACGATGAAACAGGGGTCACTTCCTTCCAAGCAAACTAGTCGTCACAGTGGATGGTGCACCTTTGCATATACTTCCCACTACCAAGATATCAGCGCTTTAGCTACACGGTGGCAGGAAATAGAAACTGTGTACCAACTAGCCCCTTATGCCAACTGACCCCGGTCTCCCCTACAACATGCAAAATATGGATATTTTATATATATATGATTATTTCAATCTTTCTATTAAGGCAATCACTAATTTTGGTTTTATCTAAATACACAAACGCTAAATATGTCTTCAATACTTTTGCCTAAAAGCAGATGTTCTCAAACTTTTTGCCTCTGAACGCCCCCCCCCCCGACAAAAGAAAATACTGTCAGGCTTCTTTCAAACAGCCATAACCACCGATCACCATTGGGTCTAGCGACAAACTGCAATAGGGTGTTTCTGGACTAAGCGCTTTATAAGTCCCGGTGAAGAGAAGAATTATTAGTTATTTTGAAATTCGTGTTAATTAAAAGCCTGTTCTCATCAAAGTTTTTCTAAACATATTTTTATTTTTTTGTTATTTTTCTAATTGATTTAGTGCTGTTTTATCTGTAGGAAGTATGCTGCCCCACAGTTAAAGTAAATATTGCCTCTTGCCATTTTATAACTACATTGCCCCTTCTAATATCTCTTCTATAAAACGTTCTAATCTTGCATGAATAATCCTTTCAGAGAATTCTCAATTTAATAGTCTTACCTTTATATCAAATTCTGATTTTTTTTCCTAACTGGAACAATTAGTCATGTCCTCTTAATATTAATCTAAGAATAATCAAGCCCTTCCAGCCTTCTTACTAGTCTCTACCTTAATTCCTTTCTTTCACTTCTTCTAAAACCTTTTCCATCTTTTTCAAAATAATATCGCCATTTTTTTTCTTTAATTCTAATTACAAATGGCAAGTCTATTTTCTTTTCTTAAAAAATACTATTTTATTTTTGTTTTACCTTTTAGTTACTCAGTGCCATCTTCATTATTTAATTTGAAGCTTAAATAAGATATACTTCATATCTTGAAACTTATCATTCTTTTTTGACATCTTCTCATAGTCTAATCATCCATTTTTTTACTGACAATCGTAAATTCGTCTAATTCTTTTCACTATTAATATTAATAATGTTTAATGTTCTTTAATCAATTTCAGAAGTCTTTAATTTCAGTATTTTTATTAATATTTTTTTCAATAAATAGCAGTAGAAATAAATGACTGGGAATGACTACAAAAATTGACAGGGAAGGTATTCTTAAAAGAATTTATTAACAGATCACGAATTGAACAATTTAATTTCATTTTTTTAAATATTTTCGATCTTTTTTTAATATCTTCGAGTTTCCTTTTTTTTATGCTTTTTGATTACAATTCCGATAATTTCTCTTAACAGTTACTTTTGAATTTTAAGGTACTTGAACCCCCCTCAGTTTTTTCGGAAGCTTATCAAAATCTTCTGGAAGAGACAGAGAATACTGCTAAGTTAACCACTGAAATCAAAATAGAATAAAACAAAAGTAAATCTCACTTTTGAAAGTTCATGCTTTCGAAGCCTGGCTGTAAATTTAGAAGGAAAAACATTCAAAGTTTATAAGATGTCCTTTCCTAGCACTGTGACTGCATCAGGTGATTGGGGAGTATCTGGAGGTTGAGCTGGTGGCTTACTGGAAATAATATGATCAAGAACATTCTTTACATCGTAGAAAAGGCCCACTAGAACAAAGTAGAGAATAACTACTCCCACAACTATTACTGGCACCAAGGCTATCGCCTGTACTACACTGATAAGGAAATTTAACCAACTGCGTCCCTCTCTGGCAGGTTTTTCAGCTCCTGTAGTCTGTACATCTCGATCCCCTACTGGGACTTCAGTGCCAATCATTTTTGTCCTCTTTTTGTCGTCTAGAGACAGCAATGCCTGTAACAGATTAAAATCCAATTTTAGTTGTCATAAAAATTAAAGAAGAGGACCATACATACGGAAAACAATGCATATATATTTAATGTATTCATAATTTGTCACATGTTCCGAGGCCTCTTTACAAGCCTCTTCTTCAGACTACAATAATAGAATATAAACTAGGCTTTTCCTAAATTACCAAAATATAGTAACAAACATTAATAATATTTTTTTCACAATACTCAAGTATTAAATAAGTGCAATGTAAATTAGTATCTTATCAGTGTTGGTAAACAATGAAGCTAATTACAATAATCTAATTAATGAAGGTGATATTATAAAGGCATTTGTGATCGATACCTCTGTGTTATAAAATATTTTGGCTTTTATTAGTAATGACTCATAAAATAAAAAAGTATGGATCAACAATCGTACCAAAAATGAATGGTTTATCCACCATTAAATCATTACCAGTATTTTTATGGTGGACCGCTGTTAAGTACTCTTCATTGCCCTGCTTAATTGCTCTAGTAAGATCCTGCATTCGAATTTTGACCTCCCTTTTCAACTCACCTATATATTGACATCTCCCTTTTTCTAATCTACACCTAATACCGTATACTACCCCTGTTTTATTTAACGTTTCTGCATCCGATATTTCTTATTACCATCACTATTTAGGTAATTCCTAATAGTATTTCCTGCTTTGTTTGCAATTTTAATATCTATATTTGCTAATATTGGTGTTAACTTACTCTGTAAGACCTCTTCAAATGGTATACTAACATACTTGACCATATTATCCTTTTTAATTTCATTATTCACATTTTTTACCACATACTTTCTTTATTTATAACCCTGGAATTGCCTTGTCTATAAAATCTAATGGATAATTGTTCATTACAAAAATTCGTTTGATTTTTTTCTAACTCATCAAACAATAATTCTTTATTTGAACTTATCCTTAATGCCTTTGTAACTGCTAGTTTTATTATATTGGTTTTATAAAAGATTGGTGCTGCAGTATTAAAGTTTAAGGTTATGCCTGCATATACCTCCTTCCTATAAACCGTTGTATGAAAAAGTCCCTTATCTTATTACCATTACATCTAGATAAGGCAATTTTTCTTTATTTTCTTGTTCCATTGTAAATTTGATGTTTTCACTAATGGAATTAAAACATATGAAAACCTGATTAATTTCTTGCTTTGCTGCCAACAAAAATGTATCGTCCACATATCTACCAATGAATTGTATATTACCCCTTATGATTTGTAGCTTCCATATTTCTTCATCTATGAACTTCATTATATATGCCTAAGAGAGCAAACCCATAAACAAACCTATGGTTTGTAAATAAAGTAAATAAAGTAAAAAAGAAAATAAATTTAACTTACGGTTTGTATATACACTTTTCATAAAAAGAAACATTGTAACTCGAAGAGAAATCTTAGTAATCTTAAAACTTTATTAACATCGAAATCGGCCTTATGGTCATGCAGAAATGCTATTGGAAAAACATGGGGATTAAAACCTAGTGTAATCTATTGGATTTACACAATGGTTATTAAACCCATTATATTATATGCAGCCATAGTTTGGTGGACTAAAGGTAAACTGATTACAACCAGGAACAAACTTACAAAGACTAGCATGTATGGGCATTACTGGGGCTATGAGAACAACCCCTACTGCCAGTATGGAGGTCCTTCTTGATCTACCCCCCTCTTCACTTGGCACTTGAAGCAGAGGCAAGAGCGACCATACATATACTTAAAATTAATAATCTGTGGAAACCACATTATTGTAATGTGGGACATGCAGTCCTAACTAGGGACATTTCTAAAGAACCATTCTTACAAATTAATTCTGATAAAATGATACCTAGAATATCTTTTACAAAACTTTACCGCATTATCATTCCTTGCCAAGATGAATGGAATAATGACAACAAACCCACCAATGTCAATGGAATAATCTGGTTTACAGATGGTTCTAAACATAATGGGAAGACCGGAGCTGGAATCCGAGGAATGAAACCAAGGATGGACATAAGCCGAAGCCTAGGGATCTACTCAACAGTATTCCAAGCGGAAACATATGCCATTTTACAATGTGCCTATGAAAATATAAGACGTAAATATAGAAATAGAAATATCTATATATTTACAGATGTGGGCCCGGTAGCCGAGTGGGTAAGGCGCTTGGCTGCGGGTTGGAGGTCGCGGGTTCGATTCCCGGTCTCGGCGGAGACGGGAATTTTTCCACGCTCCATTCTCCTCCAAACGGGTCCTAGGGCCTACCCAGCCCTCTGTAGAATGGGTACCGGGTTTCTTTCCCGGGAGTTAAAGGCGGGCGGGCGTCGGGCTGACCTCCCGACCTCAACCTAGTCCCGTTGGTCAAGTAACGCCGGGACCTTACCTCCCGCGAGCCCTTAGGCCTGCATAGGCCTGTCGTGGCATCCTTTAACTTTTTTATATATTTACAGATAGTCAGGCAGCTCTTAAAGCCCTGAATTCTCCCAAAACCAATTCTAAATTAGTATGGGAATGTAAACAAACCCTTAATATATAGTCTTGCTGAACATAATTGGGTTAATCTAATATGGGTGCCAGGACACAAAGGGATTGAAGGTAATGAACTAGCAGACAAGCTAGCAAAAAAAGGAGCTGAAACCTTGTTCATTGGACCTGAACCAGTCTGTGGGATCTCTATTGAAACCACTAAAACTGCAATTCGGGACTGGGCAAGGAGACAGCAAAAGACCTATTGGAGTAATCTTCCAGGGCAGAAACACTCAAAGCTCTTTGTTAAAGAGCCTTTAAGGAAAAGAGCCAGGGAACTTATTAGCTTAAATAAGAACCAGACTAGAATCTTGACAGGACTCTTTACAGGTCACTGTCACTTAATGAAACACCTTTTTAATATAAAAATAGTTTCAAATCCTACTTGCAGACGATGTGGAAAAGCTGATGAAACAGCAGCACACATACTATGTGAGTGTGAAGCGCTTGCGAGCACTAGAGACAAGTTGATAGGTATGGGTTTTCCCAATCCCTCAAACTATATGACAATACCCCTGCATAAAACACTACAGATTGGTAAAATCCTAGGATTTATGCAGAATTAAGGACATTGGGATACACAATTGGCCTTTTGAGGCTGCAGTGTTAGGGACTTTATAGTACCTCCCATTTTATGTTATGTTATGTAACATCGAAATCTTTCCTATTTCCTATATTATCATAAGCATATATAATTGATTTTTCAATAAGAGGCATAGATAAGGAAGTATATAGCTTTACTACATCAAAGGACACCATTAAAGAATTTTGATCATATTTCTGTTTTTCTACATGAATAATTAGTTGACATAAACCTTAGGATGAAAATCACAATTAATAAATCATAAATTAATGAAATGTTGTAATTTATTAAAAACTGCTAATAAAGTTTAGTTTGTAGAAGTTTTACTGTCAGTTCCAATACTGTAATTTGCCTTAATACAATTGTCTGACTTCAAATAATAAAGAAAAAACGAGGTCAACATTCAGTAAGATCAACAACAAAGACTGTCTTTCACCTGCCTCTGCCTAATTTAATCCGTAATTTAAATAAATTTTGGCCCATATGGTTTTAGAGATTATGTTTAAACAACACGTTATATGTGGAATCTTTCACTTTTCTGCAGGAGTTAAGTTTAACTGCAAGTTTGAAATGCTTTTACAGGATTCAGTTCAGCTTTCCATTCAAAATATTACCAATCCTCAAGGATGGTTTGGCTCAAGCTTATCAATTGTTTCTCAAAATGATTTTACAATGAAAATTAAACATCAACTATCTACCACAGTATATCTGGGCTCTCATGAATTTCTTCTCTTTCCCGACAATCCTGTTAGTTTATTATGGTTCTTTGTTCCAGCTCATGCAGAAGCTGTTTACGCACTTAGACAGCTCAGATGACCAATGATCCTGAAATAATCCTCGCTCTTGAGCAGAATGGCGACTTCATAAATATCTCAGCTGACTGAAGATGAGTGAGTAAGCTTCCGTTTCCAGATAATTTCGTGTTCTATTAGCTTTAATGAAACAGTCTTTTGTTGCTTCCATCCTCTTAATGTACAGTGCATCATATCTTGGTTTGAAGAACAGCAGGAAGCATTAATGCAACTATCCTGGTGTCCTCAATTACTGACCTTTAAATTGTGAAACCTGTATGAACTTCTGAGCACAATTTCTTCCAAATTCATCACATTAATATGTCGCATAAACATGAAAATTTAAATGACAAAAAAAAAAAAATCTTACGTCTTATGAATTTTTGGGCATCGATTTTGGACTTAATATGCTACACTTATCTTAAAACCATTAAAATGTTCGCTGCAATGAAATCATTCCAGCTTATTAATAATCACACCAATTACACACTGTTAGTCATTAAAAGTGCAACACCGGGAAGGACGACCCAAAATTTGCATGATATGTAGATCATGGCACCACATGTAAATGATTAGCAGCGCTGCCCACTTGCAAATAATGTGAGCCAGTAACCTAGAAGCAGAGAGGAGAACTGAGAGCCGCTGTGCAGTATTTGAATTGTGTTTGCTTGCCATTCGTGTGCACATATGGATTCAGTATACCTCGTCGAAGAATACGGCAGCCATACCAGCAGGATTTCCGATTTTGATAACGGGAGAACTGGGACGTATGGAGACCGCGGATTATCCTTCCGAGAAATTGGTCCTCGTGACGCGGCCACAGTGCTGTTAATGTGGAATCGGTGGTCGAGGAGGGACGATCACCGAGTGAAGGATTCCAACGGCTCCGTCGCACCATCGAACGACAGGACAAGTCATCTTGTGCGCATGGTTATTACGAAAAGTACAGCCACATCACAAACTCTAGCTCAAGAATTAGGTTGCACAACAACCAGTCTCCGCACATACGGTTCGACGTCGTCTGCAGCATCAGGGAATTTTTGCAAGGCGTCCAAAGATTTGGCTACCTTTAATTGTACTCACAGACGTCTGTGGCTGTAATGGTGCCTAGAACATCGCGCATGGAGGGACGAGTGGCATGACATCATTTATTCCAACGAATCCCGCTTTTGTCTGCAGCGCCATGATGGTCACATCTATGTCTGGTGGCACTGTGGCAAAAGACTGATAAGTCATTATGTGTCGCCATACGGTCCGGCACCTAGCGTTATGGTATGAGGTGCCACTGGATTCCAGTCCCGCTCACGTCTAACACGCATTCCCAGTGCATTGAATAGCCACCGCTACATCTCTGAGATGTTGGATCTTGTTGTTGTCCCTTATCTTCAGGGCCTGCCTGGGGTCACTTACCAATGCACGATCGAACGTGACATGCAACGTCCAACAATTCCTGGATGGCCGCCAGGTTCAACTTCAACAATTGTTTTCCAAGCAAAATAAGCCTTAAGCTTCAACTTCAAATACTTTTTTAAAAATTACTTCTTATTTTCAGTTATTTGAACTCACCTTTTTAGATGCCTTTTCCTTTGCTTCCAGTTTCACATAATCAGGTACTACGAAAAACAAATTACAAGATTACAGTTTTGCTAAAAGAACATTAAAAAAAAATCTTTTGTTATAAAAGAAATAGAAAAATAAATTTCAATCATATCTCTTGAGAAATTTTATATTGAAGATATTTACTACTTTGAAAATTATTACTGGCATTGAAATTAGTTTCTAACTAATGGAAGTAATGCAGAGAAATTTGACGCGAACATACCTGGGTTTAGGAGAACATGGCGATTTCGTAGCAAGTGTGAAAGTGGCCGCCATTAGCATCAAGGCAGTTTAAAATTTTAAGGGAAAATCAGGGTTCGATAGCGAGTGAAACACCAGTATATTTAATTATTCCAAACAAAGAAATTGTATTTAAAACAATAAATTTTGCAATTTATATTTATTAAAGCTGAAGATATTCCAAATTACGTGGATTAAATCCAAGTTACAGGTCTGTAATTTTTCGTCATGGATAAAAAGGTTAAAAATCAGGACGTTTCAGTCTAACCAGTAGGCTACTTTCAACTGTGCTGCTAGTGTGGATATGGTGCGCTTAAACAGTTTTTTATGACTTTATTGGATAACTCATGATTGATGTAGGGGTGTTGGCTATGTGCCAAGACTCTCAATGTGAGGGAGAAAGTGTTGGGGACTTGGTCTATTATCTGGATATTATCAAAGTTGGGAGTATGGGTTGTATTTTTGCTATGCTGAAAAAATGGATTTAAATTCATCCTTATTATTGTAATTGAACTGGTGCTGTTTCAGTCTTTTAGTAAGGGTTTGGGTAGAATTGGTGGTTTTATATTTATTAATGAAATAACTGAATAGCCTTTCATTTCAGATATAGATTGAGATTATTTTAACAAAATAATTTAACTGATATAAAGTGATGTTCGCTCAACGATGAGACCATAAATTTTTTACTCTCAAGGTTAAACACAATCTCCTCTACAACTGCTATATATCAGAATCCTTCTTCAAAGTCCTTATATTTAATTTTCATTTCCTTAAATATAAAAAAATATCAGGAATTATCAAGAAATTTCTTCTCTCCATTATACTTTGCTCAAGTAATATTATAGTTACTAATCTATGTTTGTCCAATTGTTTATTTATTTTGATATCTAGCTCAAGTTTAATGTTAAGTATATTATACATATTACTCCTCTTGTTAAATCACAGCTACTGTCTGGAAGTTTTACTGATTCTATATTTTGTTTTGAACTTTGTTATGACCTCAGGGAATATTTTCTATGATCTTTTACTATGATTATAACCAACCTGTTCATTATTCTTTAGATACTTAAAAAATAAATTCATGATACAAATTACATAAACCTCAGTGACAACATACATACACATACATACATACACAGTAATTCAATCCGAAGATTGGTTGAAAGTTCACGGACACTAGTGACCCCCGAAGGGCGACCCCTAGGAGAAACCGTAACTTATTCTTGGGAACAGATACTAGAGTGGTTTCCCGTTGCCTTCTCTAGGACGCCATTACGGAATGACGTCAGACTGAAGAGAAAGTGAAGAAGAGGCTTTACAACACAGGAAAGGAAATCGAAACATCCATGCTCACAACCGGGATTTGAACCAGGACGCCAGCACACTGGTCTCACGGCAGACCGACGCCTGAGACCGCTCAACCACACCGGCGCGGTGTGACAACAAAACAACAAAAACAAATTGAAACAAATGTAACCATAAAATTGATTTAAAGAGAATGAATCATCTACAATTCAGAATATAAATGTAATGATGAGTAAACGAAGACATTTTCTGAAAATTGTTAGAATCCAGTCCATGTAGACTTCTCAAAAAGCAGTATTAGTAAACGTACTTAATTCATCCAGTTTACTAAAGATTCAAGAAGACAAACATTTATCAAATGAAACAAAAGATGTTTAAACAAAACTTTGATATAATGAAGCTCATTTCTCGATAATTGACCTTTCAGCAAGATTGCTCTGATAGTTGTTCAACCTTTTATTACTATGGCGGCATTATTGTTGTATCTTTAGATATATGACTATTCGAGCAATGTCTAAATATGCCATATGGCTACGTATGTATTAATCTTCTATTGAATTCTTTGCGGATAATCAACATATTAATAGGCGAAAATTGTACAGAAGTCTGTTTGGCATCATGACATTGCCAACCACCAGTTGGCGCCACAGTGTGTGTGCCACAGTATTGGAGCAGCCAATTTGGAGGAGTCTATTATTTTAGGGCAGGAGGTAATCACAACATCCATAGATCGAAAAAAGATAATTTGAGTTTCTCAGCAAGGACAAAAGCAAATAGATCGAATGCAGCAGGGTTTATATATTTTATTCGTTTTAAAAAATGAGCTCAGAATATCTTTTTCAATCTTGTGTTTTTCAAAAATTTCACGGTATTTCAAAAATGTGGAATTTGTTTTACTTTCGTGAATGTTTCACGGATTGCACCTAGTTTTTAATTAAACTACATGCATAAGGAAATCCGATTATAGATCTGAAATAGACTAAAACTACTTAATTTTTAAAAACAAGTTAAAATGGCTTTAGACTATAGAATATACACTCCACACTATTTGAAAATCTTCGTTTTATGTATTTAATTTCAGCAGTATTTGAAGTTATGAAGACCAAATATTACATTTTACAAATTAACAATGACTTTGATTTCTTTGAAATATTACTTTAAGGCAATATTACTATAGATGATTTACTGTATGTGTAAATGGTTATCTTTGTTTAATCCAATTGATTTTTACTTATTGGTCTAAGTTTTTTATTTCATTCGCTTTCTTCTAAGTTTACCCTAAGTTTACTCTAAGTTATTGTTATCTATTAATGAGTTGAGAAACAAAAAGACAAAACAAAAGAACAGCACCTGAATCAATTGGAAATTGCCTTTCCGATTCAATTATTAGGAGAGGAGTTGGGTACGGCCTTTTGGTCCTTCTACGGACTCGGTCAGCCCAACCCTGCCTCTCCCGATAAAAGACTCGAAAAGGCAAGATCCTTAATCTGAGAGCCACCGCCAAAGTGCAAGTGACCCCCAACCAAAGAAAGACAAGAAAAAATTTCTGATTCAGGTGCTGTTCTTTTGTTTTCTTGTCTTTTTCTTTCTCAATTCTCCTCACAGCACGTTAAATTTTTGGCTTCTTTTCTGCCTTATTTTCTTTATTAATGAGTTCTTTAAGTATTTTCATAAGAAAAAGAAAAATTAACTTACCACAATGTGGATACTCCACCTTTTTCAGACATTTCCGCATTCCCCACGAAGCCATAACAGATGAAATGTTGTAGAGTATTGTTGTTATAATACATACAACCCTAGCTCTCAACAGCCATAAAAACTTGAAACAAGAAAAAGTACAATAGTGGAAAAGAATTAAAAACTTATCTTATATTTTGTGGTTAATTTTGCTAAAAAATAAAATGAATTATTGCTTTCGAGATTTAATAAAATTGAAGTGTTGTTGATTCCTTAAGATTGACAGCAAAAAGTTAAGTTATAGGTGAGGTATTTTAAAAATTGATTTATCCTTTTTGATATTGATTTGATACAGATTTTTTTCATGAATCATATATTTCTATCCTTATTTAAACAATCATATCAGCTTGCCAAAGAGGATATTCTGATGATAAATATCATAATTCTTAACTTTATTCATATTTATACCTAAATTTTAAGATATAATATCATTTTTTTATCAGTAAGACAATACTACCAGAAATATATAGACTTTTCTCGTTTTTTTTAATTTTGATAATGCACCTTTAAAAATTGTGGGTTGGGACGTCATATTACTTTTTTTCTAATTTTTGCTTCGCATTGAAAAGCTATACAAAATTGCTTTAGCTATCTTTAACTGCGTCCAAATTTAAAAGCGTCAAATTTAAAAGGATTCTTTCAAATAAAATTTGATCTTATGGGGCTGAAATCTGCAATTGACATAACGTAGACAAAAGACAACAGCAAGCCTGCATAGGGACATGGCCTAATAGTGAAAGTGACCCATTTGAGGCGGAAATAGATTAAGGGAGTCTTAATAAGAAATAATGTCTATGTGTCCACATCTCCAGCTCTTACCGTTTCGTAGATAACGCCCATGTCAAGGTACAACTTTGATTACAAATTGCTCGGCCATCGTAATAGGTAGAGCTCTGCTTTTTGTTGCATTCATCTGCCCTGGAGATACTGGTTCTAACAGTATGCCTCATGACCCCTCAACTACTCCAGAACCACGTGACCTGGACTTGGACAACTGGTTGTGGGCCTATAAGTTAAGATTTTGGGGTAGGTACCTCTTAGGTTTATACATGGTATAATGGTGTATATTGAGATGTATATTAATGCCAAGTTTGAAGTTCGTAGCATTTTCCTAAGTTGTATATTTATCAAATGAAGTTTTAACTTTGAAGTCGAATTGAAGGGTGAAACCCATGTTTCCGAATGTGGGTGCCAGAGGATAAAATGATCCTCTCATAAAATACTATCGATTGAGTGGGTTCAATTGTCCCCGCTATTGATTTTGTCACCCACTAGATCACTTTCACTATTAGGTCATGTCCCTAAAGTTTCCATAGGGAAACTTTCGGTTTCTCTATACCAACTTAGAAAAACGCTACGAACTTCAAACTTGGCATGCATATACATCTCAATATACACCATTATACCATGTATAAACCTAAGAGGTACCTACCCCAAAATCTTGACTTATGGGCCCTTAACCAGTTGCCCATGTCCAGATCACGTGGTTCTGGGGTAGTTGGGGGTTCATGTGGCATACTGTTAGAACCAGTGTCTCCAGGGCAGATAAATACAACAAAAACCAGAGCTCTACATATTATGATGGCCGAGCAACTTGCAATCAAAGTTGTACCTTGACATGGGCTTTACCTACGAAACGGTAAGAGCTGGAGACGTGGGCCCAAAGACATTATTCCTTATTATGACCCCTTAATCTATTTTTTACCTCAAATGGGTCACTTTCACTATTAGGCCATGTCCCTATGCAGGCTTGCGGTTGTCCTTTCCCAATTAATCAGAGACTAGGAAGATTCCATTTCTTATTTAGCATGTAATACAATGAATGACTGGAGTTATTAAATGGTTGAAGGTTAAGGGTTGTTAAGCAATTCATTGGAATGATAGAATGGTTGTTATGTTAAACATATATATCCACGTAAACTGAATTTTAGCGTTCGCACACTTAGTTTTAAAAATATTAACACCAACACACACAATCTTAAAAATTACTATATTTACAATTAAAATGACTGTCAATTTCGCTATCAAATTCTCAGACATCTTCTGGTGAAATGGTCAGAAGTGTATCATTGTTTTTACGTATTTGCAAAGAATTAGCGGTTCATCCTCGATCAGATGATCCTTACAGGTTTTGAAGATCAATATCTTGTGATTCCAACAAGGAAGATCAGAAAATAATGATGTCAGTGTTTGTGCCCATAAATAAGAGTAACTAAAACTATTGCTGGGTTGTTTTTTATACGTTCCTTTTTGTTATAAAATGTAAAGATTCAATGAGTATATTTCAATGGAATTTAAATCTAGATACTTAGAAGAAAGAATATTGATAAAACCAGCAATGATGTCGACCATTTAACTTAACTTCTTTACCAAGCCAAGCTTTATTTGAGGAATCATCATAGTGGACTGAAAATTTTCAATTGTTAACACTCCTATATTTTAGCCAGAATGTGATTATAATCCTAATTCTTTGTACTATTTCATTAAGGACACACTTCATTCGAAAATTTAAACTTTAGTCAATAGGTAAAGTAATGGCTTAACAGATGGCTTTCATCATACAAGCCTAAAAATTCCATTCCACAGCATCACTAAATTATACTTGAAAAGCTATTGTAAAAATTTCCTCTCCTGAACTTTCCATTTATTTCCTGGAATCAATGTTTGTAAATACATAATAACAGTTCATCTGTTTCATTCTTATTGGCAGCTTCAGATAGGACAAGCCAGCTAGCTATTATAACTATTTTTTAGTAGTAAGGGATTTCACAGCAAAAGTCAGGCTTAAATAAAACTCGAACAATGCAAACTCTTTTGAAACTTTTCTCTTGAAAGACAGTTTAGGGAAAAAATTTAAGTCTAATTTAAGGAAATAAGACATCTTACCGGTATTCCAGGCGATGAAGGTTTTTTGCATCTTGTTCCACAATCTTCACTAAGCGATGATGACCCCTGAGGTGGTGTGTCTGGTTGCCCGGATACAGTAGAAGGTGGTCCATCAACCCGGTGGCTGGAGGCACTTACCGAACGCGCTCTAGAGGGCAAGTGAAGGAATCCGGATAGAGGACGGTTTCTTGGGCGAGTCGGTTCTGCAGATATTTGGGACGCAGGAACCACCGCCTCCGAACCCTCTCCCCCGTCTCTATGTGACATATCGGCAGGGGACGTTTCTTCTGATTCCTGATCAGATGTACGACCTTTCCTGGATCGCAAAAATGGAATACCGTAGAAGGGGACACGAACAGGCCGTTCGCAGCTCTCTGGGTTTCTCGAATCCTGTAAAAAAATAATTTTTTGCCATTTAAAATTCTGTTGATAGTCTAAAATTTTTGTAACTAACAAGAGGAGGTCACAGATTGTACGACACAGATCTTCATGTCCTTTTGGGAGACGAAAGTACTCATGAAGTACTTCAAAAATATACCTGGTTTTAGGGTCCAACACTCAAGCGTTTTGGAGATATTTAATGATTTTTGGTGTTTTTGCAGATTTCGCTTAAAAGCTTCTTGCCTGATTCTTTGCATTATTAGCATATTTGATACTTTATTACACTGATTTTAAACATTGTTGATTATGGTATTTATTGTAAAAACAAACAAAACATACTTTTTTTCTGACATCAAGCACATCGTACAAAAGCAGATTCTTTATAATTACACAGATTCTTTCACAGTTCATCAGGAAAACAGATTTCATTTACATTATAAAAAATCTCTCTTTCACTTATTAATTTGGAAGCAAACCAAGCATATTATATCACTGCTTTAAATATTCGTGCAGACACTAAAAATGTATAATTGAATGTATTTTAAGTGCATCCTCCCTGAACTTATTTGTCTTCCTGTCTGCAGAAGAAACGAACTGCTTTGCAGCCAAAAAAAAAATATTGATTTGCAGATTTTATTTTTCTAAACTGAAAGTAACTTAAATTACAAAAGTTAATAGGTTCATAAATTTTTAATTTTATTTTTATTTCTGCCTCCTAGAAAAAACACGAAAAAGAAATAAAGCAGCAGAAGCAAAAAGGAAGCCTGAATTACATCGAGTTACAGACAGACGAACTTAGCCAATTATATAAGTTGATAAAAACGAAAATACATTACTAAAAAGACGAAAATCTTTTCATCTGATTGCTCAGTTCACTTTTGAGAATGTAATTGAGGATTTGTACTTGACAGTAACTAAATAACCAACACAAATTAAGGATAAAAAAATAATAAAGCATATTGACAAAAAATTTAGAAAGTAAGATTGTTTTAAAATATCTCAAAATTCTGTGTTATGAAAATACGAATCCAAAAATAATGCAAATTATTACAATAAGTGGTATTTGTATTTTTTTCTGTAGGCTCATCAGTACTGGAAAAAAAGCTTAATTTATTTGATTACATTTGACATTTGTAGGTTAATAAAAAAACGTCTCCAGTTACTTATACCAAATTAACACTTCTCTTTGTTTATTAAACATGCATTTCGACCTTTAGGGCATAATTTTTTCCAAATAAGAGCATTAAATAAAGTAGCATTGTTCTTAGAAAATTGACTAAAATTAATGAAAAATATTATGCACTAATTTCTTTGAGAGTAATGAATAACCCTTTTTTTTATTTCTAAATTGTTTGCTAATTTCGAAATAATATCATATCTGAATATGGATTATTATATCCCTTAAGTTTTATTATTTGAATCAATGTTATCACATCGGTTAACCCTTTTTCAATTTACTTATTTTGAGAAAATATTAATATATTTTTAAAACTGAAAATCCTTCTATGCAGAAATATAAACTTACGCACTTTAAACGTAACAAATATATGAAGATTTGTACAAAATGAATTCCGAAGTACATTTTCTAAAATATTCACCGTTTATAAAAAGTCAAAAAAACTAAATATAACTTTATAAAACCTGTGTGAAAAAGAAAATAAATAACGTAAATACGAAACGTAAATCTACTGACTGGGAAACTCTTTTCGTTTGGCATTTATTTCGTATGAAATTCATAATTTCCGTTGTGTTCTTCTTGGGACTTACCGCAAAAGGGGCTGAACTACTGGAGGTATCATGGGTGGCTGAGCTGCTCGAAGTACCTTCGGTGGCCGAGCTACTTACTTCCTGTGTTTCTTCATCGTAAAATCGGGCCATAGATATTTTCAGATATTAGTTTTTTGCCAATGGAAATATTCCCCCAAATTTAAAATTATCCCCTTCTGTCTCTCCAGTGTTTCTTTACTAAGCCTGATCATGCATTGTTACTGGCACGCGCCCATGAGGTCACGTTCAATTGTTGCATGAACTCTGATATTTCAAAAAACAAGCTATTGTCTTTGTAATCGGTGCTTGGTTACAGACTGGACTTGAAATTTTTATAATTTGTCTGAAGTCTCAAACGCGCAGAGGCAATATATTTAAAAAAAAAAATTGTAATTCTTTATAACATCCCAAAATTCTTAGAAATAGAATTAATTAATATTTCTGTGATTCCTTACAAAAAAAAAGACTAGAAAAATTATAATTTGAATTTTTTTTAAGGTTCTAGAAATCCGTCAGAAATTCTAAAATTATCTAATACTTGTATTTTATAGGCTGCAGCAAGCCTGGGCATTTTTTTTTAATTTCAATTTTTGAAGCTGAACTTCCATTTGTTGTTGTGTGAAATTAAAAACCAAAAAACAGTATTTTTGACAATTTTTGAAATTTTGACAAATTTACAAAATTCCAAACCTTACTGATTGCAAACCAATTTTAATTGTAGGTAGCAAGTGTATATTCCTTTTTTTTATATATTAAAATCTTCACAACTAACATTACTTCACATCTTAAAACTTCATTCTTTTTTCTGGACAAATTGTAACATCTTCTCATACATTTATCTTTCATTAATTCCTGGCATTCCAAGTTTAAAATATGCAAATTATTATTATAAATACATTAATATCTAAGCTACGCTTTTAAATCAAGCAACTTTTCCAAGAGCAACTTTTTTGAAATAAGTTAAGAATAATTTATTTAAACTTAACTTTAAATTTACTATAAAATTCATGAATTTTATAAATTTGGAATTTTGTGTATAATCTTAATATATAAAAAAGTTGAATTTTTATTAATATTGTAATGTTTTAAAATTGACTCAATGTCGTTGGGATCCCAAAGAGTCCGTGTCTCGTGTCTTGCCCTCCACTAAGGTATACGGGTGCTACAAAAACTAAAGTATATATGTTATTATAATGTTAGTAATTTGTGTTTCAAAAGTATTAACGAAATAGATAAATTAAATAACTGACAATAACTTTAATAAAAGAACTTCTATTTTTTTTCATCCTTCTTAATAAAAAAAAATATTTTGGTAATTAAAGGAAATATGAAAAGAAATCTAAAGAATGACATAATTATTTCGTTTTCCTAATGTTGTAATAACTATTAGATATACACTCAGCTATGTTGTAGCAAGAAAGATACCAATTGATTCTGATACAATTCGTAGGCCTACCAGTTGGTAAGGCGCTAGAAGCAAAAAAAAAAATATCCAAAATTTAACTGATAAATATTCACCTTTCATTCAAAAATTTTTCATCCAAATAAGTTACAATTCCAGAGGTAGTTGCAGATTAAACAAGAAAGATTATTATTAAATTTGATACATATCTTATGAAGATAAACCCTTAGAACTACAAGCATTTAATAGAATTCGTAAAAATGAAGATGTTGTTATGACACAGTCGGATCAAGGAACAAAGTGGTCATTTTAGATACTGAAACTTATCTCGCCATGTTAAAAGATCATAAGGAAATACTGACAAATACCGTAGAAAATATTTAATATGTCAATTGATGAAAGTCAAAGAAACTTAAAGAAAAAAAGAAAAAAAAGGTAGGGTAATTTCATAATATAGATAACGTAACGATCAATAATAAATTTTGCAAAGAAAATACTCGTCTACCCAGAATGAGAGTAACTCCAAAATCACATAAACCTAAAACTAAAAATGGAATGTTCAGTCGTGACACATTATAAACTGTCAAAATTCAGTACTTTGTAATGTCTCCAAATATGTAGATGAATTTCTTAAACTTTATAGTCAAAATTCGATTGCTTTCGTTAAAAATAGAAATGAATTATGCAAAAACTTAAAAGGTTTTGGTATTAATATATCAGATAAGTTATTTTCCATCGATGCAGTAGATCTTTTTACGTCAATTTAACATTGTTTGAAGTTTTGAATAGCTTACTTAATGTGGATAAATACACTAAAGACTTAATAACGGATTTGACTACATTTTGAATGGAGTCAGTGGCGTAGGAAGGGGGGGAGGCGGGGGCGGGAGGGAGGACTATTAGTTTAACACTGAAGTACATTTAAACTATTAAAATAATCATTACCATGTCTCCGAATAATACCACCCCGGGCCCTCGCCTGGGAGTGGCCCCACGACGAGACGAATTCATATTTAAAATTTATTATTAGTCCTATTCACAACGTTTTTTTTTTTTTTTTAATTGTTGAATTTTAGATCCCATTTTTTTTTGGTTGTTGAAGGCCCTGGCCTAGGAGGCCCCACCAGCCAGCCTAGGGGCCCCATTCAAGGCCCTGGCCTAGGAGCCCAGTCAGCGTAGAGGCCCCATTCACCTAACTATCCCTACCAGCCTCTTAGCGTTGAATTGGAGATCCGTTTTTTTGGGGGTAATAATGGAACTCCCGTCCCGGGCCCCCAGAGGCGTAGCTACGCCACTGAATCGAGTATCAATATTTGAATTCAGTTGTCCAGGGCATTGTGGATTATTTACGGGGCTCGTCAGGATTTTAGGCGGAAATAGTAGTGCAATATATTGAAAACAATTTTTTCTTAATTAATTTTCACAATCGTATTTATTTCTATCAGCGATATGTCGATGACATATTGTTATCATACCTGTGGGTTTGTCCGATTCCCCCTAGAGAATGGAGTGAACTAACTTCATTCCACCTGTGTAGAGTAGTTCAGTCCGACCCGGTCTCCCTGATTGTAGTAGATTCGTCCAGAGCGAAAGGGAGACAGAGCTCGGGCTTATAATGGAGTGCAGAGAGCTGTAAAGGCAGTTGGTGTATGGCGAATAGCCACAGAGGTCCTCCGCCAAGTTCGGAGATAGAAGAGAAAGTGAAGATTCCTGTTGATAGGTAGCGACTCACAGAAGGGAAGAGAGAGCTCCCCACTTGGAAGGAAGTTTGATGTCGTTTAGTGGTTGATAGGCTACGGATACATTCTCATCAAGAGGCCGCACAAGTCTATCCAATTGCCGGGAGAAGTTGACGAGGACCGTCCCGATATAGAAGGCTACGAGGAAGATAACTCTGGGTCACTCAAGTTGACCAGGACACCTTCATTGGAGCCAGAACCTGAGCGAATCTTTAATTCGTTAATTTGAGATCTGTAACTTTTGTATTTTACCATTTGTAAATAAATTCTCCGTGATTTTAAAATTTAAATTGCTCTAGTCGCATTTTATACCCCTGCGCCACCGAACCTGTGCAGAAGGTCGGTAGCAATATTCATTATTGCAAAAGCTGATAATGAAGAAAATATTGTAGAGCAATTTAATACAATTTATCCAAATCTGAAGTTCACAATAGAAAAACAACTACCATTCCTGGCTGTCCTCATCACTAATGATGAAGGATGCCTTCAAATGGAACCATATCGTAAATCCACAGCTACAAATGCTGTATTGCCATTCACTTCATTCATTCCAATATATGTCAAAAAGAATCTAATTACAATGTTTACACAGAAATCCTTCCACACATGTTCAAATGTTCAATCAACTTATGTAATTGGACAGACAGACAAGTTCGTCTGTCTGTCTGTCCGTCTGTCTGTAACTCGATATAAATAAGCTATTAAGATAGATCCAAGATTCTCAATGGTACCATTGAATCAAGAGTATTCAAATTGGATAAACTGTTAGTTCATTTTGTCATTCCATGTTGTTTCCATGAAATTTTACCTGAAATTCTAACGAAACGTTCAAAACCAAATAATTTTGTTACCACTGCACCCATTTTAATAAAATTTGGCATACTTACTCAGTTTTTTACACTGATTTTGAAACTCAAAACCATTTTTGCCGTAGAAGCTTCGTTTACAAGTGAGCGCAGTATTTAGATTATGCAAAGGTGAGTTTTAAATGCCCTTCGGCGTTATGAGTCGAATTATTATTTTTAATTATTTTTAAGATAAATTAAACTTTAGATATGGTTGGTATTTCGTTTTTCTTTTTGGGTGGAAAATGATCCTTTACATTAAACTCTCAGGATCTATATTACATGTGTACAGGTAAGAAGTACACCTAAATAGGTCTGATAAAGATTAAAAAAAAAATTTCAAATCATCAATTGAATCAAATATATATATATATATATATATATTTGAACTTAGCCAATATATACGAACTTAGCCAATTTATATATATAAATTGGCTAAGTTCGTCTGTCTGAAACTCGATATAATTAAGCTATTAAGATAGATCCAATGGTCCTCAATGGTAGCATTGAATCAAAAGTACTCAAATTGGATGAAAATATTAGTTCATTGTATCGTTCCATGCTGTTTCCATGAAAATTTATTCTAGGCAACTGACCTCGACAACTGAAATTCTAACAGAACATACGTTCAAAACCAAATAATTTTGTTACCACTGCATCCATTTTCATGAAATTTGGCATACTTACTCAGTTGTTTAGTTGATTTCGAAACTCAAAACCATTTTTGCCGTAGAAGCTTCGTTCACAAGTTAGCACAGTATTTAGATTACATTTACTGTATATTTGATAGTTGATAATAAAAGGATTTTTCAGATTTTTTCTGCCTGTCGTCCGACAGGCTTTTGTGTTAGTTGTTTAATAACCATATTACCAATATTTGTAATAGATTTTTAGACAATAGGTATCCTGAAAAATTGATGAAATATGCCATTCAATTCAGTATCGTCAATATTTATAATCCAAAGAAAAAGAGAATCATAATAAAAACGTAACTATCTCATATCCTTACTACCCCCATTTTCATAACCAGGCTAAAAAAATTTTCAAAAGACAGATATCAGTCTCGTATTCATTAACAAATAAATTAATTTTTCCATTACCAACAAAAACAACCCCAATACAAGATCAGAATAAAACCAGGTGCATTTATTTAGTTAAATGTAGTAATAATCCATGTTATTATATAGGAAATAATGGCAGAAGTTAAAAAACTAGGTTTTCAAAACACAAAAGCTGTATACATACTGGAAATATAAGCCCTTCCAATATTTCCAGACATATTTATGAACACAATCACAATGTACATTTCAGTAAATAATGATAAAACATCTCGAGAAATAATAGAATCTTATTTTATTTCCTTATTACATTCATACAATACAAATATACCTAATCTACATATTAATACATATATCAATAATTATAGATATAAACAATACAAAACAAAAAAGAAAAAAAAATTGTACGAGTACATACAATAAATAAGTTACTTAATGACACTTCACATAATATCAATGATGGAATTGACGATTAAAGTCAAATAAATTGAGAAAGAATTTTTAAAGTTTCCATGACGACAAAAACTACGTCATTCAGAACGTTTTCAGTGGAAGAAGAAGGAGGAAAGAAGTCATTGGTTGAGTGTCAGGAAGCCGCTAGGGATGGATAAAAGGTTTTTCCATATAGCCGACAGTATGTAGCAGGTTGACAAAGGAGGCCACACGGATCAAAAGAAGCTTCACGCAATGTATGTTTTTTAAATGTAACGTTAACTTGTATATGTTTATTATCAAACTTTTTAAAAATGTCTTTTTAACACACGTAATAATCTGAAATCGTTTGAAGCAATACATATTACTGGGTTTTTCTAACTTGAGATCGAATGTAGTTTAGTTGCTGTTCCATGGACCTGTAGAGTTACAACACTGGCTAATCAATAATTCCGATTAAAAAGCCTATGAAAGACGAGCGGAATGGAATTGGAAATTCCAACAGTCGATTGCCCACTTGTTTCCCCTCCGCAATTTCAATGCCAACTGCTTCGATAGAAGTCCAGGAATAGTAATCCATATTTACTTACTCAATTCACTCAAGTCATTCTTTAATTTCCAAATAGTTATTTATCTCCAAAGTTGATGGTAAGTTAATCTTCTATTAGATGTTTTATTAATTTTCCTGAACTACGCGAGAGTAATAGTCATTGGGGTATAAGGGGTAGGAGTTGACATTCCAACCCAAATGCCAACCTCACCTGCATGTGGTATACCCTGCTTTTACTGACGAGGCAATGGCGACCGAGTGACTCCCGGGAAAAGGAGTTCCCCCTCTATCATGAGCCAACGGCCTCCTCGGAGGTCTAATGAGCAGATAGAGGATCAGGGCACTCTTATGCCTTGGGGTGAGAAATCACCCCTAAAGACGGAAGAACTCATCAAGAGTCAACGACAAAGGATGCATAAGGCAAGGGGAAACCACCGCATTAAAAGTCCTCAGGACTTCCCAAGCGTCAGCAGTTTACCAGGGCAGACCCAGACTGGAATTCATCAACCAGATACTAAAAGACACTGGCTGCCCCACCTACACGGCTCTCAAGAGAACGGCAGAAGACAGAGAGGCATGGCGAACTGCTGCCAACCAACCTAAGGGTTGATAACTTAGAGATAGAGTAGTCAGTTGTAACAAACTTTCAAGGGAAATGAGGCTCATAAATTAGTCAGTCTGTGTTTTTCCCCACTCAATAACTTTTGGACCGTTGTGCTGGAGAAATCTTCTTTAAATTTTACATGCATAGTTAAGGACAAAAGACGACTTGCATTTAATAAATTTTATTTTATTACAATTAGATAATTTTAATCTTAAATATAAAATATTCGAGTGTAGTGCTTATCGAGAACTTACAGTGAGAAGGTGACATTTAGAAAAGCAGTAGGAACGGAAACAAAGGATCTCTAAGAATGATACTGTACAACTTCAGGAATTCATGAGGATTTAATTTTTTTTCAGAAAATGAAAGAAAATCTTGACTCTTTGTTTCAGCAGATATCAGGTATCAGAATTAAAAAAAATCATAAACAACTGAAAAGTCTCCTGTTATTATTTTTTTCCAAATTTAAAAAAAAAAAAAACTAAAAAAAAGAAAAAGGAAGATTTTTTTAAGAAAAGTAAGTTTCTCGGGAACTTCCTATTTTTTATTGATAAAAATCACAAAATTTCAGAAGTGATTATTTAAAAAAACCTAAATCTATTCGGTGAAGTAACAACCGTTTTGCAATGAAAAGCTATTTTTCTTTCTTAGATTTCATCCATATTCACAGTTCGAAGAGTATGTTCTGGTATGAAGTAAGAATGGTACGAAAAATATTGTTATCGCAAAACTATAGTTATCTGAAACAGCTTGTAATGTATCACCAAAGAAATATAGAAGGAAAATAAAGTTCGTTTAATAGAAAAGGGCGCCCTTAGTGTTCAGGAAAAGTGTTGCACTGAAAACCATCTGTCTTTGAAAGAGTAGATTTTAAATCATAAATTCCAGATTAAGATCTCTTGACATTTTCTTGGATTCCCAGTCTTGTGTCTCTGTTAAATATTAATCTAATATTTCGATATATGTCCTTATTTATAATGTTTAATTTATGGAATTGTATTGTACATCTTAAATTTCTTTCTAAATAAATGTGAAGGAAACGCTTAGGAATAATAAAAACAAATAAATAATAAATAGTAAATGTAAGTAATATATGTTTAAATAAATTATAATAGATGTATAGCAAATTTAAATCCCTATAATTAAAGACGAGGTTTGACTTTTGTAATGCTTTTTCCCTTGTAAGTCGTCGGCACCACCGACATTGATTCTATGTATTTGTCCTCATTATTAAATATTCATCTTCAGGTCTATTGAGGTCTATTGTGGGACGTAAGGTATCTGGAATTTCATGACTAACGAGACTTAGCTAAGGTTGTGTGATTCGCCTGACAGCCTTCCATCTTTAGCCTCTAGAAAAGAAACCCAGTACCCATTCATCAGAGGGCTGGGTGGACCCTAGAATCCTTCTGGAAGAGAATTCAGGTGGTAAAATCTCCGGCCTCCAACAGGGATTAAACCCAGCTTTTCCAGCCACCAGTCAAGCGGGTTTCCACTTGACTACAAGGCCCATTTAACTGCATTCTTCTTCTATATTTTACTTATTGGTATTATCTGGACTAGATTAAGATGCAGAAAACAAAGCGCTATAAAAAAATTAGTTAAAGAAATGTTATTAGTTTGGAAAGTGATCTCTGATAAACTATGTTTTTAAATAGGCCTATATCTGAATTCACTCTTTACAAACATCCTTCGCCCCCCCCCCTCCCAAACCTTAATCCTAGGTGCGCCAGTGACTTTGTTAATCAGTAAACTTTTTCTTTTTCATTAATCAGTGAAACATTATTGCATTTCAGATGTAAATTATAGTATTAATATACAGTAACATAAATATTCCCCTGGTAGTGTCTTATATCAAATAATTTTAGATATTCGAAATTTAATTCAAAATTAATACTAACATTCATCAGGTAAAGTGAGATATAACAAGTGGGAAAAAGTTAATAATATTTTTTTAACCCAACTACTAATTCAATTATTTAGTGATTTAAAAACTTAATTGTCAAGAGATCGCTTAACAAGAACCTCAGTAGAATCCGTCTCGTATTCCAATGGTTGTTGCTACCCTCCTCCGTTTCCATCTCTTGGTTCCTGCGCCCATGCAATCGGCGCGTTGATCGCCGCGGGAGGACAATGGGCTGACATCGGCCACCGTGGCAGTGCGTGGAAGCATCGCACTCGGTTCCATCACGCCAACCTCGCTCTCTGTGCGGTGCGGCGCTGGAGGAGCACGTGCCGACAGCAACCATCGGCTCCCCACTCAGTAAGTACTTAGCCATATTGGTAGTCCTCACATGCCTCGGGGTTGTGAATTCATCAGAATACAATATCACGATCGTTATTTACACGTTATGAATTGCATACGTTTGGAAGATAAGTCTTATAACTAAACATTAACTTCAAAACCCCGGATACTTTGTATCGTTTTATTATGTATCCTTTCCTTATTTATCTTGTTATGTTCGGCAAGACGAGCCGAAGGCAGGAAAGGCACTACGTACCTTTTCTGGAAGCGTTTCGTTGTATTTTCGAAGCCTCATAGCTTCGGCCTGGATAATACTAGAGAGCTCAAATTTTCAGGATAAGATGCAGTTAGCAGACTAATGAAATACGCTAAGTTTCATTTACTTAGCTTTGATACTTTGGATTTTATTAATACCTAAAATACGTCACTGATTCACTCACTCACTCACTGATTCATGATCATCAAAACCTCTAGGGTACTTCCTGAAGTCCTAGAAAGCTGAAATTTGGTATGCAGGCTAGGATTAGCACACAAACAACAAAAAATTTAAGAAATCCGTAACTTTCACCCTCCATCCCCTCATATAGGGGCGGTCTGGTTATGTATTATCGAACCCTCATAGCTTCGGTCTCGATAATACTAGAGAGCTCAAATTTTCAGGATAAGATGCAGTTACCATACTAATGAAATACGCTAAGTTTAATTTATCTAGCTTTTGTACTTTGGATTTTATGAAAATCTGAAATACGTCGTACCCTCAATGCTTCGGCCTAAATAATACTAGAGAGCTTAAATTTTCAGGATAAGATGCAGTTACCAGACTAATGAAATACGCTAAGTTTCATTTATCTAGCTTTTATACTTTGGATTTTATTAATATATAAAATACATCGATTTCGTTCATGATTCACTGACTGACTGACTGACTCATGATCATCAAAACCTCTAGGGTACTTCCTGAAGTCCTAGAAAGCTGAAATTTGGTATGCAGGCTAGGTTTAGCACACAAACAACAAAAAAAAATTAAGAAATCTGTAACTTTCACCCTCCAACCCCTCATAAAGGGGGTTCCGGTTCTTTATTTTATAACAATTTCAGGTAGGTATATCCCACCTAAAACATTTCATGTAAAATAAGTTGCCAAGACTCACATGCTCATAACGCTTAAACTGTTAAAAAGATATGAGATCTCATGTAGAGCCAAGCCCCTAACTC
>JAFIDM010000004.1:43169027-43180745 GCA_023159025.1 Thereuonema tuberculata | reverse complement strand
TAACTCTAAAAACCCTATATCGTGGTCAAAAAGTACGGCTTGGCCGTCTCATGGAACTTTTCATCCCACCCAAACATTTCATGTAAAATAAGTTGCCAAGACTCACATGCTCATAACGCTTTCACTGTTAAAGAGAAATGAGATCTCATGTAGAGCCAAGCCCCTAACTCTACAAGCCCTAACTCTAAAAACCCTATATCGTGGTCAAAAAGTACGGCTTGGCCGTTTCATGGAACTTTTCATCCCACCCAAAACATTTCATGTAAAATAAGTTGCCAAGACTCACATGCTCATAACGCTTTCACTGTTAAAGAGAAATGAGATCTCATGTAGAGCCAAGCCCCTAACTCTACAAGCCCTAACTCTAAAAACCCTATATCGTGGTCAAAAAGTACGGCTTGGCCGTTTCATGGAACTTTTCATCCCACCCAAAACATTTATTGTAAAATAAGTTTCCAAGACGCACATGCTCATAACGCTTTCACTGTTAAAATGTTATCAGATCTCATGTAGAGCCAAGCCTCTCACTCTACAAGGCCTAACTCTAAAAACCCTACTATCTTGATCAAAAAGTACGCCTTGGCCTACTCCATATCCTCCACATAACTCCATGGCATTGTCTGTGCGACAGCCACGAAACGGCCAAGCCATGCTTTTTGACCAAGATGTAGGGTTTTTAGAGTTAGGGCTTGTAGAGTTAGGCCTTGTAGAGTTAGAGGCTTGGCTCTACATGAGATCTCATATATTTTTAACAGTTTAAGCGTTATGAGCATGTGAGTCTTGGCAACTTATTTTACATGAAATGTTTTGGGTGGGATTATTTTATTTCTTTATTTTTTCAATTCTATAGAGAAAGAGAATATGAATGTAAGAAAAGGTCTGGTGTGTTTGATATCACGACACCGACCTTGTGTGTTTGACCCATCTCCCGAGCTAACGCTGCGGATTTATTTTAGGAAAACTCTTCCTAAATTCTTTTTATGTGACACGAATTTACAGCTGAATAAGGTTGCCGAGAAGACAACTATCTGGCCGCCCCAACCTATGTTTTGAAGCCATCCCCAAACTCACCACACGACTGCAAACAGGCCACCAGGTGACAGCCCCGATGGACGCAGTGATGAAGGCAGCTACTGAAAAGCCCGCAGGTTACAGAAGGAGTACCCGGAGCAGTGTCAGCCTAGAGTCGGCCGTCCGAGACGCTGTTCTTCATAGAGACTCAACCGCATCCGAAACATTGTTTGCATGGGGAAGAAACAACTCCTCAACCTTCGAGTCTTCGACTTGAAAATGGTGTCATCTTTATCCAAGCTTCGAGTGCAGTGATTATTGTGTAGTGTTTTTATTATTGTATTACTCTTTCTTTCTTGTGCTTCTGAAATTGGGACCCAAATCTTTGGACACAGCAAGAACCTCATTCTATAAGTAGTGCATTTTTGTGAGAACCAGTGACAATCAACTAGTTTGTGTGTGCTTTCTTTTTGTTTGGTTTTTTTGGCTCTTTCCTTGGACATCCAGGACACAAAGTTAATTAATGATGAGATGGGGAAGAGATTTTGTTTTTGAAGTTTATTGAATTCCATCATTTTTTTTTTATTTTGTGTATTCCTCACCTGTTGCCCTATTAAATCTGTGTTGTTTTTTTTCCTTTAATCGTTATTTTTAGTGTCTCCTTCATTTGATATTTTAGCCATTTTTTTATTATTTTATCTGTCCTTTTGGCAGAGGGGTAGCAGAGCTGTTAATTTTTGTCTTCCCACTTAGCATTTGTTCATAGAGAAACATCAAATACTGGAGCCACAATGTTGCATGCCAAGACAATTGATAAAGAGGGGCTGAATAAAGGAAAAAATGATGCTAATCGATTGTTCATTGACAGCAAGTCAACGTATCACATATTTGCCAGAAAAACTTTATTCATGGGTACAAGAATTCACAATACCGATAGAAGTATATGGAAAATTTACAGAACAACTACAAGCGGTTGGATCAGGAACCATGAAGTTGATTGCCTTGTTATCGGAGAACAGGAAACGGAAGGCCGAGTATGTAATGTCCCTACTATTTTCCTGGAATGAATGTGAATTTACAAAAGCTCTGATAATCGCCAAATTCAAGTGATTAAAGATAAAGTTTATGAAGCCAAAGACCAAAATGATAGAACAGTAATTAAGAGACAACTTCGAAATGAATTTATGAGATCAATGGACTACATTTGTCATATTTAAATGGTGAATGGAAGTTATCTGATCAACACTGCTAAACGTCGTTAAACTTTTTCAAACTTTGTCTTGTTAAACTTTGGCATAAAATATTGGGACATATATCTGAAACTCAGTATAATTATGAAGAAGAATCTTTTCAAAGGATAGATGAGTTCCAAATAAAAGAAGATGATGTAAAGAGAAATAGATGCAAAGCTTGGAAACTTGGTAAAATGGTTACCATCCCACATAGACTGTTGAATAAGATTCGAACTAAAGGAATTTCCTTAACTGAAATGGTCAGTATGCAATGATAAAGCCGGAACACCTGGTTTTCTTGCGTTTTTCCCAAAACTGAGTAAGATCTGCCTTGGTTCGAACATTACCATTACTGCACCGGCACACTCAACTGTATAGGGTCTACTACCGGTGAATGTAAGAAAGAACAAAGATGAAAAAAGAGGTGTAGTATAATGTATATTACAATACTTAATATAAGAAAGATTCCTTTTATATATCTTCATTTGAAATTTGATGTTGTAAAATTAAGTAACTGAAAAAATATTTACTAACCAGATTTACTTCGATATTTCAACTGTTTAACAAAAGTTTTCTTCAGGAATTACATAAAAGAGAAGAGAATGATTAAATCACTCCTCTTCTTAAAAACATAATAATAATAAACATGAATTGGATCACACATTACACTTGGTAACATAAATACATTGTAATGATTGTTGACTTCATGCAACGGTTGTTGCTAATTCTACGTAATAAAAAATATTGTCAACAATCCTTATTACTATATAAATTCAAAGAAACAATACAATATTTAAAAATTATATGGATTTTTTACACACTTTAATTTTTGTTTTACGTAAAAAAGGTTTTGTTTTTTGTTACAAAAGTTGAAATATCGAAGTAAATATATATATATAAACTCGGTTCATGGCGTCAGGTGCCGCCTTCCGAAAGAATCTGCAAGAACTCCATTCCAGGTCTTCCGGTCAAGGGTCCATTCCTCTTCCAGACTTCTAATCCTCATTGCTTTTTTAATATCGTCCATCCAAGCCTTTCGTGGTCTTCCTCGTTTCCTTTTTTGATTAGTTTTGTAATCAAAAGCGATTTTGGGCAGTCTTTCGTCATTCATTCTTTTAACATGACCAAACCAAATCAATTGTTTTCTTTGAAGATCGTCCAAAATGTTTCCTTTTATTTTCATCATTTGTTTGATTCTTTCATTTCTTGTTCTTTCTATTCTTGATACCCTGCATGATCTTCTTAGGGCATCCATTTCCACTGCCGCTAATTTCTTTTTTTCTGTCTCCGTAATTCTCCATCCCTCTGCCCCATATAACAAGATGCTCTTTACAATAGAATTGTATATATTATACTTTCTTTTCCTAGAGATCTCTTCACTCCACCAAATAGAATTTAATAGTTTTATAGCCTTCCTTCCTTGACAAATTCTGTTTTTAATTTCTTGTGAGTCTCTGCCTTCTCTATTAATGTCTACTCCGAGATACCTATAATGTTCACAGCTTTCTATTTTCATGTTATTATTTAGATTTAGGTCCGTCTCATTTCCTCCTATACATAGATATTTGGTCTTGCTAACGTTCATGTATAGTCCCCATTTCTCATATTCTTCCTTAATTATTATCGTCATTCTCTCTAAATCATTTTTACTCTTTGCAATTATGACTTGGTCATCTGCGAACTGCAGAGTAAACATTGATGTTCCTTTCACATTAAGTCCCAATCCTCTGCAGTTTTCTTTCCAAACTTTTAATGCTGCTTCAACATAAATTTTAAAAAGTGTTGGGGAGATACAACATCCCTGTCTGAGTCCTTTATCTGTTATAAAGCCTTTTGATAATCTTTGACCTACTTTAATCTTTGTTTTTGATTGTCTGTAAAGTTCTTGAATTGCTCTAATAATATTAAAATTTATGTTTATTTCCTTTAATACATTCCATAATTTTGCGATTGGAACATTATCATATGCCTTCGTTAGATCAATAAACAGAAGATGAATTTGATTTCCCACCGCCATTTCCTTTTCAATAATTTGTTTAAGACAAAATATATTATCCATACATGATCTTCCTGCTCTAAATCCACTTTGTTCTTCACTTTCTTTCATTCTTATTTCTTCTTCAAGAAAATCTTTTAAAATTCGTCCATACAGTCTACTAAACGTTGCTGTTACAGTAATGCCACGGTAATTTTCACATTTTTGTCTGTCTCCTTTCTTATAAATTGATGTTAAATATCCAATTCTCCACTCTTCTGGTGTTTCTTCTCCGTTTAAACATCTTTCGAAAATCTGGTTAGTAAATCTGGTTAGTAAATATTTTTTTCAGTTACTTAACATTCTTTTTGATTTTGGTAAAAACAGGGCCAGTAAGTAAAGAGCTACGACCAAAATCATCAACGGCAGTGAAGAATATTTGAAGAATTTTATTCTTGAAGGTTCCACATTTTCTGCTAATTAAAGTTAGGAAAACAAGAAACAAAAATCCACGCGGACATCGAGAAAAAAATATTAAGAGAATCAGAATGATTTAAATAATTACAGGCCAATTTCGCTGATTTCGAACATCTCAAAGATTATAGAAAGTTATACATCAAAAAAATTACTAACTTCATAAGCCAAAATAAACTTTTAAACAGCAATCAATATGCATATCAAAAACAATAAAAGTACTCTAAATCTATTGAGCAATGTAAAAGAATGTATAAATAAATCATTAAACAAAGGAAAAATAATTTACATAGCTTTTATTGACTTTAGTAAGGCTTTCGACTCAGTCGATCATAAAATCTTACTTGAAAAAATTAATAAAATGGGAATAAGAGGCAACGTGTGTAAAATTATTGAAAATTATTTGCTTAAGAGGAAGTTTAAGATTAAAATCGGAAATAATATAAGTCGAATGTATAATTCAAGAAGAGGGATCCCACAGGGTTCAAACTTAGGACCGCTTTTGTTCAACATATATATAAATTCAATAAGTAATAACATACACAATTCAAAAATTTTTCTATATCCGGATGATATAATACTGATTGCTACAGACGAAAACCAAATTCAAGCTTATAATAAATTACAAACAGACTTAAATAATATAAACAAATGGTCATACATAAATAAAATGAAAATAAATGGGGAAAAAACAAAAATAATGATAATTAAAAGCAAAAATAAACAATAATTTAATAATAAATCTACATGATATTGAATGTTGAAATATATATCAAATTAGTAATATTCTAATGAACGCATATAATTGTAAAAAAGTTGAAATAATTTCAAAATATAAATATCTAGATATATATATGGATAATATATTCTCTTCGAAAAGTCAATACGAGTTTGTAATGGGGAAACTGAGCTCATATTCTTATCTTTTTATCATATTAAAAACGTTTTCCCATTCAAGCAAAAACTTATAATCTATAAGTCCCTAGTAGACTCAATTTTGAATTATGGTCTAGAGTGCTGGATTAATATTAATAAACAACAGATAGAGAATATTAATAAATTAACAATGAAAATATTTAATAATGTCAACAAAAATTTTAAATATAAATCAAAAGAAGAACAATTAAGAATAAGAAAAAAATACAGAATATTAAAAATAAATAAAATAAAATAAAATTTTATATATAAAATATTAATTAAAAATTATTTTGAGGTTAAAAGAGAAAAAAAATTACTAGAGGAGGAATCAAAAATTAGATTTAATTGGTGCAAAATTTTTGAAATTGATAACATCAAAAATAATTATGGATATAGATTAATTAACTATATCAAATACAAAATTTTTAGTCAAATAAACATTAATCAAAAAGATACTTTGACATTTAAGCAAATGAAACAGAGAATGATCTCGGATGGGGTGAATGGATTAATTAAACATTAATTAAGATATTTCCAACATCACACTAAATTTAAATGTAAAAAAACTACATTTAATACTAAAAAGAAAATTTTACTTTTTAGTATTAAATGCAGTTTTTTTACATTTAAATTTAGTGTGATGTTGGAAATATTTAATGGTAGAGGCTGTAAAAGGAGGGATCTATAAAAGAAATATGGGAACTTTATTAATTAAGATAATTGACAAATGAATGACTAATGAAATAATACTAACTGATAAACTTAAATTTTATTATTAACTATTTAATTAACTTTTAGTTAATATATTAAACTCTCAGTCTCATACCACATTTGTATACAGATATTAAGTACACCTAATGCGACTGATAAATATTAAAAAAAAATAAATAAATAATCTTAAAAAATGTCTAAGATAATTCTATTATTGAATCTGTGTTAAATTCGATATTATTGTTGCACTTGTGTGTATTCCCAATATTCTTCTTCTGTAAATTAGTTTTAAAAGAGTTATAAAAGGCAAATATTTTATTTACTTTCTTTGCGGAGGTAAAATAAATAAATAAAAAAAATTTATAATTTAAAAAAATCCTATTTCGTGACGCCTGCCCCCCTAGCCGCGACGCCCAGGGCGACCGCCCCACTCGCCCCTGTTTCGATATTTGTCCTTATTTATAATGTTTAATTTATGGAATTGTATTGTACATAGTAACTTTCTTTCAAAATAAATGTGAAGAAAAGGCTTAGGAATATTAAAAACAAACAAATAGTAAATAGTAAATATAAGTAATATATGTTTAAATAGATAATAATAGATGTACAGCAATTTTAATTCCCTAGAATTAAAGACGAGGTTTGACTTTTGTAATGCTTTTTCCCTTGTAAGTCGTCGGCACCACCGACATTGAATCTATGTATTTGTCCTCATTATTAAATATTCACCTTCAGGTCTATTGAGTTCTATTGTGGGACGTAAGGTATCTGGGGTTTCATGACTAACGAGACTTAGCTAAGGTTGTGTGATTCGCCTGACAGCCTTCCACCTTTAGCCACTAAAAAAGAAACCCAATCCCCATTCATCAGAGGGCTGGGTGGACCCTAGAATCTTTCTGGAAGAGAATTCAGGTGGAAAAATCTCCGGCCTCCACCAGGATTGAACCCAGCTTTTTCAGCCCCCAGTCAAGCGAGCTACCTCTTGGCTACAAGGTCCATTTACCTCCATTCTTCTATATTTTACTTTTTGGTACAACCTGGACTAGATTAAGATGCAGAAAACAAAGTCAATAAATAATTAGTTATAGAAATGTTACTATTTTGGAAAGTTATCTCTGATAAACTATGTTTTTAAATAGGCCTATATCTGAATGCACTCTTTACAAACATCCTTATCCCCCCCCCCCCAAACCTTAATAATAGGTGCGCCAGTGACTTTGTTAATCAGTAAACTTTTTCTTTTTCATTAATCAGTGAAATATTATTGGATTTCAGATGTAAATTGCAGTATTAATATATAGTAAGATCATTATTCCCCTGGTAATGTTGTACATCAAATAATTTTAGATTTCGAAATTTAATTCAAAATGTAAGACTAATTAATATTGATCAGGTAAAGTGAGATATAACAAGTGGGAACATTTTTTATAACTCAACTGCTAATTCAATTATTTAGTGATTTAAGAATTCAATTGTCAGAGATCGGTTAACAAGAACCGCAGTAGAATCCGTCTTGTATTGCAATGGTTGTTGCTACCCTCCTCCGTTTCCAACTCCTGCTTCCTGCGCACACGCAATCGGCGCGTTGATCGCGGCGGCAGGAGGATGGGCTGACATCAGCCACCGTGGCAGTGCGCGGAAGCATCGCGTTCGGTACCCTCACGCCGACTTCGCTTTCGGTACGGAGCGGCGCTGGAGGAGCACGTGCCGACAGCAACCATCGGCTCCCCACTCAGTAAGTACTCAGCCATATTGGTAGTCCTCACATGTCTCGGGGTTGAATAAGGAAACAAGTTTTATCTAAACGGGGGCATCGGGAACACGCGGCGGACGAGAACAATCGTCACACGGCCAATTTCGCAGTCCATCACCGGGAGTATTACCTCAGTTCATAGGGGAAAGAATATTAGCGAAAGTTCATCTCCTGTTATCGCAGTCAAATCCATTGTTCACTATGAAAATGGTCAGTGCAAGTGACCCCGCTAATAACTTATGATAAAGAAGTAATAGAAAAGTATTATAAAGGTCAAAGATTTTATTGTCAAAAATTATATTATATAAAAGCGTTATTCTGTCGATCATTGTCATAAGACTTTAGGTTTTTCCAATTTTGTGACCAAACTATAAGAGATAGATTGGTCATGTAAATGAATAAAATATAGAGCTTTTTAATATAAACAAAATGCTACAAAAATCTTTCGAAAAAAATTTTTGGTTTCCAAGATGGCACCTTTTAAAGGGTGAAATTTTGACTTCTTCTCAATTTAAACGAAAAGTATAAAAGTTGGAAGAGAACATTATATTGAGTGCATTAGCTTAGTTCATAGCGGAAAGAATATTAGCGAAAGTTCATCTCCTGTTATCAAAGTCAAATCAATTGTTTACTACGAAAATGGTCAGTGCTAGTGACCTCGCCTAATAACTCATGACAAAGAAGTAATAGAGTTATTATAAAGGTCAAGGAGTTTAGGAATTTGTCAAAAATTCAAGATTAAGTCAATAAGCCTTTTAGCAAGAAATAATACTTTAATTCAATAACTCATCCCCGATATTTCGTCCTAATTTAACATTAGGACTTACTCATGGTTTTAAATACAAATGAAAAGAAGAAAAATGATTCTAAATTTAACAATATAAAATATTCAACAGCTGAAAAACATCAAAACTCAAACCTTTGTTAAAAAACAAATAATGTTAAATAATAATAATAACATCAAACCTTTGTTAAAAATAAAATAATGTTAAATAATAATAACAATAAAAACGAAATAACTATGTACAATAAATTGAAATCGGAAAGATAACATCATTGGTCGTAAACCTTTTATAAATCTCTAATATCTTTTACTTCTATAATTTATTTATTTTAATTTCTTTTACTATAATTTGTGTGCCAGGAAGATTCAGAATCTTAAAAATAGATTGATTATGAATGAGTATCCTGAGGAATTTATTCTAAAGACATTTAAAGAATTTTTCAGGAAGATGAAAATCCAGAAGAACAAAGACATTATAAAGTATAGAAAATGTATAAAATTACCTATAGGGACCAATATTAAGAGCTGTGTTAAAAATGTTTGCAAAGAGAATGAAGTAAACATAATGTACTTCAAAAGTAATAGTTTATTTAAGAAATGTGGAAGATATGAAAAAACTTTACATAGGATGGGGGTGGTTTATGTTTTGCAATGCAGAGATTGTCAGGGGATATACATACGGAGCACGGGCAGGATAATGAAGGAACGATTAGAAGAACACATACGAGCGTATCAGGGAAACAACAAAAATATTTCAGAGTGGGCAAACCACTGTCTCACATATGGACACAATCCGGACCCCATTGTGAACATAACATTTGATATTCAAGACGAAAGTAAAAGATTTAAATTAGAATCCTGCCTGATAAATAGTTGTTATTGTTTTAATAGAGATAAATCACTAAAGGTAAGTGGGAAATCGTTAGGGATTTTTAGAAAATCATTAATGGAAAATAAAAGAATAAAAGAAATTGTGAAATTAAAGTAAAGAAATTATAGTAAAAGAAATTAAAGTAAAGAAATTGTGAGATTGATAAAGAAATTTTTTGTGGAATTTGTTAGTTATGATACAGGAGTATTTGAATGCCTTTCAGCAATTCAAATACGTAATTGTTACGTATTGGATTCCAGCGTAACTGTTACATACACTATTATCATCAGGTTTTTGGTTGATTTTTTTTGGTTGGGGGGGGGGGGTGCCTAAAATAATTTTTTTTTTTCAGTGTGACAAATCGACATTCAGATCAGTCGACACATACAACGTACGGATTTTCAGGGAGACTTCAATAATAGAACTTCAATAATTTTATGAGCAACGCCTTGAATTTGTAAATATCAGTGAAAACTTAGACTTCACATAGCGATTTACCTGGCAGTCATATTTTTGTAACCATAAAAGTATTTTTTTAATTAAAATTGTTCACAAATTAGGAGATGTTAAAGTTTGAAAGTGTTCTGTCCTGTTTCAACAAAGAAAAATGTTTCACTTAATTGAAATTTGAAATTCATTCTACACTTTCATGGCTTATTTTTATGATAATTTATTGAAATTGCTAGTTAATGCCAGACACACGGCCATTAGAAATTTAAGAGAGTACGGTATTCATTATTTTTAATTCAAACACTTACAAGGAGAGGTCACGAGTTGTACGAAACAGATCTTGGCTCGGAACGGCTCTAGAACATTCTCTGGACGTACAAGGCACATTTCCCTCTGCACGGCACAGTTAACATGGATAATTATCGCATTTGGGCGAGAGAAAAATCCCAATTCATGTCTGGAAATTTTTTTACATTCCTAAAAGTGACAGTTTTGTGTGGATTTATGTCAACATTCATTGTTGGACAGTTTTTTTTTCGAAGTGCATATGCTCACAGCTCCTACTCCATGTTCCAATTACTGGCAATCGATATTCATCATTACTAACCACTTCAGTGATGCCACAACGTCAGTGTCTTGATTCAACAGTGTTGATGCAGGTTGGTTCATGTCCTTCCACGCATCGCCAATTGTGCTCCGCAATCATTTCACTGAAGACCGCGTCATCAGCCTGCAATTCACTTCTGCGTGGTTCACACGCTTACGGATCTCACCCTATGCGATTTTTGGCTTCATTAAGACGAACTACAAATTTTAATAATAACTTATATCAAACACTTTCATTTCCATTAAATCTTTTAAGTCTTAAATCAACACATGTCAAAATCATTAACGAAAGAGAAATGTGAATTTAAAAGGAAAAAACACACTCCACAAAAAACACACAAAATGCTTTCTTAATAGTAAATGCCGAAGATAGAAATACAAAGGTAACAATGTCCGCTCCGTCCTCCTTCACCCATCTTCCTCAATGCAATTGAAGTAAATCAGTAACATTCTGTTTTTGAATGTTGCATCATGAATTCTCAAGTTAACATTTCAAAACGAAAGAAAATTTCAATTTTATCTCATCTCTTTTTAATTCAAATTAAGCGATTATCTTAAAAGAAAGTTTGATTATTGTTAATCAAAACTAATTTTTATCATTTAAATGCTGTGCTTTAATTGTGTGAATTTAGTAATATAAATGGCTTTGTTTGTAATAGGTTTCAATGAAACTAGAGACACACTAAGAAATTAATTCATTTGATAAAAAGAGAATTGCAATATATTTCAAGAAATTCCGTTATTTGAGCAATTTCAGAGTGCATATCTAAATAAAAACGAAACAGGAGTTTGATTACGATTGCATCATGCATCCTGAAAACTAGCTAAGTTCTATTTTATATCCATGTTGGAATGAAGAATAAATTTACAGAGAAGATACTTTTTCAATTTATTACAGGATGTAGATAAAAACAATTAAATTACTCTTCTTTT
>JAFIDM010000004.1:43146701-43168170 GCA_023159025.1 Thereuonema tuberculata | reverse complement strand
CTTGGTGGAGGCAAAATGCAGGTAGGTTGCCCTGTCTGAAAATTGTCGTCTGTCATTACCTTGGTATTCCTGCTACTGAAGTTGCCAGTGAGCGAACATTTTCCAGTGCAGGCAATGTTAATACAACAGAGAGAGAGAGAGAGAGATACTAACTACTGAGGAGTTGGTGTTGTTGAGGAGTTGGTGTTCTTACACCAAAACTCTAGAGTGATGTATGAGCACTGTAAGTAAATCACATCTGTAAGTAATGATATATGAATCGGTATTTGCAGAAAGGACACATGTGATATTGAAAACTTCATCAGCTACATCATCAACAGTCATCAGCTGCGGCCAACATACTGTATTATGTCTTTCATCTTTCAAAGACTTTTTTTGTGTTAATTTTAATTTTTTTTTATCTAGTTAATGCAGCTGTGATAAATATTTAAGCATTTCTCAACTGATCTCTGTATATTATTCAAACAATTTTTTTTTTTTAGTTTCAGATTTTGTTATTTTTTCACAAATCATTTATTGTTGTTTAAATTTACATTATTTAGCTGTAATTCCATATTATATGTAGTATATTCAATTTATTGTTCAATTTATTGCAATAAAAAGTATAAAATGTTTTTGTTTGTTATTATTATTGTCATCCATATCAAGTTTCAAAACCCGAACAACTATTTCCCATTTACTGAAGGAAGGACAATCCCGTCCCGATCCCGTCCCGATTTTTGAGAGGGAAAAAAAAAATCCCGTCCCGACCTAAAAATCCAATCCCGTCCATCCCTACTAGAAAGGTATCACAGTTTTTCTGGTTTGTCGGTGTATGTTGAATGAATATTTTACTGTCTAATGTAAGAGGTTTCAGGTATTTAATGAAATTCAAGAGATAGAGACTGCCGTCGCACAAGTTAAAAATTGTTAAAAATATTTAAAACATTTAAAAGTTAAAAAACTACTAGTTTGGTCTCCGACAAACTGGAGACTTCATCTGGTTGCGGAGAAACTAAAGTCAAAGAGCTTAAAAACATCATTAACTTCCATCCTACCTTAGATGGAAACGAGAGCATGCCGGTTATTATTGGAAGGTTATATTTTCAGCAGGGGGGGGGGCTTAAAAATTCATGAGTTTATTAGGGTTTAGGGTTTTTTTTGTTCCTTATTGTTTCTTTTTTGTTTTTTGGTGTAATCCATAGTCCTGGATGTTATAAACTGAAAGACAGTCATTGTAGGCGTTAGGGTCAGAGAGAATATACAATGTTTCCTTACAACGTCGTTGGAAATCGTTCATTTCATGGTCACTAATAGAGGTTCGTGCGAGGTAAACTGTGTGGTTCGTACTTTTGGAATGGCAAGCCGTATTATAATTAAAATCATTGTTTTAATGGCATATTCGTGTTGATATACTCGTTTTTTTAATGTCTGCTTCGTTTCGCCAATATAATGGCACTGGTTATTATTGGAGCACGGAATGGAGTAGATAACCCCTTTTTGTTCTAGTGGGTCGGTTTGAGACTTCGTTGCTTTGGTTTTACAGCACACTTTTTTGTAGGGTATGATGGCTGGGAGAAGCTAAAGTGAGGTTGTAGCTTCCTGAATAAAGGTTCTTCTCCAGTTTGTCGGAGACAAAAGTAGAAGTTTTTTAACTTTTAAATGTTTTAAATATTTTTAACAATTTTTAACTTGTGCGACGGCAGTCTCTATCTCTTGAATTTCAATTTGCGCCCGTAAAAACAAATTTATAATGGTATTTAATGAATAAATATTTTGTATATATAAATAACAATATTGTTATTGTTTTTATTCATTTAAATATGAAAATTTTCTTTAGTATTGTACATAGTTTTCATGGGTCAAGTATATCATATAGAGTTACAGAATATCTATCTACTCGTATATATATATATAGGGGAAGACGGGGGAATATAAACATAGTTAAGGTTTTTCATAAAAAAAGTGATGTCATCTTTGTTACTATATTCAATACTCCTATATTTCATCCCTGATGTGTCCCGTAACTTAGCAAGAAACTGTGTTAAATAATGTACACTACAGTATGAGTTATGTGCAATTAATAAAATAGCTCATATTACCCGAGGCTGGAAATATTATTGCGTAGTACTATTTTTAAGTTTTTTCTAATTACCTATGATTATGTATATTACATTCATTTTTTTTTAAAGCGCAATTATTTTAAGCGTTATTTAAATTGTCAAAAAATATGCTGGTTTTAGACCACTGCTGTCGCTGGCCTCGGGGGCTGACAATTTCTCGGCATCTGTAAACAAACAACCAAATAAAATTCACGGAAGTTTCTAAATGCATACGTATATGCAGGCATTATGTTATACTGATACATAGAATGATTAAATTATACACAGATATAATTTACATTTTTATGCTAATTATTCCCCAAAGTGGTGATGAACTTTTTATATATCCTCTACATATGATATCATTAGGGCCTATATACATTAATATACGTTATCTGTAGTTATGTATTTTTAAATTATAAGCTATACTGATCAGACTGATCAAAAATTTAAAATCTCAAACATGAAAATTAATATGTACTTAGTGTTACAGTTATTAATGAATGCTTATTTTAAATTTATTTATTTATTTTTAATGTAAATTTTTATAGGCCAATACTGTCAAAATATCACCAGTATTTTGGAATGTTTTACAGTTGATAAAAATGTAAAATGTGTTTTTTTACATTAAAAAATAGTTGCTCATATTCCCCCGAATGGTCTTACTCATATTTCCCCAGGCGGCATGTTTTAAATTAACTGCTGCCGGGACCATGATGCTTCACCAAAATGGAAATATTTTATTGAAAATGGAAAGCCGAAAGCTAAGTTTTCAAATAACTATTGTGCCTTTTTGTTAGATTAAAAACTCACTTGTAATTTTAGATCATGAAAATATACTTGAAACAACGACATATTTAAAGTGAAATTTTGCTGACTTAACATAGAATGGCGAATGAAATACATTCCTAAAAATGTATAGATCTGCTTTGTTTGTATTACGTAGAATTATAATTACATTAATATTATAAGAATTACATTACAATTTCATAATCACATATTATAATTTACAAATAAAAAACTTAAAAAAAAATTAAATAGACTTTTCATATAAAAGAGACTTTTTACTTTATTTTCATTATTTTAAAATAAAAAAAAAGTAAAAGGAAAATTATAAAAAAGTACTCTTCGTTCTTTCAGGAACTTCTTGCTTTTAAATTTTGATTTTTTTCCCCTTTAAGTTATACAATTTTAAAAAATATTTCTAAGAATGTACTTAGTTAAAGATGTTGTTTAGTTTACTCTAAATGTACAATGTTTAACTTCGCATGATTTGGGGGTTTTGCATCAGTAAATTCTGCTTAATATTAAATCATAATTGATGAAAGTGTTTCTTTGCTTTTCTTACCTTTATAAATTGTTTGTGTAATTACACAGGAGGAAACGTGAAGATTAAATTTGATTGTCTTTGCTTTTCCTAATGTAAACCACGAAGTAATGATGTTAGCCAAATCCATATGTTATGGATGAAATGTGCTCCTTCTGCGCTGACAATGTAAATATTTGCTGTCCATCCACTGACGTCAATTCAAGGTAAACACGTGCCAGCCTCCAATCGATGGACAACGGCAAAGATAAGCGACACAATTCTCAGGTTTCTTTGAGTGACAGTTCTTACTCCGACCGCTAACGAATCACCTACAATCTGATTTGGACTCTATCTCCTCACCCGGCACTTAGCCAAGACGGTGTTTATCTGGTTCCCTCTCCATGCAAATGATGACAACTACCCCTGTCTCTTCCCTCTATCAATCTCCACGAAATCCATCCCGATAGCAGTGGGGGACCTATCTGCAGATACCACCACTCTGATATCGGAGCCACTCGACTGAGGCATCAGCCACTTAAATAACTGTTGCAGGATCCACAGTTGAGCTTCAAAAAAATCAATAAAAAAAGATACTGTGTAAGTTTCTCAAAGCTTCATAAATGCAAAATATGGACAATAAATACTTCCTGAAAGAAAAGTTGAACAAGGATTTCCTAAAAATCTTAAAGACTGCATTCTTAAAAATGCTCTTTCTGAAAAATCTGTCAATTTATTTTTTATGTCCACTTGATAAGAATACAAAGGTTTTGGTTTGTCATTCCATGACCCATTTATATATATTTTAAAAAATCAACAGATGTAATTTTACAGGCCACATTGGCGGTAAATTCCCCTACGATTCGCAACCACCGGAATTAAAGGTATCAGTCAGTTCCCATTTTATAGAGATTGGTGAAATCTAGGACACGTCTGAAAAGAAATATGTAAGGAAAGAAATCCTTATTCTCCGCCAGAAATTGTTTTCGGGTCCTCCAGTCCGCAGCCCAGACTCAGTTCACTTTTCATGATTCTACAGCAGTGGTATTCACCCTTTTTTTTTTGCATATCCTTAGATATAATTTACTTTTAACCATGCATCAGGAAGTTTATTCGTGCTGAATTTAAAATATTCAATTTACCTGTACATAAATCTTTTGTATACATAAATACTAAGGCCTAGGGCAAGCATCTGAAATAAAATTGCATTATTTATATTCAGTAAAACATATTAAAGATTAATATTTTTTAACAACCAGCTATAATTTTGCAAAAATATATTAGTGATTTCATATATAAAAATTATTAAATGAACAAACGTTTTCTATGCTCAAAGAAAATTTACTTCTGTGCTCAATATAAAATAAAGAAAAATAAGAAAACCTAAGGGCAGGGATGAGAATATCATAGTTCTAGAGCATAAGAATCTATGAACAACAAAATAACCCAAAAACTTTAAATCTAAACTTAATTCGAAACAAGCCTTTCTGTCCATTCTTCTGTGAGTTATCGTAATTATCTTAGGAGGCCGAAACTTCAATTTTAGATTTATGTTGACGATCTGTTTTGATTTTGTTACATATAACTAATGGGAAACTGAAGCGACAAGTTTGAGCACAACGTTGGAATACTGCAACAGGCCTGACATTGTCTGGTTCAACGGTGTCTGTTGTTCAGAGTACAACGTGCATGCATTCCTTTGCTGAGGATTCCCTTGGGCCTGAACCACCGATGCATCAGGCTACAGTTGGCTCACGAACACACCCACTGGCGTGCAGATTGGTACCATGTTGTGTTTTCGGCCGAATCCCGCTTCAGCTTAGATTACAATGATGGCTTCATACATATTAGACGATATCAAGGTGAGCGCCATCTTCCAGATGCATTGTCCACGTCATACTGCATGAACGATAGGCGTGATGGTTTGGGAAGCAATTGGGTATCATAGGCGATCTCGGCTGCTACGAATGGCGGGCACTCTCAACAGCAACTGCTACATTAGGAAAGCTGTGGATGCTGAAGTCGTGCCCTTCCTTCAGAACACTCCTGGAGCCATAGTCCAACAAGACAACACCCGACCACATGTTGCCAGAAATGTCCAGGCCGTCTCGAAGCAAGGCCGATACCCGTCCTTCCGTGGGCTTCATGTTCGCCCGATATGTTACCTATTGATGATGTCTGGGATTTGGTCACTCGGCAGCTAGTCCGTCATTGTCAGCCAATACCGAGGAACTGTTTGATTCGATGCAAGGGCGTATACAACTCTTATTACAGCTCGTGGAGGATTTACACCATACAGTTTTTTGGAAATGCTGTTGTTGCATTGCTCTGAAACTTTAATCCTTTGTTTGTATCCTCTATTAGTAAGTGTGTAATAAATTTCCTTCCATTTACAATTAAAACATTTAACTAATTTTATTTAGACTTGTGTGTTGGCTATATTTAAGAATTTCAAAAAATTTTAACACACGTAAAAAACTTTTTTTAAAAAAATTTCCTTCCATTCTGATGTTTCCTTCATGGTGTTGCAATTTTCACAAATGTGTGTAGGGGAGACCGGGGCTAGTTGGCAGAGATTTTGGTTTTTGATTTTTCTATTTTTGTGTGCAATACTTAGAGTGATTCTGGTGAATGCGGGGGATAGCTTAACTTTTTGACAACTTAATTATGTAGGACCCATTAATTAAATCCGTATTTAGGTAAACACTTTTCCTATAAGCTTGCAACTATGCCAACTAACTCCGGGTGCGTGCAACCACAGTTATCCACTCTTTCGTAAACCGCCATCAGCAGCACCTCAATTCGATCTATATGTTCACCAGAACAAAAAAATTTACTCACGAGTCAGAAAAGCGATGAAACACGGGTCCTTCCTTCGTGACTCTTCCAAGCAAACTAAGTGGATGGTGCACCTTTGCATACACTTCCAACTACCAAGATGTCAGCGCTCTAGCTACACGGTGACAGGAAATAGAAGCTATGTGCCAACTAGCCCTTTATGCCAACTGACACCGGTCTCCCCTATATAGTGACAACATTTATTGTGACAACAATCATAAATCCATTATATAGGATTATATACAGGGTGTTTCAAAAATACACGGCATAATTTCAGGTATGTATTTCCCACATGTAGACAATCAAAATAGTTCATTACAACATATGTCCGGAAATGCTTCATTTCCGAGTTATGGCCTTCACAACATTGAAAATCACCGGAACGTTTTTCGTTCCGCCGGTCGTTGCCATTACAGAAGATGTTCAAAATGACCACCTCCTGCTTGAATACAGACCTCACATCGATGTCTCAATGACCTGCGAACACGATCCCACACTCCAGGAATGTTACGTATGTCCTCAGAACGTGCCACAATTCGATTCCGAAGGGATTCCAAATCAGGCACCGGAGACGAATAAACCAATGATTTTAAATGGCCCCACAAGTAGAAATCGAGAGGGTTCAGATCAGGTGAGCGTGGAGGCCAAGCAATTGGGCCACCTCTACCTATCCATCGATCAGGAAACGTTCGATCCAAGTACCGGCGAGCCGTACGACTGAAGTGTGCAGGAGCGCCGTCGTGCAAGAAGTGAGCGTGCTGACGATCGATCAGTGGAGTGTCGTCATAAACATGAGGTATGGTGTTTTCCAGGAAGTTTGTGTACGCCTGCCCCGTAAGTCTGTTTACAAGTACATGGGGTCCAACTAATCAATCACCAATGATACCGGCGCACATGTTGAGGGAGAACCGCACCTGGTGATGAGATACAACAGTTGCATTTGGGTTTTCATACGCCCATACATGCTGATTGTGGAAATTTGTTATGCCATCTCGTGTGAACTGTGCTTCATCTGTAAATAATACTAAGGCAGGAAAGTTCGGATTTGCAGCACACTGCTGCAAGAACCACTGACAGAACCTAACTCGTGCAGGGTAATCTGCTGGTGACAGCGCCTGTACACGTTGCAAATGATAAGGATACAATTGATGCTCTTTCAGCAGTCTCCAGACAGTCGTATGGGGAACATTCACTTGCAACGCTAACCTTCGTGTGCTGACAGAAGGAGTTCTGTTCACAGTCTCCAGAATCTCCTCCTGTTCTTCTGGAGTTGTAGACCTTGGTCGTCCCCTTCCCAATCCAGGAGAGTGAAATTTTCCATACTCGCACAGACGGTGATGGAGACTTACAAATGTCTTCCGATCTGGACATTGTCGCTGTGGGTACCTCTCCTGGTACAAACGACGAGCCAGCGCAGCATTGCCGTCTGCCTTACCGTACATGAAGTGCATCTCTGCCAGCTCCTGATTTGTGTACATGACACACAGTCGAACGCCAAACACACCACTGAATTTAACCTTCGCCTCGGAATGATCTGTCAGAGTGCCCTCTTAATGTGTCCTTTGACGGCAACGACCTGCGGAAAGAAAAACGTTCAATGAGACATCGATGTGAGGTCTGTATTCAAGCAGGAGGTGGTCATTTTGAACATCTTCTATAATGGCAACGACCGGCGGAACGAAAAACGTTCCGGTGATTTTCAATGTTGTGAAGGCCATAACTCGGAAATGAAGCATTTCCGGACATATGTTGTAATGAACTATTTTGATTGTCTACATGTGGGAAATACATACCTGAAATTATGCCGTGTATTTTTGAAACACCCTGTATAGTCGTATTTTTAAATTCTATTGTTTTTTGTTTTCACTCAAGAGAGAATTGTACTGGTAAGAAAAAAGTTTTATTTTGTTGATGTCACAGCAGAAACCTCGTAGGCGTAATTTAGATTAATTTCCCGAAATTTAAACTTAATGGAATTTAGGAATTTAAGTAAAAATATTAAAAACTAAGATTTTATGTAATTTAAAATGATTTTTTTAATACTTTTAGATGATTTAATATCAGATCAGTTTAGTGATTTTAGTTAATTTCAAGAGTTAATCTTAAAGCTGTGAATTTTAGTCTCGAGAAATAGAATTAAGTTTCTATAAAGCAGCTTTTGGAAAACTTCCATGTCAGGAAAGGTGGAGAAAGGTAGTTAACGATTGGCTAATTAAGTATTTCTCGCCAGATCAGGCAATCGGCGTAATTGGTAGTTCTGTCCTTCGATTGGACATCGTGTGATGACGTAATGGGTGCTGCGTCATCCGATCCCTTTTAACCGTGTGCTTAGCCACGGGTCGCTCTCTTAGCCGACGAGTCATGTGCCCTGTGTTCTCGCAGCCATGTGTTCGTAGTAGCTTTAAACCATGCGGTTATCCGCTTAGGCTTAATTTTTAAGCCATTACCTTTAAAAGTTCTCCGACCACCAAGCATTCAAGATAGTTGACGCTGCTCGAGAATTATTATTAAACATTATTAAACTTAGTTTTCTTAAACTTGCGAAGGCAACCCTAGATAGCCTCTTATTTGACAATTTTTTCAAACTAACTGCGTGTACACCCGCAGGGAACGCGTGCTACTGTAAGTCATTTTAAGTGAATTTGCCCTTAGTTGAGTTAGTGCCTTTATTTAGTGAAGTAAATTCTATTTTCGTCAAGTTAATTATTAGCTGTGTGTGATAATTTGAATGAAACCTTTGTGCGATAGTTTAATGAAGTGAATATTCTCATTGAGGAGGAATAGAAAATTCTCGTGCTACGTGAATTGAAATAAGAAGTGATTTAGAATAGTAGAATCCCAGTTATTGCAAAAGCGCAACGTGCCTACTTCATTTAATTATATTATTAGTTTAGAAAGGTGAGCGGGGTAAAGTGAATAAACCACCGTTTTGTTATGTGACAAATTATTTACAAATTATTTACAAAAAAATCCTCTACCTGTTCTTCAAAAATTCCTACTAAAAGCCGCATATAAATTTGAAATTACAGACAAAAAAGAAACACACTTCAGTGTAACCACCTCTGGTTTAAGTTAAAACAGAAATATGGTCTTCACACCATCGAAACCTCTAAGTAATTCCCGAAATCCATCATTTAACCGTTTGTATTGATTTCTTTATAACTTCTTGTAATGTTTCTTTATGTCCAACTGAAATTCTGAGCACGATTATTTTGGTTCTTCTCCCAATTCTCAAAATCGATTCCCCATCCATCAAACGCTGGATGCTCAATCCTCCTCATGAGATAAATAGGTGAACATATACCTAGTTTTAGAGCTGTAGCAAGAAATGATGAAATGATTCTTTATTACGAGCTTTCAATAAAATTGGATTGTTTTAATTGAGAGAGTTGAGAATTGAGGAGAAGGAGATATAATCTATATTCTAAAAATAGGTAGCTATAAATATTGAATATTTTGTTTTGAAATTAGAAATGCTGTTAAATGATGAATCGTAAGAAAATTTCTGCCCTTTTTTTCAAGAGTATTGTTGGCAATATATTGCCTAAGTTGTGAGATGCCGAATCAACGAAGCTCAGATTTAAGAGAGATTGCAGTTACTATTACATTAGATTTATGTCAAGGAAGAGAGAAATTGTGAGGAGTATCGTATTTTTGGCATTTCTTTACGATGTAGATCACAAATGTCTAGTTTCCAAACTGTGGCCTTTTGTTTTTCTAAGCTAATGTATATAAATTGGGATTGACTGAGTATGTGAAATCGTACTATTCATTTTTAATATTTTCTCCTTTTCTTTTCAGATATCTTAATAAATAACTGTACAATGTTTCTTTTTAAAAATAATTTTGATTTGAATTTGTAGATTAAATATGTATTTTAAAATGTAGCAACATAATCGAGATCTCATACAAATTTCAAGAAATTTTGGAGGTACAGTAGAACTCCTCTAATCCGGCATCCTACGGTGAGGCATGCTGGATAATCCGGCACGACTTTCGAAAAAAAATAATAATTTATATTGATCACAAAACATCAATCGTGCCTTGTTCAAGTTTGCTTGCCATCGGAAGGCGCGAGGGAAAACATTGTGCCGGATAAAGCGTATCAGCATGCTTGGAGGAGAGGCCAGTCGTCGAATATAACTAGGCGCTCATCTTCGGCCGACTTCGGGTGACATCGTATATGTTCGGGAGCCACATGTTCCCTGGACGTCACTGTGGCTTTGTTTACGTTTCACGTTCAGTTTCAGTTTAGTTTGACGCTCAGGTTGCTTTATCAACATCGAATATTGTTGTGTTTTGTAGAGCTTGACTTTGTGTTGAGCGATTTTATACTGTATCAAGTTTTCTGAACGCAGCAGTTCGTTCAATGATGCTGAAATTATGAAACTTCACGTCATACGAAATGACTTCATAAAAAAACGACGAGAGAAGACTAAAAAACAAATCGATATTCAAGATTCGTTTAAGATGGCTTCTACCAAGAAGAACAATCCCATGGGCTTCGATCAACCGACTTGCTCAACTTCGAATGAATTTTTTTGTAAGCCTACAGCGCACTTTTTTGTTTCGTAGTCAGTTATTTTACATTATTATGTAATTTTTTATTCTACGTAAGCTGCTAAATACATAAAAAACATGTTTTACTGTCATTTTTTTGTTTAATTCACGTTTTTCCCGATATTCATCCTGTAATCCGGAATATTTCGTAATCCGGCATGCCTCAATTCCCGAACGTGCCGGATTAGAGGAGTTCTACTGTATATTTATATAACTCTGTATTAGCTGATAAGATTGTACAGTTTAGATGAATAACAGTTTTCCTCAAGTCATCAAATACATAAAACTTTACAAAAAAACCAAAGTGATTTTTTGCCTGAAGTGCTTAAAATTCTAGATTTTTTATCTTTTGGAAAATCTACGTCTTTCTTTTTTTTGTGTGTGTGAAAGCCATTACTATCTTTTATTGGTTTTCTGAATGTTTACTTCTCGAAGCTTCTGCTGCTTTTACAGCTCCTGAAAATTTCTATTCTTAAAGTCCTATTCGTGGATTCACACTGAGATCTTACAGCTACAATTTCCCTATTCTGAAGAATATAAAGAAGGAGTTGCAGTCAAATTTTATCTAATATTAAAAAATTCGCTAGTACTTCCCTAAAATCGAATTTGAGAACGCCATCTTGCAATTTCCTGTTCTATAAGTATTCCCCCTTCAAATATGAGGGTCATCTTACAAGTAGAAAAATCTTCTCCTTAATCCACCTGGGGGCGAATTTCTATCCGGTGGGTTTGTTTTTTCTTTACCCCCGTGATTTTTAACGATTTGTGAAGTTGAATTGGATTTCAGTTCATTACTGAGTTCAAGGAACTGAAAAAATATTTTCGAATGACGAAGGCACACTTTGGCAGTTCTTGCACGTGCCAGGTCCTTCTCTTCCCGCCAAATCAAGGCAAACAGTTTGAAATTGAGGTGTGAAGCATTATATGCCCCGGGCCTTTGCCTTCCACTCTCAACTCTCGTAAAAAAAGTAAGGCACAGGCAGCTGAAAGAAAAAAGAAAAAGGCTAAGGTTTTCAGAAAGGAATAATGTTAAGAAAAAAAATAATAAAATAAGATCTCTAAGTAAGAGGCTTTTGTTCCCTTAATGATGTTTCATTTTTGTTTGGCCATTCGGTAAATTTCGAATGCCCGAATTTTTCAAAATTGGAAAAAAAATACCTTACAATAATACATGATGACGTCACCAATCACTTAACTGAAACATGAATTTCGTTATTAAAAACGATGGTGGGAATTTTCTACATTCCCTTGATTCAAGACATTTCAATCCTCACTATCTTGATCATTAAATAACTAAAATGAAGCAGAACGTTTACAAATAACATCACAAAAAGCAATCAGTAACATGTGTTACTATATACGGTACTAAAACAGCCTAAAAGTTAATACAGTATTTAACAGATTAATGAAACCTCATCGAACAATTTGAAATCTGGTAAAAGTATGTCAATGACTTTAACTATATAACTTAGTAAATGATTAAATTAGATTAGATTAATTGAAAGTGGGTGGCATGACTACCGAGCACGTCGACCTGAAAGATCTTTTGTACTATCCCACAGAAAGAAGGACAGACTGAGAGAAAGACTGAGAAAGAATGGCGTGAGAAATGCAGGGGAAATGGGAGAACCCCGGGAAAACCTGCCCAGCGTGGATCGCCACCATCAACGAAACCCACATGAGAACCGATCCCGCGACAAAAATACACAAAAAATGTAAACAAATAAATGGCATTGTTCTATTCATATTACTTTAAAAAAAAAAGAAGCTATCGCTGTTTGTTTCACTCGCTGCAAACGTTTCTTTAATGCAATGTCTCTCCATGTCCTAAAAAGCCGAGTTGACTCAAAATAGGGAAATGAATTTAGTTATTAAAAAAAAGAAATTACTTAGGACCAGGCCGGATTACCGGGGGGGTCGGATTACCGAGGGCCGGATTTGAGACGTTTTACTGTATATATTTCTTTTAACAGGGTCTGCACAATAGGCATAAAATGGTTTGTTGACCTCGTTGGATGTATCGTTAGATTGGTCTCGTTGATGGGCCTTGCAAAATCTGCAATTTTTAGCCGAGCTATGTTATTTGAAGGCCTTTATTTTAAAAAAAATAACAATAGTCTTTAAAAATTATCTAAGGATAAAGCAGTACATTGTAAAGTACTTGTAAAGTTTAAACTAAGGTACCCTGCCCAAATAACGCCACCTTAACATTTAAATTGCTGTAAGTCTGGAAATAAGGTGCATCGAAACACAAAAATTATGACCAAGAAAGTTTGATCTTCTGTTTCAAGCATACCATAATGAAACATACGATAACTTTTACTGGAGAAGTATGAGAACTCAAATAAAAAGCTTTCCAAACTGGCATTATTAGGAACACCTGGTCCAATTAACGCCACCTTCATTCTAGTAATTTAACTTATTTAAAATTAAGAATTATTCCATCATTGTAAACATTATTTGTACAAAATTACAGTGAAAAGCAACTAAATTTAGACTTCCTGTAAAACAGAACATTAAATCACTGAATCATTTAATGTTCAGATTCATTAAATCTGAACATTAAAAAATCACTTGAAATTAACGCAGTCTTTCTAATCTGTAGCTAAAACAAAAGAGGAAATATAAAAATGGATTAATTTCGGCATTTTCCGATTATAAAAGCAAAATAATAAATAAGATAAAAATCTATATTTTCATGAAACATATTAGTAACTTATAAATGTCGTAACCTAAAATCGTATATGTAGACCATTAACACCACCATGGCGTTAAAGCGCGACTGAGCACATGGATCACATGATACACTTGTTTGTCTACAATTTCCGAATTTTAAAAATAACAGTTAACTTATCTACATAGAAGAATCTTCAAGAATCAAGAAAATATATAGTTTTATATAGTTCATCTTTGCTGAACATTAAAAAAACCTATATTTTATCTTACGTTGATATAGTAGCAGCCTTTCAGAACCAGTCCTCGACAAGAAAAGGTGGACATTTAATTTCACTCGAAAATGTTGGCGGTGTGCTAGTAACTTCACTTCAACACTAGATGGCATATCAATGCAAACTACTTTAGTGCAGTACCGCCATCTCTTATATTTATGAAGAATTAAATAGATGGCGTTAAAGGTATACATGGCGTTATGTGGCTGAGGTACCTTACAAAAAAACGGAATTGTTTGTTTTTAAATATCAAATCCTACTTTCAATTTTTTGTTCATGGTACTTTATAAGATATAGCCTAAGTTTTGAACAAAATTTCATTATGAACAAAACGTTTACATTAACTTTGGAAGATAGAGAACTTCTTTGAAAGACGGAAAAAGGTAAACAGAAAAATAAGAAGAAAAAAAATATTAAAAAAGTTCAGTTTTTGCTGATTATTAAATCACAAGGAAACGAAAAGCTAAGAAAAGTTTGTCTTCAGACTAATCTCTTCATCAAATATTTACAAATCTAGAATGTCAAGATAAGTAAAATTAAAATAAAAAAAAATAACATTTTGTTTGTCAAAGAAGTTGATTTGCATTTGTTTTATCTCCAGAGATGTTAAAAACTTCTTCCTATTAAAAAAAAACCAACGAAAAAGACAAAAATAAATTGGTCGATATAAATCATTGGAAGAGTAAACAAGAAAGTAAATCTGGAAGATTTGTGTGTCTCGTGGGTGGAAAAATGAAGAAACCACTGACTGAGATGTTATTCGAAGCCACTCTTCTGGCTTTGACAGTTATTAAAATAAAGTCAGAACACATTCAAGGCAATTGGAAGCCAACTGTCAGTTTGTTTCAAAGAAACCTCAGAGTATTTTGATAAAGCGGAAATGAAGCAAAATGACACAGTTATTTTTTTTTCTAAGAAAATTTTGATAGGAGAGAAAAATGTACGTTGAGTTTTATCAGATTCTCTTGGTGAGTGATTCCAACTCTGAAATTCAATCATTTATTAGATGAATAATGGATTAAGAACTCCTTACATTAATAATCAACTAAACGTCATTGTAGATTAAAAAAAGAAAATTGTACAACACTTCACTTGAAGCAGCAAACGAATATTAATGTGTCTTGCTTTGCAATTTACTAACAAAGAAGGAATTACTTTTTTGTACTTATAGTCTGTGTTATAGAGGAGTGAATAAATCACATAGAAAATCTACATGTAATAACAATTGGTCATAAAATGTTTCCTTTTTAAGCCTAGAAAAGAAAGGCTCATGAAATTAGTCTATGTGAATCCATTATATTTTATGCTTCTCTAATAATCTTTGAAATGCTGGATAATCTTCTTGAAACTTGATATTGATATTTAAGGACAAGATACGAGCTAATTTTGTTTACTGCATTTTCTGTATGGGTTCCTTGTCCTGAAAAAGAAAGTGAGAGAGCAATCCCATTTTAAAAAAATCCAATTTTTTTTCCAGAAAATTTTAATTTTCTACTCTTTAAAAATATTGTAGTTTAATAATAAATGGTATCTTTTCAGGATTTTTAAAAAGCAACAAACAAGAGCAAAGAAAAGAAATTTTATGGAACAACATTAAGGCAAAGTAGGCTGAAAGTTCTTTGAGAAACTTCTTGATTTATATTCTATAAAGATCCACAAATTAGGTTCTAACGTAAATGAATACAATGTTTTATACTACCTGAGTTTACTAGGACTAGTTAGAGTTTTTGAACTTAAGTTATTTCTTAAATTAAATCTTAATATTTAATTAAGATATAATTTAAAACAGAAAAGAAAGGAGTTTACAATTATTACTCATTACAGTTGTTAGAATAAGGGTTTTAGATTAATTAAAAATTTAGAATTTAGAATATGATAACGTTATGTCGTTTGATATTTATTATATTTTTCTTTCGTTTTTCGTTAATATGTGTTGGACGAAAACTTCGCCATCTTTATATCATATATAGCTCAGTTCAAGAAAATTAATATTTGATTAATCATTACAGATATATCTTGGCTAGATTTAATGTTTTCATTAAATTAATGTGAGTAAAAATCATGGATTTAAAATTCATTGAGACAAACACTATTTCTTGTATGTTTTATTTTAACTTTTTAATATATTTGCAAATTAAAAAATTAAAAAAAAAACAACTCATTTAAAGAACATTTCAGCCATGTTGAGACTTAACAACATCATATTGAACGAAACGTTAATTGTATGTTTTTGAGTTGTTTTTTTTTAATTTACCCATTTTTTTAATTTATTCATTTACCAATTTTTAATTTTAAATATCTTTAATTTACTTTTAAAGATAAGCTAGTTTGATAAATTTTTAGCGACGTAATTCTACCATGTTATTACTGTAAATTGAAATATCCCCATTTAATTTGTTAAGTATCAATTTCTTTTAATAATTGCAGCAGTCAATACGTAATATGAAATTCACAAAATCACTAAAGTAACCCTTCGTAAAGTCACTGTATGGTATTTGAGTACGAAGACAAGTATGGAAAGCATTTGATCTTGGCATTTGCCGACAATGTGACTACGTGATTGGCTCTAAGACCGCCACGTGACCCAATACCGCCATTTTCGATCCATCGCTTAACTCCGATTCGGCTGCGACGCCGATTTTATGAAGCAACTATATCATTTTGCTTATACTTTTTATCTTTTTTTGATAAATTAGAATGCCTGATTGTTCTTATTCGGCTGTAGCAACAGAGCAGAGCTTTTTTGTCGCTTTCCGGCGGGTGAACAAAATAAAATTCGTTTGAAATGCTGGCTCCACAATGTTGGCAGGAAAGATTTTTAAGTATTCATTTTCTACTGCAGTAAATTTATTTACTTACAATAATTACCGCTAGTTTTAATAAGAAAATAATTGATGTTTTTCGTTAATTAAAGAAACATTTCACAGAGGATCAATTCAAAAACATCGTGCTGACGGTAAACGAATATTAAAACGAAATATTGTTTGTTTGTAAACTAATGACGAAATACTGGTAAATAGATCCTGCAAAGACTGTAAAACTAGTCTGATTGCTATTATTTTGTATTGAAAACGATAGACATATTTCAAAAGCAATACAAAAGTTCACTTTGAATAAAATGTTTAAATCATCTTCTGAAAATGAATTCTTAATTTTCCTTCATTTAATATTTTTACAATTTGTCGAGCAATAGAAACTATATTTAGAGAAAGTGAAAAACTGAAAATGCTTTGCAAATTCAGAAGTGAAAATTTGGAAATGTTTGTGAGAATAATTTTCTATCATTCTCAAAAAAATAGCAGATCAGTATTTTAAAGCTTGACTTTTTTTTCTGATCAGGAATATTAATGTTCCACAAAAATTGAGAAAGAACTGTTATGGAGCAGATGTATGGGCATGAAAAATAGAAATAAAATGGTCATTTAAGTAATATTTATTATTGTACATGCTTCTTTATAACATAAATTTCTTATTGTCTTGTTCAATAAAGAATTATTTCTATCATTGGCTTGTTTGTTGTTTTATATATTCTTCAATAAAAAATTTCATTAAAAGAATACTAAAAATACGTAAACATATGTAAGTTAAAAATTATTAAACTATTTTATTCATTGATTCATTTAAGTTAAAATTAAATAAATTCAGTTAGTTAATTAAAGAAAAATCCATTTTTTTTGTTATAATGTTTATGATCGATAATCAACTAACATTAAAATATAGTTAAAAACTAATAAACAATAGTTAGCTAATTTAATAACTAAACTTAAATAATTTTATAAATATAAGTATGTACAATCAGTTGAACTAATGGTAAAAATCCCCTAAACAAAAGAATTAATTCAAAAATGATAATTTTATTATTTAAAAACTAATAAAATGAATACAACAACTTATATTAAAACGCATATATAAGTATTTCTTGCTTGAAAATTTTAATCATATTCATTCTTATATTTACGATTAATAACAGTTAAATTTTCTTTAGTCATTTAATTTATAGAATCCACTTTTGTTGAAAATTTCTACGAAGGATTTGTATTAACATTATCAAAGAAAGGAAGGGAAAAAAATATTAGTGTAATAGGAAAAAATGTAATGTATTACATATTTTATATACATGTATGCATTTAATGATTTTTTTTTTACAATTTTTTTTTTCTGTCTTTACTCATTTTAATTCCTAAAGAAGGTTATCATATAAAAGTAAGAGAATTCGTTTATAATAAGTTAACTGCAGTAAATCAACGATTTTAAAAATTAATAATCGTTGTTGATAGTTTACAGTGATATTACTATAAAGTTCCTTCAAAAAAAAAATGAAATAATACAAATAAACTGAAAACGTCGTTAGCGCTTTGCGCGACTCACGTCAGTGCTGTGACTCGAAAATGGCGCCGTAATGTCCATACTTGTCTTTGGACGCAAAGACCATACAGTGACACTAACCCTTCGGTGTTTGGCACGCCATCTATCGGAGATTGTGGGAACTAGGCTTAGAACGACAAGGAAGCGTTTGCTAAAAAAAAAAAAAATTAAAAAGTAATAAATTTATTTATTTTATTCATTTTAAAAACACAGTAATTTATTGTTACTAGGATATACAGAGTGGTCCAGAGCTGTCTGGTACCAGAGCTGTCTGGTACCATAAGACCAATACATACGTCGAAACGGATGGGGAAACCACGCTCATGTACAGCTCTATGCCCAGGAAAATCCTCATTTCCTGAGCAGTAATAGGTTTGACCTTTTGTCTATCACTCTGAATGCGAAATCTATTTGTTTCAAAAGTTACATAATCTATCAAGCTTAGATCGAACAGCATAAAAAACATCTTCAGAGGTGTATTCATTTTTGAAGAGACATCAGATATCTCAAGATTGCTTTCACAGTTCATTTGACATGGAAGATCTTTTTTTACCCATTGATTCGTTTTTGCCATCCGAGTCGTTTTCGCCAGTTCTTTTTTTGTTAGATTTCCTTTTGCTTTATTTTCTGAATTCTCTACTTTGTTTCTCTTTCTGGATTGGACTGGGATTTCAAGTTCATTTTCGCTTTCTACTTCCTCTGATGAATATTCTTCTTCAGAAGATGTATCAATCATTCCCAGTTTCGGATACATCGTCATTGTCATCTGCTCTCTCATGGTCACTTCCTTCAGGAACTGCAAAAGTTTCTTCTGTCAAGAGAAGAGCAATTTCATCATCTTTCAAAGATCTGAAAAAAAAAAGTTTCCTCAAATTATATTATGCTAAGCAGTATAACTAATTTGTTGTGTGATTGAAGTATAAATAATAATTTAATAAATTGTAGTAAATATAATAAGCGAAAATATTTGCTTGAAAAGAATTTTTTTTTTCCACCGTTGAAAGAGTCAACTAGAAAATTTACATATTTAAATTAATGAGTCTACGTAACGGGAGGTTACATTAGAAAAGGTTAGGTGGAGCCTCATTCTACAGACAGACAGAGAATCAGTTTAGAACGATTCGAATCCGAAAGACACGGAGAAGGGAGAGAAAGGAAATGGAGAACTGACACAGTAACAAACCGTCAGAGCCAGTTAACGAAGTGTAAGAATCAGAGGAGTTCCAAAATATTAGTACTCGTTACCCGAAGATGAAGGGAGCTACAGTATATTTAATCCTAAAGATTAATTATTCTCAAAGTGAAGTCCAAGCTATTCTCCAGCAAGTCTAAAACCTGGAAATAGAGAAGACACGAAGTAAAAGGACCATAGCGATTCTTACCGAGGATTCCGAAATTTGGAGTGTTTCAAGATATTAAATTATAGGAAGAAATCCGACTAATTCGGAGGATAGATAAAGAACTATTATTTATTGGAAGAAGATATTCCATAAATTTAATTTCCACGAAGTGAAAGCCTTTGGCAAACCCGAGTGAATAGCGCCATTAGATTTCCAGGAGCTGACCCGTTCCAATGCATACTGGGTAGGAGAAATCATCTGATGACAAGGAGATCGCCATTTTCAAAGAGGATGGTGAAGTTGGATTCCGGAGATACCGTTGAATAGGATCAACGAAGACTGGCGGATGGATGAATTACTTCAACTAGATTTTAAACGACGCCTAGGTGAAAAGCCATTGAAGACAACAAACTGTGAGTAGCAAATTATTATTCCATTTTGGAGGGAGCCCCGCGTTCGTAAACGCAGTCTATTGCGAAGACACAGTTTCCAAGAGTGTTTCATCGGAAAGAACTTCGAGTATAATACCGAAGTTAAAATTATAATATCACCCTGGTGTAATGTTAGTGAAGCCATTGAAAGTTAATATAAAGGAGGTGATCTTTAGTGCGATTAAAGATTTAATATTATTTATACAGGTGAAAAGGCTAACGCCATTATATTTCGTAGATAGTATTATTCACACAGGTGAAATGATAGCCGTTAGTTCGTTTCCATTAGTCACAGAGGTGAATAGTTTAAAAGCCATTCGTAGATTAGATAGTGCATGATTATTAAAGAACTAAACTCTCGCAAATTATGAGTAGGAATATAAAAGAAAATAAACATTTAATTGATAGTGAAGTTCAAACATTACTGTTAAGCAGTGCTAATAAATATTAAGAAGCGTGCTACTATTATTATTATTAGAAATTAAATATCAACTAATTGTGAAAGCTTATGCAAGTACTGAGAAATATCAAGAGGATATTGTACTAAGAAGAACTGAACTTTATTTGTGCTACATTTGAAATTTTAATTTTTGGAAAAGTGTACATGAGTTTGAGAAATAGTTTTATAACCACTTCAATAAATTTTTTAAAGATTTTAATTTTAGTAAGCCTAATTTTCTTGTCGTCTCTAGCTAACCAACTGTGCATTCTGCAAAATACCGCAGCATAATTATATTAACTGATATTATAATAATCAAATTTAATTACAGATATACTTTTTTAATTCTACGGTAAATTGATTCAGTAAAGATTTGTGATGATTCTGTGAAAAAATTAATTAGCATCCTGTTTTTGTAAATATTAATATTTAAAATTTATTACCAAAGAATTTTTAAAAATTTTCATCGTTATTTTGTAATGATTATTAAGTTATAAGCCCCAAAATAAATAAATATAACATGTTTTCTAGACAGTGTTCTGTCTAAACAAATGGACGCCGCAAGGTGACGCCACCAGTACAAACGTTTCAGAAACGCAATGCGTCCAAAATATTGGACACGACTGAAAAAACTATCTTAGTAATTACAAAACTTAATGAATCATGATCATTTTTAGTTTAAATGAATCAGCAAACTTTCATTTACAAAGTTAATGCTGAATGTTATGTTTTTGCGCGTTGAAATATTACTTTTACAATCTAGATGTAAGAGATGCAACACTTACCGATTCTTTCTGCGTTCAGCCATGTTTAAAATCCTTTCCCGCCTTTTTCCAAAGCTCACGATGACATCTAGTGAGTAAATCTTAAAGTACAACTGTCCAATAATTTGGACATCGTGTTGTAACGGTTGTCACCATTATCGTAATAAAGAAAACAATTGTATTAGCTTGTCTAAAATTTTGGACGCTATGCAACAAGTAAGTAAGGGGAATTTAATTTTTTTCAGAAAACGGAAAATATCTAATTAAAATAAATATGGAGAAAATGGAAAATATCTAATTCAAATAGATTTGGAGAAAATGGAAAATATCTAATTCAAATAGATTTGGATAAAATGGAAAATATCTAATTCAAATAGATATGGAGAAAATGGAAAAT
>JAFIDM010000004.1:43112498-43126631 GCA_023159025.1 Thereuonema tuberculata | reverse complement strand
AGGAGAAACTAAAAGGACTATTAAGGAGAGAGCTTTGGAACATAATTATTACATAAAAAATAAATTAAAGAAAAGTCTGAGTTTGCTGAACATTGTATACAAAAAACTCATTGTGTCAAAAATGAAATCAAAATTTTGTGCACAGAAAAGGACTGTAAAATAAGAAAAACAATAGAATGTTTATTTCTTGGAAATACCAAAAAGAAGAATATTAACAGGAATGAGGGTATAGAGGTAAATAAATTTATAGTAGATGGCTAAAGAATTTATAAATACATGTTCAAATTGTAATAATACTGTAAAAATTGAAGAATTAGGATGTTAACGTATTATAAATAATTATTGTTACAATATGTTAATGTGAATGTCATGTCTTCCTCAATTTATTTGTTTTTGTAACGTTTGTTGTTATTATTTGTTGCTTGAAGAAGAAGAGAAGATGTAGTCTCTTCGAAAATTCGCTTATTTATTAAATGTATTGTTTTAGATTTATTTTTATTTTACGTGATGATGTTGAAGGTTTTAAATAGTAATAGAATTTCTAGAAGAGGAAAAATTAAGAAGAGTTATGGTATTAGTATATCTTAGTTTGAAACTCCAATGATACTTACAAAACCTAGTGAGATCGCAAGTTCAGTGCAATTGAATATCAAACAAATAAAGTGATTCCTCACTTTCAGATATACGGGGTTGCCATAATTAAACAGGAGGTGTTTGGAGTGCGCTAAATAAAAAAACCGTTGGGCCAAAAAGGCCAAATTTGGTATATACTTCTCAGACCTTGGGATTACAATTTCGCTGCAAAGAAATAGTAGTTCCGAATATCGCCACCAGAAGAGAAATCCGTCCAGTGACAGATAACAGACGTCATCAAGTATGCGGATATAATCCTCAGCATGAGTGGCATCGGTCAGTTCGACCTGCTTGATGGTGCTGTGAACGTTACTACACGCAGTGCTGTATTTACGTGATTGTGCATTGTGCGTAAAGTTTTATTACCAAAATAACAGTACTACGTTCGTAGCACTAAGATTATTTCGAACAACAAAGGGTCTTTGGAATATCATGACTATTCCCAATTTGCGAAGCATGATCTCACGTTTTGAAAATATTGGATCTTTACAAGTACAACCAGGACGAGAACGCAAACCGGTATCAAATGACGACATTGAAACTGTTGCAATGTCCGTAGTGGAACCGAATGCTGCACACGGATCTAGTAGTGTTCGGACAGTATCCAGGCAACTGAATATTCAATTGTTTTGAAATGCATGCGAGAACTGTTGAAGTTTTACCCTTACAGAATTAGCAAGAAGTCCAATAACTGGTTTAGGAGGACGCGGAAACGCAACTGCATTTCTCTCACCTGTTCCAAGCACGGATGGATTTAGCGATGCATCGCCTTGGCACATTCTATGGTGTGATGAGGCGCATTTTTATCTAAGCAGCACTGTCAATATACACAACTGTCGGATCAGGCCTACTGAGAACCCTCAGCTATTGAATAGATGCACTTTATCCACAGTTGCTTTACCGCCTCCTTTATAATTGGTCCTACTTCTTCGAAGAACTACAACCAACACGACCAGCGACATGTTCTGTCACTGCAGTGCGAAGTTAACAGATGCTGCGAAATTTCGTTATTCCAGAACATCAACAGAGTGGATGCCTTGAAGCGACTGTGGGCCACCTCATAAAGGATTGACAGTGCAGCAAGTCCTATGTCAGAATTTTACCGAAGACCACTTAATTACCTGAGCATTCCGACTTGCCATGTGACTTTTGGTTGTGGGATTACTTTTTAAGCATTGGTTTACCAAGGACATGTTGATAGTATGGCAACATTGAAGGACCGAATACTACTTCACGCGAGACAAATCTCTGGAGATTTGTTGCGGACCTCAGTAGAATCTACGATCCGTAGAATGTAGATTTTGGAGAACGTCAAGAACAACATATTCATCCGTGCAGAATATGTATAACTGATTTACAATAAAACCTATTGTCAACTGTATTTATTTTTCTTTCCTACGTCTGATTAGCAGACAATACAGCGCCAGCTTCCCCTCGTGGCAGCACCATTCGGAACGAAAAAAGTTTTTTCTGCGAAATCGTAAGGCGATGGTCTGAATACTATCTATACCAAATTTGGCAAGCATTTGGCCCAACATTTTTTTTTGCCTATCGCGCTCAAGACACCTCCTTTTTAATTAAGACCAACCGGTATTGTATAAAGTAATATTCCAAAGTCAGGTTAATCATAAATAAAGGTTAAAGTACAGTTAAACAGTAAGTGACTTAGTTAAACAGTAAGTGACTTAGTTAAACAGTAAGTGACTGTATATAAAGTCATAGCAACGAGCAAAATGCATGAGTTCACGAAAAATGGCTTTTTTACAATCTGATGGAATGCCTAAGGAATTGAAAGCTGGAAAGATACAGCTGGTAAAGTTAATAATCTATACTTGGATGGGTCTAGAGCAAGTTCTAAGGCTTCTCTTCGTAAAGAAGAGATATTTGGACAACCGATATTTTAAAGGATGTGATCGCCATTGAAAAAGGCTAGATAGCGCTTTGGCAATACAAATCAGTACAAGCACTACAATTTTCCAATGTGTCCTCCACTATGATTAACAACAGTTTGCATTTGCAAAACGGTTTTTTTCTACAGCAGAATGTAAAATATCAACTCGAATAGCCTGACAATATATAAAGCCTGACAAACATGTGTTAGCAACACTTGGACACAACGGTAGATGTGAGGTAGGTCGCGCACTATTTTCTGTATTATTTGTATTATTTATATCCTGTTCCAGCTCGGGTCTACGAAATTTGCCAATATTTTCATAATGCCGCTTTCAAAGGACGGACCAGGTACGGCCCTAGTTAGTTTCCATCTTCAAAACAAATAATGGTTCAACAACGAAAGTGGCCTTAAATCCACACCATACTGTCACATTTGGAGAATGCAGCAGATATTACAGTAATGTACAATCACTTAAGCAGTGATGAGGATTTCACTCCAAAGGATGTACCATGGCTAAGTGACAGCCATTATCTTTCGCTCCAGGTACTGAAGACAAAAGTGACAGGATTCTCTCCGTCACTATGCTATATCTGCTGTAGCATGTGCATCTTGCAAAGATAATACCGCAATGCCGTACACTGAAATATGGCATGTCCTCTTCACGGGAAAGAGCTGGCACACTAACTCTACCACATGGAGATTAACGAGATAAATCCACAACAGCTGTATCAAAATCGGAATTTTCGATGTTTTGATAGCACAGCTTCACAAATAGCGCATTTTCTGCAACGATTTTGCAATTGCTGCTGTAATGTAGGCAAATACCTACTATATGATTACGAAGAGACTGCTATACATTTACCAAATTTTGTAACTTTTTTTTTTCAATAATTGACGAGAGCATAAAAACAAAATTAGCAATATGCAGAAAATAGTTTCGGCTTAAAATGGGAGAAGCCTTCTTCTAGTAATAACGAGCGTATACTTTGAAGTACCTGTTGTCCAAATCCCTCTTGCTTTAAAAGCGTAGAACTCGCTTCAGAGCTCTCTAACTAAGTATACTTTAATTTTAACAATCCCGTACTAGTTGAAGATTTAATTTCAAACCACGCACTTCAATAGAAAAGGTATTTTTTAGGGACAAAGCCAGATATAATATCAGTACAATTTCTTCCGAAAGAGCTAAAGTATCTGAAACCTGTTCAGTAAATGCAAATAGAGTGGATTAAGACCATTCTTTATATTGATCAACTTCTTGCAAGCCACAAGCAAAAATGTTAATCTTCAGAAACACTAATCAAAATAATGCTCTTAGATTCTGTCAAACACGTATCTCGCTATAACACGCATGAGTTTATTAATGATCGTAAGACGTCACAAGAAAATAGCTACAAGCAAATCTCTTTCAAGACCTAAAATCTCTTTCTTCGGCTAATACGCAATATTTCGGTTTTGTTTCTATTAGGAAATTTGGGTTGTCATCCAAAAATGATTGATCAACTCCCAATGTTCTCTTATCTTTTGCCAAAAAAATAATTGTTTTTCTTTCCCATCAGATACAGGACGATTATGTTGCTGGCTCAACTATTCTGTTCCATTGATTCATAAAACAACAACAAGTCCCAAACGCCCGTCCTTCAACATTGGGACTATTCCTCAAAGCCATGATGTAACTATTCCGTCACACCTTATTCATTCATGTTAATTTCCTTGGATATTCCTGTATAAAAATTGGTGCGTTAAATTGATTTAATCGCCTCAAGACGCCTGAGTTCTCCGGCAAAACTAGTGCGAGTTTTATTATAATTTTAAATAATTCCTTTTTTTTAATAAGTGGGTAATTTGTATGTTATGTCGTTATTCAAAAAATTTACATACTTTATATACATTGATTATACATTATTGAGTTGAATATTAAGGTTGATGACAGAAATACTACATTTAATTTTTTTCTCAATTCTTAAATCTTAATTTTTTTATCTTTATTATTAAATCTAAAATAAATCAACTATCCAGTAACTTTATTTTTAAATTTTTATTGAATATTTGTAATGTTAGACAATAAAATCTGTTCAATTTAGGTTTTATTAAACTTATTCTTTTTAAAATTTATTTTTATAAGACCACATTAATCAAGTAATGTTTAATTATTTAAAAATTTTTGATCGATTTGGAGCAGAACTTAAGTACTATTTATTCTTTATAGATAACTCGATTTCACAGATATAATGGTACGAGGTATTACAGTAATAATTCCCTAGGCATAATCTTTTATTAACCGCGTCTACTTCAACGTGTACGCAAGGCTCATGAAAACTGGAACCAATATCAGGTTCATTGATGCACCACTCTTCCTGGGCCACCTTTCCTCTGCCAACAATCCATTTGAAATCATCTTTTTCTGCGAAGTCATCTCCTCCAAGCCACCAGATTCTGTCCAAAGCAACTAAATAAAATCATAATGTAAACAATTATCCTATGTTATTATTATAATAATTGTTCAAATAATAAATTATGATAGATTATACTAAATTATGAGAAAATCAACAATTTACGGTAATATTTAAAAAAAAAATAAAGTTATAAGACACTTTAGTTACAATACTCTAAAATACTTCATCTTAAAATATCTAGCGGTTATATTGTTACCAGTGGAAAAGACCGCTGTAGCTCTGCCAAGTCGACCGGCCTGGGTAAGTCAAAGTAAGGCTGAAAAGCCTCATAAAACGAAGGCTGAGCCAGGTTAAGCAGTCTTTCCCTGAGAACAGCCCAACCATTCCCAGCTCAGGAGAAGAGTCATCATTCCGTGGACAGAAACTCAACCATGTTGAGCTCAGGAGGATAAGAAAGCTAAAGTCTGTGTGCAGCCGTCCAGTTATCTCCAGTCCAGAAGAAGAGATTGAAGACATAACTCGACTTTGTAAATTCGGAAGAAGAAGGATTTAATTGATGGGCCATCCCCATACGATGACAGCCCAAATGGAGAAGTTCCCAGAAGTAGGATTTTAGTTTATCAACAGTCTATGTGAGGGAGTTTTTCCTGAGTCAGCAGCCTTGGAGGCTGCGGCTTAAAAGGAGCTTCGAAGGAAGCAACCACAACATTTGCAGATAGCAGTAGGAAACAAGAAGGGGCAATAAGACAGCTGCAGCAATGGACAGGCATATCGAAGTTGACAGAGAGATAACCGAATTTACAGCGATGGTAAAGGCATCAGTGAAGATATAGCGTACAGAGAGATCACGGAACCAAAGGTCAGCCGATTGCTGTGCAGGTGTTTGAGAATTGGACTGTGCCAAAGCGGATGCTTTCTGCAGCAACAAGAGGGTGGAAAGAAACCATCACGGTTAAAAGCAAGCCTTGATCAATGACACTGAAGTACGGGTCCTCGTTCGAAGAGAGAAGATATTTCTTATGTGAAAAGAAAATTCCGCCATCAAACTATCTCCGCCAACAAGCTATTTATGAATAATTTGAACTTTGTAAGTAGATTTGATGCCTTACTTTGTTCAAGTATTACAGGAAGATGTTTAGGGTTGATACATATGCTATTAACAATAAGATAAAACAGTAAGTCTCTCTCTCTCTCTCTCTCTGCACACACTCAACAATACCAGTATGAGTGATCAATATCTAATGTGACCGAATAGTGTTATGCTTTACTGGTGAAGAGAGCTTAGCGGCTTTGTTGATGAGAAGTCTGTGTAGAAAGTTGTTGGATAAAATCTAATCGTGAAGACACGGTCGGTTGTCTAGGTTTCTTGGATGAATAACATGCTATTTTGGAAAGTAATTTTATTTGACCGTAACTACAAGAAAAGGTGGATCGATGTATGTTCCTGTTGCTCTCTGCCAATTCCTGTAAAGCCTAATGTACCGATGGTTTGCGGATGGACATTTTGGAAATATAACAGGAGAGGGTAATATTTTACGAAATTCCACAGGTGAGATGTACATTTTCGAAGCATGAAGTTTTAGCGTCTTTGGGAGTCGATGAAGGCGGAAGCCGTAGCGCTGTTAAAATGAAGCCGATAATTCCATCTGGCGGCGAATTTAAATTTATATCCCAAACTGAGAAAATTGTGGTGCTAAAGAAAGTATCATAAGTGAAAATAGATGAAATTATTGAAAATTGAAAGGAAATTATTTAAAGTTTGGAAAAATAATCAAGAAATGGTGGGAAATTACAAGTAATGGATTGCGATGAAATTTATATTGGAGGGTAATGTTATAAGTAAAAGTAGAAGATCTGACCGGACGTGTTCGTAGTATAAATTATTCATTTTTCTGTATATAAACCATACAGAAGACCCAAGCGGATATTTTCGTAGTATTGTGTATAGAATCATTAAGATTATCTCTTCAGAATGGAATATTAAATCAAGCGAACAAGTTTGAATTATGAATTGAGTCAACTAAATATGACTTATTCGTAGAACAAAAGTTCGAGGATCAAGCAGATAGGATGATATACAAGTTATTCAATTTAATAGCATATAAGATAAATGTAAATATTGCTTTAGAATTAAATTAAATGAAATTAATCATCCTATTAATAGGCAAAAACTGTCCGTCCGGATGTTTCTAGGTATATTTGTAATCAATGTGTGCTTTAATTTCCTTATTATTAAAAATGTGGTTGTTGGAAATTGTTTGCGATTGTTGTGATTGTTGTAGAGCTGTATTATACATGTGATTGTTTACATTAGAATTAGACCAAGTTTAATTTCTATTCTCCATGGAATACCTTAAATACAACTCTGCCAAATTAATACATCCATACAAGGAAATTTAATGTGCAGAGAAATTATTCAAAAACAAAACCACTGTAGCACCTAATTTATTATTGCTAGTTTTTGATTTTGGGGTCCATGTCGGGTGCGGGGGTGGCCTTCCACTTATGCTCAAGACTTTCTGGGTTTTGCATTGGAGAGGACGGATGGGACTGATGACCTTGAAGCAGGGCCTTTCCCAATTCCGTCTGATAACAGACCCGAAAGAGGCTTTTGTTTATTCTTTGTGCAGCTTTTCTTGTTGTTGTTTTTTTTTTTATGTATTCATAGTATATACTGTGTATTTCTGAAAGGCAGAGCTACCACTACGGGACGATTTTACTCCGCAGAGGGGCGATACGCTGAGATGAATATTTTCCTAAGAAATTCTTTTGGACATTTTCGCTTTTAAGAGAAAATTAACGAGGAGCACTTTTGCAATAGTATTTATTCTTTCCATATTCTTTCCCGAAAAGCGCAAATAGAACGTAGCTACTAGTAAACTAACACTGTAAAAAGTAAACATCCCATCTTTTTTGTTCCTCGCCCCTTATTTGAATTAATCGAAGGAGACCTGACGCATGCGCAAAAGCGTTGAATGCTCTCGTAAACAAAAACGAACAGTACTACTCTTTCCTTTAAATGAAATGAAATGAGAATGTTTTTCTAACAAAAATATCGAAAAAATATCGATATTGTCATACATGTTATCACTGATGTTGTACAGCTACTGTTTATTAGAAACAAAATTCAGTGGAAACATAAGTATTTTTTAAATTGAAAACTAATTAATTTTACTTAATGAAGTTTGATTTTACGTAATTTATGAAATATTGAAATACAATCATGGTTATCATTTCTGAATTTCTTTATTCACATTTTTAAGAACAGAATTTGAATAAAAAGTTAACTACTTGAGAGGTGGGTTACGTTTTGAGTATATATTTTAATTAAATAAAAAATCTCACTGAAACTCACATTTTTCCGTTAAATAGCGTAAAACGGTGACAGTTTCTTGATGTGTCTCAAACTGAGCAAGAAAAGCTTGGGGATGCATCTGGGAACAGTTGTTTTTTGCTTCATCCCATGTTGCAGTTTGTTGTGAAAGCCAATAACATCTATCATCAATTGGAACTGAACCTTTAAGAGGACATTTCCCTAAAAATAGAAAGTATTAGTAAAAGAAATTCATAAATCCTAAATATCTTAAAGCTGCTTCAGTAATTATAAATTGTTATTCTTATTGTTTATATGAGAGGCGAATATGAATATGCGGGGATTTAAAATTGTTAAATAAAATTTATAACAATTTTAAATGTGATGTGGTGAGTGTGGGCGGCAGGGAAGCCGAGAACCGCGACCGTTAATCTATTGTGCTATCCCACGGAAAAAAGGACAGACTGAGAAAGAATGATGGGAGAAGTGCAGGGGAACCGGGAGAACCCCAAGAAAACCTGCGCAGCGCGGATCGTCGACCATCACGAAACCCAAAAAAGGCCAATGTCTTAGCGACAACTCCAACTGCGCAGCCATATTAAAGCATTGTCAGAATAGATTGTTAATAAAATGTGATGGATATTTTTTAGAAATCAGAAGATTGTGACAAAATGTTAATTCAGAATTATATAACGATGATTGGAAGAGTATTTAAAAGATATGCCGATCTGTTTATTATTCCAGCTGATAAATGGTGTGCCACTGTAATTATGGACCGACCTCTTTACCACATCATGAGCCATTCCTTCATTCAAAATGATTCTTCATACACCCACAATCTAGTACAACATTGAATTTTGAATTATATCAAAAAACAACCAATTGCATTCAAACAGCTATAAACCTGGTTCTTAAACTTAATGTTTATGCAATAGATACAATATCTCTTAACTATGTTTGATTCCAAAAACTCATTAACCTAAAGCTAAAGGCAATGTACAATTGCCGTCCAATCATTAATTCCTTACACACTGCTACCGAAGTCTCCTCCGTTTACCTTAATAACTTACTTTCTAATTACCATTACTGAGGATTAAGTTTTGTTAACGGCGAACATTTCATTCAATGTCTTAAACACCTTCCAAACCCCTCCCAATTATAGAATGTTCTCTCTGGACGTTATCAATTTGTTTTCATCAGTCTCAGAGCCTTATAGCAGATACTTTTATGTATTTCTATTCCAAACTCGATTTTAATAATAATGAATTCCTTGCTATCACCAGAATTACATTCAAGCCTTTTTCAATATACAATTCTTTACTTTTAGTAATATTATTTATAAACAGGACAGAGGTTTATATATGGGACTGGCATCCTCAGCTATCATTCCTGATTTTTTCATGTTATGTATAGAAGAATCTGCTCTTTCCAATGTTTTCACCAAAATTTTTTTCTATGCTCTTAATATTGAGAATTTTTTTTTGTACACTCCCTTGTTTTAGATATAATATTTTCAATTCCTTTAATTATACACTCCACGATATTAAGTTTACTGTAGAAGAACAATCCAAATCCTCCATATCTCTTCTTGGATGTTTTAATTACCAACACTAACAGTTCTCTTACATTTCCTATTCATAGTAAGCCTTGTTTCTCCAATAATGTCACAAATTATCACATTTGCTTTCCACTTAGCAATAGAATAAATATGATTCATCGTTTATTCTACGAGCTTTTAAATACTCTTCCAATTCATCCTTATTTAATTTTGTCACAACCTTCTGATTAATAAAAAAAATATTTTCACATTTTACCAACAATATATTCCTACAATTCTTAAATAAAATTTATAACAATTTAATTCCCTGCAAGCTTCTTCAACAGAAATATTGATTTATATCTTTCCCTTATCATCCAACTTTTGAAAAACCATTACGTCGTATTTTCCAGAGCGCTAAGTAATTATGAGATTTACCCTATCCTATAAAATTACAAAATATTTTCATCTCAACATGTACAATCAATTCGCTAACAATGTTTTTACAAAATTCAATGTTTAAACAAAACATGCCTATATATTGGTCAAACGTCTCGTCTTTTATTTGTACGATTCAGCCACCATTCAGAGCCATTAAAAATAATAATACTCAATATCAGCATAACATAATATAATATGGGAGGTACTTTAACAGTCCCTTACACTGCGGCCTCAAAAGGCCTATTGTGTATCCCATTTGCCATTTCATTCTGCGTAAGTTCTCAGATTTTATATCTATCTATAGTGTTTTATGCAGGGGTAGTGACAAATAGCTTGAAGGACTGGGAAAACCCATTCCTAGCATATTGTGTCTTGCAAGCGCCTCACACTCACAAAAGATGTGTAGTGCTGTTTCATCAGCTTGTCCACATCTTCTACAAGTAGGATTTGAAACAATCTTAATGTTAAAAAGTTATTTCATTAAATGACAGTGGCCTGTAAACAGTCCTGTCAGTAGTGTAGTCTCGTTCCTATTTAAATTAATTAGTTCCAAGACTTTTTTTCTTAATGGCTGATTAATGAAGAGTGTTTCTGACCTGGAAGATTATTCCAGTAGATCTTTTGCTGATTTCTTTTCCAGTCCCTAATGGCAGTTTTAATGGTTTCAAACTGGAGATTCCACAAACTGGTTCTGGACCAAAAAATATGGTTTCAGCTCCTTTTTTTGCTAGTTTATCAGCTAGCTCATTACCTTCAATCCCTTTGTGTCCTGGTACCCATACTAGTTTTACCCACTTGTGTTTAGCAAGACTATTAAGGGTTTGTTTACATTCCCATTCAAGTTTAGAGCTATTATTGGGAGAGTTCAGGGCTTTAAGAGCTGCCTGACTATCAGTGAATATATAAATGTTCTATTTTTAAAGCTGCAATTTATATTATCACAGGCATTTTGTAAAATGCCGTATATTTCAGCTTAGAATATTGTTGAATAGATTCTTAGGCTTATACTAACGTCATTCCTTGGTCTCATCCCTCGAATTCCAGCTCCCGTTTTCCCACTTTATTTAGATCCATCTGTGAATCAGATAATTCCATTGATATCTGTTATTATTACATTCTTCTTGGCTAGGAATGATAATGCGAAAAAGTTTTGTAAATGTAACTATAAACAAAAAAATTGTCTTGAACTGTAAATGTTGTAAAGATAAAATTGTCATTTTATCAGAATTCATTTGTACAAACGTATCTTTAGAAATTTCCCTAGCTATAACTGCATGCCCTACATTTCAATAATGTGGTTTCCATAGATTGTTAATTTTTAATCTGTCTATGATCACTCTTGCCTCTACTTCAAGTGCAAAGTGAAGATGAGGTAGATCAAGAAGGACCTCCATATTCACAGTTGGGATTGTTCACGTTGCCCCAGAACAAGCAAGCTTTTGTAAGGTGTTCAATTTGTTCTAGTTGTTAACAGTTTACATTTTGTCCAAGAAGCTATGGCTGCAGAAAATACAATGTGTTTAATATCCATTGTGACTCTACTAGATTTTAGTCTCCATGTTTCCCAATAGCATTTCTACATGAAAGAAAGGCAATGTATGCTTTATTGATAGTTTTGTTAACATGAGTATTCCAAGTTAGTTTTGTATCTACCTAGATATTTAATTTCCTTGGATAATTTAACATTCTTGCTATATAAAATGGGTTCTTTAGAACCCATTAACTTTCTTTTCTTTGTAAAAAAACAAGAACAGTTTTATTGGAATTAACGGATAATTTAATATTATCACACCAAATGCTCAAGAATACTTAGTGCATTTTGCATCAAATCTGAGATCACGTTAGGGAATTTCCCCTTACGATGATCACAATGTCATCTGCAAATTCCTGGGTATAAAAACCCTTCATTTATTTGTCCCTCAATAAGCTCATCAACCACCAGACTCCACAAGAGAGATGAAAGAACCCCTCCCTGCGGACACCTGATTCGGTTCCTGGTAACCGAAACTTGTAAGGCATTTTCATAAATGGATATATGAATAGTTCTGCTTTTCAAAATAGAATTAATCCACCCACAACTGGTCGAATCAAAAACATGTTTTGGGGCAGCCCTATCCGTAGAAAAGAAGGATGTATTATCCAATGCTTCTTCGATATCTAGAAAAGCTGCAAGAGCTATTTCTTTATTTTTAAATGTGGCTTCCACTATAGAAAGAAGGCTTTGTAGAGCAGCCTCAGTTGATAAGTAACTTGGTAACTTGTATAACTTGGTAAGCACATTGGTTTAGATGTATTGGAAAAAGTCCAAGTACTTAGGCCTAGGAATAAAAAATCACCTTGACTGGTTTTCCATTTATATGGAATACAGCCCAGCGTAAGGCTTGCACTAAATATGTTGCAAAGAGGTGTAGCAAGACAGCTTATTCCTTTTTGTATAAGGACTGGAAATTTTTTTATCTAATCCAGCTGTTTTGAGAGGTTTAAAGCATGATACTGCCCTTTCTATTTTTGACCGATCAAAGGCGAGACGCGCAACCTGCCAATTTTCCTTGGGTGCTCTGAAGTGAGTCCCCAAGTTTAAATTTCGTAGATTTTTGCCTCCGTTTCGATCTATCTCGATAGAATCTGGGAAATGTACATTGGTGAAAACCTTTAGTGTTTCTTCCCCAGTGAAAGTATAACTCCCATCTTTTTATATCAAAATCCCTAATTTAAGATTAGGTTCTTTTGTCATTCCTCCAATATTTCCTTTTGGCTTTTCTCAAAGCCTTATTGCATTCAGAGAGTTATTGTTTATAAACAGTCCATTCACCATTTTTTTTAGCTGTATTGAACAGCTTTCTTGTGCGAGTCTTGAGTTGTGCAGTTCATAGTTCCATTAACAAACATTTCTTGATAGGTGGCACTTTTTCAAAGGACAATTCACATTAAAAGAAGAGATAATTAATTGTTGTACAAAGTCAACAGCTATTTCTACTTCTTCAACAGACCTAATCTGTTGTGGACTTTACCCAATACTATTTTTAAGGTCATCTTTATAAAATTACCAATTAGTAGTTTTAGGATTTCTGTAGTACACAGTAATAAAAAAGATTTGATTCTAAAGTAAAGCAAATGTATTTATTATCTGAAAAAGTCATTTAATTGCATATATGCCAGTTTTTGACCCTGGTCAAAAGGTAAGTAATGCGTACCCATTGTAATATCGATAACTTCATCTCTAATTCTATTGAAGAAAGTGGGAGTGTTATCTTTATTAAGAATTTGTAAAACAGTATAGTTTTCAAATTCAGTAAGTTTCTCACCTCTGATGTTAATGTCTTTACTCCCCATATAATGTGGTGTGCATTGGCATCAATTCCAGTGATGAGTTCCTCCTTTTTATTTCTCATCATATTTACAAGTTTTGAAAACTCTTCAATAGGTGGAAGTTCAGGTGAATCATAAGGAAAATAAGCATAGGTTACTATAATGTTCTCAGTTTTTCTTTTTTATTATATATAACATTGATTGCTACTAAATCATTGGTGCAATATTCATTTATGGTTAAATACTTGATACTCTTTAATAAATCTACAAGCACATGTTTCATCCTTTGAATATGAAACAATATTTCCCCGATATTTCCTAGTCCTCTTACCTTTCCCTTTTATCACCAAGGTTCTTTAATAAAGAGAATATCAACAGCTTAATATATGATGTACTTGCAAAGTGTAGTTGATGCTGCCTTACTATACTGTAGGTTGATTTGAATTAATTTCATAAGAAATTCAGAACTGGGGAATTAAACTGTCGCCAGACACCTATTCCCGTATGTGTCTTGAAGGCACTGCCTGCAAGGCAGTTTAAATACTGTGATTGTCGCCAGCAGCCCACAGGGATTGTTCACGACCCAAAATTACCCCGTAGTGCTACACATCCA
>JAFIDM010000004.1:43062611-43080500 GCA_023159025.1 Thereuonema tuberculata | reverse complement strand
AGTGAAGGGGCGGGGCTGAAAAGATAGCAGGCAAAATTGAGAATAAAGATGCTTTTGGCCATTTTTGAGGGTGATGAGTTATCCGGAGTAGAATTAAATTTGGTGACGAGTAAAAGAGGTTTATTTTACATTATTGTCTATGAGACTTTGTCGGGACCAAAGGAAAACGACGACTTAAACGAAGTGATGACTTATCCGGGTGACGACTTAACGAGGTTTTACTGTATTACCAAATTCTTTACTAGATTTTACGAAGAGTTTTTTTCCATGTATATTAAGCCTGATGAAGCACTTAAAAGTAATAAACTGCGAAATATAGCGTTGATAGGAAGAGAATGTGTCTTACATCATTATTAGTAAAAAAAAACAACAACTTTAAAACGAATATTATTAAAAAAAAAAGATTTTTTGGTTTTTCTAATCTATCTCCTCTGAAATTACTCGGACAATTGAACTGTATTTCGACAACTTGCTTTACTTATATAAATTTACAGAATTGTAATTATTTACGTTTTAGTTTTTTTATTGCTTTTCCAATAGCTTTTCAAGCATCTTGTCAAGTATCTTTTGAGAATTTCACCGTTTGTGGCTACTTCTAGTTTTTATGTACAATTAGTTTTAACATCTGTTTTCCAGGAGCGACTTCAATGGAAAGCGATCAATGGATTCCTAAAGCGGGGTGAACACGATGCAGCTTTGTGCAAAGTTGTATGTGCAACTTTGTTGTATGAGCACTTTGCAAGCTGCTTGAGCAGAGTTGTATCCGGATTTGTACGCAGCAAAAGCTGCAAGACCCGAGGATGCAACTCCAAAAGCTGATGTACAGCATCCAATCATAGCGCAGCGTTGGAACACGTCACGCATGACGTCACGCCCATGGGAAAACATGGCGCCCAAACAGATTGTCGTCGCTTCAGATTGACGGACAGCGAATACAGAAAGAATACAAGATATTTCCGAAATTTCTTCACGCAGAAATAAAGTTTATATGTAAATGCATTAATTTCATGCGGTAGAATTTTCCAGAGCGATAAACTTCGAAATTTGCAAGTTCTCACTGCAACAAACAAAACAACAATTGCTGCCACTTTGCCAATTTTTGCACAAAGCCACGGGACGTCATTGTTAGGAATTCCCACTGTAATAATAGTGGCTGTTGATCATTGTTCATCGTGTATCGCATTATTGCCTTCCCCTGCGAATACAGATCGGCTAATAATAGTATCGCAACATTTCTGTTTTGTTGGCGTTAATTGCAGTTCTTGTGTTGCATGCCAGCACCGCAATTTCCGTGACGTATTGTCAACTGACGTCATTGCAATTCGTGCTGTGCTTCGTGTGTTTTTCGCATGGCGACGCCCACCAAGCTGCATCGTTTTCTCCCATATCTGTCGTTTGCAACTTTCCTGCATCCAACCTTTTCACCGAGTTCTACAGCAAAAGCTGCATCGTGTTCACCCTGCTTAAGAAAGATAGTTCTGTAAACTTGTAAAGATCTCCTTGATATAATATTCTTATAGTAGATCCTCGATATGAAACAAATTAAACGTAATCATAAACATATAATATCCTTCCACGTAGGTAATTATGATTGGTTGTCATTCCCTTCCTCCACGGTCATCTGCCATTAACGTGCTGTATTTACAATGCTCCGGTACCTACAAATTATTGCCGATTCGTGTAAAAGACTTAAAAAATTGCACAAACATTTAGAACTCTTTGTTTTCCACAACTATTTAACAACTTTCTCTTACTATGTTATTCTTTCACTACTATTTATATTTTCACCCATCTTAATAATTCCAATTTACAACTCTAATTAATCATTAAAAGATTAAAATACTGAGAACATTCATTTCTGTGATGTCAGACATCACCCTGTATTACAGGACTGAATTGGAAGCCAATACAAGGTCCTGTAAGAACTCAAAGCCTACTCTCCTTATACTGTCTTTCTTTCGTTAAAATATCTTTCTAAATTCATAGTTTAAATTGTAATAGCTGTCTAATTCAAATAGATATTTTCCATTTTCTCCATATCTATTTGAATTAGATATTTTCCATTTTCTGAAAAAATGAAATTCCCCTTACTTACTTAAGTTGCCTAAAGCCGATTAATTTTAATCGCATTGAAGTGCGCGCAATTCTGTTTAATAAATAAAAGGATTAACCCTCAGACATTATTATACACACACAAATACACATTGACTGAGTGATTGAATTATCCTTACTTTGCCAGGAAAAAATCTGTTATAATATAATAATTAGCTACATCTGAATCTATTTACTGAAGTTACTGTTCTATAAAACTTACACACTTCAAATGTAAAACTATCATCCAATTCTTCTTTTGCTATCGCGGTTTAAGAACATTGATCAATCAGCGATTGCCTACAGTTCCCGAAAGACTAAAAAAAAGTCTTGGCAATTAATATTGCAAGTTCTAAGTGACATTTACTGTTGAAAAATTGAAATTTTGGGTAAAAGTCTAGTTAACGGCACCCCGGTTGACAAGAAGTCGATCGGATGAACTGTTTGGAAGGCTAATGAATGGGAAAAAATTTTGAAAGGGCCAAAATTGTTTCCAAATTTGCCAATACATACATCCTGCAGCTAAGCAGACATAAATTAACCTAACCTACAGCTAATTGAAATAAACGCTTCTGGTCCTTCGGACCTCATCAACATGAAAGTTGTTTCGAAGGCCGTACGAGGGTTGCCGGATACTAGACTTCAGCCAAATTTTGTAAACTATTCGGGAATGATTGTAAAAATAAAGCGAGGCCGTCTATTTGTGTAATTCTTTACATCTTAGGCATATTCACATTATTATTATAAACTCAAATATAAATTGTAATTTTAATTGGCGTTTTGGTGAAACCGGAGATTACGGTATCAGCGTTTTTTGAACTATTTTTTGAAATTGTGACGTAATGGGCGTGTTTGCATTATATTCTAAATGGCGGGAATGTGATGACGTAATAGTAGCGAGAAATTTGGTGACGTAATAGTGGCGAGAAATTTGGTGACGTAATGGTTGTGTTAATCCTATATTAAATAGTGTGATAACTTTGGAAACAATTTTTTCCCTTCAAAATTTATCAATAGACACATGCTGCAATTGACGATGCCTCACCCATTCTAACCTACAGCTAATCGCTACGAAAACTTCGGTCACAAACTCATAGGAAGCCAATTTTTTTTTTAAGTCTAATTGTCTTTTGGAGGGAATTGCTATGAAAGTTATTAAAAAAGAACAATCACCTTATTTCTTACATCCATCTCTCAGTCGTCCAAGAAAAATAAAGTCACATTTACCCATAGACAACCTTTCACTACCATCCATTTTTACACGATGTCAAAAAAACAACTAGAAACGTCAAAGTCGTATTCCAAAAGAACGAAGAAAAAAATCACTTGGTGAAAAAAGCACGTGGTGTTAAAAAACAAATAATTGTGCATCGTTCCGCTCAACTGCAAAATTGCACCAAACGATGTATCCTTACGAAGACGATGATTGGTGGTACCGTGTTCTCCGGTTTAGCCGGCATTTTTCCTTATTTACTCATCTTTTGAATAACTTCTGTCACTTAAATTTCCCGGCATGATTAAGAGATAGGACTATTTCCTGATTTAGCAAACTTTTATTAGGAATTAGTCTTCCCTGTTTAACGAAATGTGTATGACGTTGTCGGATTAAGAATGTGTAGCAAAAATCTTCCTTAACAATACTGTATTTCCATGAATGACATCACAGTACTCTTCAGTGTTTCAGAACGTGAGACAACGGTTTACCGAACATCTTAATTATTGTAGAGAAGTACTGAAGATACTTTTAATCAAAACCCGTATTGATCTTATTTTTCCACAATTAATAAATTTTCCATCCTCAATATCTCAGCGCTATTTGACAAATTTCAACCTGGAATTTCGCGAGCTTTTCAATGATGTATTACTTCATGTGAAAGTTTAGAGATAGCGTACACTCCCGCTAAGGAAATGAACTGCCATGATTAAAAATATCCACAACCCCTTGAAAATAAAATTGACATGTCCTAGCGATTTCCAAAACAATGTGCGGAAATGACGTCAAACACGACTGTTTCCTTTTCAGTGGACCACTCTGTATATGGGTAAAAATTAGATAAGTGGCTAAAATGAAACACAGAAAAATATTGGAAAAAATTTAAGAAATTTGCATTTATTAATTTTTAATTCACTTACTGTTAACTTATTATTGATAACAAAATCACTTTTCATACACTTAAGTAGATATTATAGCTTTAATATAGAATTTTTAAAAGTGGTGTGCCAAGAAAATGAACAGTCTGACAGGAAAATGACGTCCCCTGACAACCGAATGACAAGGTACAGGAAAATGATCACTCCCATTCTTATTAATTGGAAAAATGAAGTTCAATCAACTACTAACATAATTAAACTGTAATGTCTTACTATAAAAGAACAATATGAAGGAAAATCAACATAACAAAGCCTCTGATAAATCATAATTCTTAAAGAAATGGAACAATGAATGTGATTTTAATTTGGAGCAGGAAAATGAAGAGTAGTATAGTCCCCACTACAAAACCTCTGAAATATTATCAAATTACATATTAGCTTACATTTTAGTCTTCATGTTATGTTCTGTAACATATAATAATTATTTTAAACCCAGATTTCATGTTTGGAAATAACAATATTTTAAATTATAGTGAACTGAAGGTGCAAACATGGAATTGTCGCCCGGCAGGAAAATGACTTTTCATACACTGCCTTGAAATTTTAATGCCTAATTTTTATTTTTTTTTATCTTAAACCTATTTGAGATATTATAAATGTTTTAAACATTTAATTTGAAAAATAAACAATTTTTTCGGGTTATAAATGTCAGGAATTAGATTAGCCACTTATCTAATTTTTACCCATATCCTAGTAACAATAAATTACTGTGTTTTTAAAATGAATAAAATAAATAAATTTATTACCTTTTAATTTTTTTTTTTTTTAGCAAGCGCTTTCTTGTCGTTCTAAGCCTAGTTCCCACATTCTCCGATAGATGGCGAGCCAAACGCCGAAGGGTTACTTTAGTGATTTTGTGAATTTCATATTATGTATTGACTGCTGCAATTATTAAAAGAAATTGATACTTAACAAATTAAATAGGGATATTTCAATTTACAGTAATAATATGGTAAAATTATGTCGCTAAAAATTCATCAAACAAGCATATCTTTAAAAGTAAATTAAATATATTTAAAATTAAAAATTGGTAAATAGGTAAATTAAAAAAATGGGTAAATTAAAAAAAAAAACCCAAAAAACATACAATTAACGTTTCGTTCAATATCATGTTGTTAAGTCTCAACATGGCTAAAATGTTCATTAAATGAGTTGGTTTTTTTTTTTTTTTAATTTTTTAATTTGCAAATATATTAAAAAGTTAAAATAAAACATACAAGAAATACTGTTCGTCTCAATGAATTTTTAATCCATGATTTTTACTCACTTTAAATTAATGAATACATTAAATCTAGCCGAGATATATCTGTAATGATTAATCAAATATTAATTTTCTTGAACTGAGCTATATATGATACAAGGATGGCGAAGTTTTCGTCCAACACATATTAACGAAAAACGAAAGAAAAATATAATAAATATCAAACGGACATAACGTTATCATATTCTGAATTCTAAATTTTTAATTAATCTAAAATTAATCTACCTTATTCTAATAACTGTAATGAGTAATAATTGTAAACTCCTTTCTTTTCTGTTTTAAATTCTATCTTAATTAAATTATAGTCGGCTAACCGTCGCTTCGCTCCGGAAGCCTCGCGTATGTAACGGTAAACAATTGCTTATTTATTAAAAAACACACACACACACAAATTACATCAAGTAAAATAAAACTAAAATTTTTTTAAAGTTTTTTTTTTTTTATTTTAATTTTTGATGTCTATATTCTCTCACTCCACGACTGCTTTTAGAATCAGCGTTTGAATCATATATCTATGATATATTTTTATTTTTTATAGAGATTAGAGTATAATCCTTGTGGTCAAATTCCTAAGATGTCTAACTTCGGATCAGAAGGTTGCAGGTTCGATTCCTGTCGCGGATGTTTCATTGTAAAAATTCTTTCTATTTTTCATTCTCACAGAAAACTGTGTGCGCCGGACAGACAGACACACAGACAGAGAAATAAAAGATTTTAGTAATATAGATTAAGATTTAATTTAAGAAATAACTTAAGTTCAAAAACTCGTCCGAGTAAACTCAGGTAGTATAAAACATTGTATTCATTTACGTCAGAACCTAATTTGTGGATCTTTATAGAATATAAATCAAGAATTTTCTCAAAGAACTTTCAGCCTACTTTGCCTGTAATGTTGTTCCATAAAATTTCTTTTCTTTGCTCTTGTTTGTTGTTTTTTAAAAGTCCTGAAAAGATACCATTTATTATTAACTACAATATCTTTAAAGAGTTTTTCTGAAAAAAAATTGGATTTTTTTTTAATGGGATTGCTTTCTCACTTTCTTTTTCACGACAAGGAACCCATACAGAAAATACAGTAAACAAAATTAGCTCGTATCTTGTCCTTAAATATCAATATCAAGTTTCAAGAAGATTATCCAGCATTTCAAAGATTATTAAAGAAGCATAAAATATAATGGATTCACATAGACTAATTTCATGAGCCTTTCTTTTCTAGGCTTAAAAAGGAAACATTTTATGACCAATTGTTATTATATGTAGATTTTCTATGTGATTTATTCACTCCTCTATAACACAGACTGGAATGTGAAAGTTATTTAGTATAAAAATGTCATTCCTTCTTTCTTAGTAAATTGCAAAGCAAAACATATTAATATTCGTTTGCTGCTTCAAGTGAAGTGTTGTACCTTGTTCTTTTTTTAATCTAGAATGACGTTTACTTGATTATTAATGTAAGGAGTTCATAATCCATTATTCATCTAATAAATGACTGAATTTCGGAGTTGGAACCATTCACCAAGAGAATTTGATAAAACTCAACATACAGTTTTTCTCTCCTACAAAATTTGTTTTGCTTTATTTCCGCTTGATCAAAATACTCTGAGGTTTCCTTGAAACAAACTGACAGTTGGCTTCCAATTGCCTTGAAGGTGTTCTGACTTTATTTTAATAACTGTCAAAGCCAGAAGAGTGGCTTCGAATAACATCTCAGTCAATGGTTTCTTCATTTTTCCACCCACGAGACACACAAATCTTCCAGATTTACTTTCTTGTTTACTCTTCCAATGATTTATATCGACCAATTTATTTTTGTCTTTTTCGTTTTGTTTGTTTTAATAATAAGAATTTTTAACATCTCTGGAGATAAAACAAATGCAAATCAACTTCTTTAACAAACAAAATGTTATTTTTTTTATTTTAATTTTACTTATCTTGACATCCTAGATTTGTAAATATTTGACGAAGAGATTAGTCTGAAGACAAACTTTTCTTAGCTTTTCGTTTCCTTGTGATTTAATAATCAGCAAAAACTGAACTTTTTTAATATTTTTTTTCTTATTATTTTTCTGTTTACCTTTTTCCGTCTTTCAAAGAAGTTCTCTATCTTCCAAAGTTAATGTAAACGTTTTGTTCAAAACTTAGGCTATATCTTATAAAGTACCGTGAACAAAAAATTGAAATTAGGATTTGATATTTAAAAACAAACAATCTCCGTTTTTTTGTAAGGTGCCTCAGCCATATAACGCCATGTATACCTTTAACGCCACCTATCTAATTCTTCATAAATATAAGAGATGGCGGTACTGCACTAAAGTAGTTTGCATTGACATGCCATCTAGTGTTGAAGTGAGTTACTAGCAGACCGCCAACATTTTCGAGTGAAATTATATTTCCACCTTTTCGTGTCGAGGACTGGTTCTGAAAGGCTGCTACTATATCAACGTAAGATAAAATATAGATTTTTTAATGTTCAGCAAAGATTAACTATATAAAACTATATATTTTCTTGATTCTTGAAGATTCTTCTATGTAGATAAGTTAACTGCTTTTTTTAAAATTCGGAAATTGTTGACAAACAAGTGTATCATGTGATCCTTGTGCTCAGTAGCGCTTTAACGCCATGGTGGTGTTAATGGTCTACATATACGATTTTAGGTTACGTACGACATTTATAAGTTACTAATATGTTTCATGAAAATATAGATTTTTAATTTATTTATTATTTTGCTTTTATAATCGGAAAATGCCGAAATTAATTAATTTTTGCATTTCCTCTTTTGTTTTAGCTACAGATTAGAAAGACTGCGTTAATTTCAAGTGATTTTTTTATTATTTTTTACAGAAAGTCAAATTTAGTTGCTTTTTACTGTAATTTTGTACAAATAATGTTTACAATGATGGAATAATTCTTAATTTTAAATAAGTTAATTTACTAGAAAGTAAGTGGCGTTAATTGGACCAGATGTTCCTAATAACGCCAGTTTGCAAAGTTTTTTTATTTGAGTTCTCATACTTCTCCAGTAAAAGTTATCATATGTTTCATTATGGTATGCTTCAAACAGAAGATTAAACTTTCTTGGTCATAATTTTCGTGTTTCGATACACCTTATTTCCAGATTTAAAGCAATTTAAATGTTAAGGTGGCGTTATTTGGGCAGGTTACCTTAGTTTAAACTTTACACGTACTTTACAATGTACTGCTTAGATAATTTTTAAAGACTATTGCTATATTTTTTTTAAATAAAGGTCTTCAAATAACAAAGCTCGGCTAAAAATTGCAGATTTTGCAAGGCCATTCAACGAGACCAATCTAACGATACATCCAACGAGGTCAACAAACCATTTTATGCCTATTGTGCAGACCCTGTTAAAAGAAATATATACAGTAAAACGTCTCAAATCCGGCCCTCGGTAATCCGACCCCCCCGGTAATCCGGCCTGGTCCTAAGTAATTTCTTTTTTTTAATAACTAAATTCATTTCCCTATTTTGAGTCAACTCGGCTTTTTAGGACATGGAGAGACATTGCATTAAAGAAACGTTTGCAGCGAGTGAAACAAACAGCGATAGCTTCTTTTTTTTTTAAAGTAATATGAATAGAACAATGCCATTTATTTGTTTACATTTTTTGTGTATTTTTGTCGCGGGATCGGTTCTCATGTGGGTTTCGTTGATGGTGGCGATCCACGCTGGGCAGGTTTTCCCGGGGTTCTCCCATTTCCCCTGCATTTCTCACGCCATTCTTTCTCAGTCTTTCTCTCAGTCTGTCCTTCTTTCTGTGGGATAGTACAAAAGATCTTTCAGGTCGACGTGCTCGGTAGTCATGCCACCCACTTTCAATTAATCTAATCTAATTTAATCATTTACTAAGTTATATAGTTAAAGTCATTGACATACTTTTACCAGATTTCAAATTGTTCGATGAGGTTTCATTAATCTGTTAAATACTGTATTAACTTTTAGGCTGTTTTAGTACCGTATATAGTAACACATGTTACTGTTTGCTTTTTGTGATGTTATTTATAAACGTTCTGCTTCATTTTAGTTATTGAATGATCAAGATAGAGAGGATTGAAATGTCTTGAATCAAGGGAATGTAGAAAATTCCCACCATCGTTTTTAATAACGAAATTCATGTTTCAGTTAAGTGATTGGTGACGTCATCATGTATTATTGTAAGGTATTTTTTTTCCAATTTTGAAAAATTCGGGCATTCGAAATTTACCGAATGGCCAAACAAAAATGAAACATCATTAAGGGAACAAAAGCCTCTTACTTAGAGATCTTATTTTATTATTTTTTTTCTTAACATTATTCCTTTCTGAAAACCTTAGCCTTTTTCTTTTTTCTTTCAGCTGCCTGTGCCTTACTTTTTTTACGAGAGTTGAGAGTGAAGGCAAAGGCCCGGGGCATATAATGCTTCACACCTCAATTTCAAACTGTTTGCCTTGATTTGGCGGGAAGAGAAGGACCTGGCACGTGCAAGAACTGCCAAAGTGTACCTTCGTCATTCGAAAATGTTTTTTCAGTTCCTTGAACTCAGTAATGAACTGAAATCCAATTCAACTTCGCAAATCGATAAAAATCACGGGGGTAAGAAAAAAAAACCCACCGGATAGAAATTCGCCCCCAGGTGGATTAAGGAGAAGATTTTTCTACTTGTAAGATGACCCTCATATTTGAAGGGGGAATACTTATGGAACAGGAAATTGCAAGATGACGCTCTCAAATTCGATTTTAAGGAAGTACTAGCGAATGTTTTAATATTAGATAAAATTTGACTGCAACTCCTTCCTTACATTCTTCAGAACAGGGAAATTGTAGCTGTAAGATCTCAGTGTGAATCCACGAATAGGACTTTAAGAATAAAAATATTCAGAAGCTGTAAAAGCAGCAGAAGATTCGAGAAGTAAACATTCAGAAAACCAATAAAAGATAGTAATGGCTTTCACACACACAAAAAAAAAGAAAGACGTAGATTTTCCAAAAGATAAAAAATCTAGAATTTTAAGCACTTCAGGCAAAAAATCACTTTGGTTTTTTTGTAAAGTTTTATGTATTTGATGACTTGAGGAAAACTGTTTTTCATCTAAACTGTACAATCTTATCAGCTAATACAAAGTTATATAAATATACAGTAGAACTCCTCTAATCCGGCACGTTCGGGAATTGAGGCATGCCGGATTACGAAATATTCCGGATTACAGGATGAATATCGGGAAAAACGTGAATTAAACAAAAAAATGACAGTAAAACATGTTTTTTATGTATTTAGCAGCTTACGTAGAATAAAAAATTACATAATAATGTAAAATAACTGACTACGAAACAAAAAAGTGCACTGTAGGCTTACAAAAAAATTCATTCGAAGTTGAGCAAGTCGGTTGATCGAAGCCCATGGGATTGTTCTTCTTGGTAGAAGCCATCTTAAACGAATCTTGAATATCGATTTGTTTTTTAGTCTTCTCTCGTCGTTTTTTTATGAAGTCATTTCGTATGACGTGAAGTTTCATAATTTCAGCATCATTGAACGAACTGCTGCGTTCAGAAAACTTGATACAGTATAAAATCGCTCAACACAAAGTCAAGCTCTACAAAACAAAACAATATTCGATGTTGATAAAGCAACCTGAGCGTCAAACTAAACTGAAACTGAACGTGAAACGTAAACAAAGCCACAGTGACGTCCAGGGAACATGTGGCTCCCGAACATATACGATGTCACCCGAAGTCGGCCGAAGATGAGCGCCTAGTTATATTCGACGACTGGCCTCTCCTCCATGCATGCTGATACGCTTTGTCCGGCACAATGTTTTCCCTCGCGCCTTCCGATGGCAAGCAAACTTGAACAAGGCACGATTGATGTTTTGTGATCGATATAAATTATTATTTTTTTTCGAAAGTCGTGCCGGATTATCCAGCGTGCCGGACCGTAGGATGCCGGATTAGAGGAGTTCTACTGTACCTCCAAAGTTTCTTGAAATTTGTATGAGATCTCGATTATGTTGCTACATTTTAAAATACATATTTAATCTACAAATTCAAATCAAAATTATTTTTAAAAAGAAACATTGTACAGTTATTTATTAAGATATCTGAAAAGAAAAGGAGAAAATATTAAAAATGAATAGTACGATTTCACATACTCAGTCAATCCCAATTTATATACATTAGCTTAGAAAAACAAAAGGCCACAGTTTGGAAACTAGACATTTGTGATCTACATCGTAAAGAAATGCCAAAAATACGATACTCCTCACAATTTCTCTCTTCCTTGACATAAATCTAATGTAATAGTAACTGCAATCTCTCTTAAATCTGAGCTTCGTTGATTCGGCATCTCACAACTTAGGCAATATATTGCCAACAATACTCTTGAAAAAAAGGGCAGAAATTTTCTTACGATTCATCATTTAAGAGCATTTCTAATTTCAAAACAAAATATTCAATATTTATAGCTACCTATTTTTAGAATATAGATCATATCTCCTTCTCCTCAATTCTCAACTCTCTCAATTAAAACAATCCAATTTTATTAAAAGCTCGTAATAAAGAATCATTTCATCATTTCTTGCTACAGCTCTAAAACTAGGTATATGTTCACCTATTTATCGCATGAGGAGGATTGAGCATCCAGTGTTTGAGGGATGGGGAATCGATTTTGAGAATTGGGAGAAGAACCAAAATAATCGTGCTCAGAATTTCAGTTGGACATAAAGAAACATTACATGAATTTATAAAGAAATCAATACAAACGGTTAAATGATGGATTTCGGGAATTACTTAGAGGTTTCGATGGCGTGAAGACCATATTTCTGTTTTAACTTAAACCAGAGGTGGTTTAAACCAGAGGTGGTTACACTGAAGCGTGTTTTGTTTTGTCTGTAATTTCAAATTTATATGCGGCTTTTAGTAGGAATTTTTGAAGAACAGGTAGAGGATTTTTTGTAAATAATTTGTAAATAATTTGTCACATAACAAAACGGTGGTTTATTCACTTTACCCCGCCCACCTTTCTAAACTAATAATATAATTAAATGAAGTAGGCACGTTGCGCTTTTGCAATAACTGGGATTCTACTATTCTAAATCACTTCTTATTTCAATTCACGTAGCACGAGAATTTTCTATTCCTCCTCACTGAGAATATTCACTTCATTAAACTATCGCACAGAGGTTTCATTCCAATTATCACATACAGCTAATAATTAACTTGACGAAAATAGAATTTACTTCACTAAATAAAGGCACTAACTCAACTAAGGGCAAATTCACTTAAAATGACTTACAGTAGCACACGCGTTCCCTGCGGGTGTACACGCAGTTAGTTTGAAAAAATTGTCAAATAAGAGGCTATCTAGGGTTGCCTTCGCAAGTTTAAGAAAACTAAGTTTAATAATGCTTAATAATAATTCCCGAGCAGCGTCAACTATTTTGAATGCTTGGTGGTCGGAGAACTTTTAAAGGTAATGGCTTAAAAATTAAGCCTAAGCGGATAACCGCATGGTTTAAAGCTACTACGAACACATGGCTGCGAGAACACAGGGCACATGACTCGTCGGCTAAGAGAGCGACCCGTGGCTAAGCACACGGTTAAAAGGGATCGGATGACGCAGCACCCACTACGTCATCACACGATGTCCAATCGAAGGACAGAACTACCAATTACGCCGATTGCCTCATCTGGCGAGAAATGCTTAATTAGCCAATCGTTAACTACCTTTCTCCACCTTTCCTGACATGGAAGTTTTCCAAAAGCTGCTTTATAGAAACTTAATTCTATTTCTCGAGACTAAAATTCACAGCTTTAAGATTAACTCTTGAAATTAACTAAAATCACTAAACTGATCTGATATTAAATCATCTAAAAGTATTAAAAAAATCATTTTAAATTACATAAAATCTTAATTTTTAATATTTTTACTTAAATTCCTAAATTCCACTAAGATTAAATTTCGGGAAATTAATCTAAATTACGCCTACGGGGGTATCTGCTGTGATATGAACAAAATAAAACTTTTTTCTTATAAGTACAATTCTCTCTTGAGTGAAAACAAAAAACAATAGAATTTAAAAATACGACTATACAGGGTGTTTCAAAAATACACGGCATAATTTCAGGTATGTATTTCCCACATGTAGACAATCAAAATAGTTCATTACAACATATGTCCGGAAATGCTTCATTTCCGAGTTATGGCCTTCACAACATTGAAAATCACCGGAACGTTTTTCGTTCCGCCGGTCGTTGCCATTATAGAAGATGTTCAAAATGACCACCTCCTGCTTGAATACAGACCTCACATCGATGTCTCATTGAACGTTTTTCTTTCCGCAGGTCGTTGCCGTCAAAGGACACATTAAGAGGGCACTCTGACAGATCATTCCGAGGCGAAGGTTAAATTCAGTGGTGTGTTTGGCGTTCGACTGTGTGTCATGTACACAAATCAGGAGCTGGCAGAGATGCACTTCATGTACGGTAAGGCAGACGGCAATGCTGCGCTGGCTCGTCGTTTGTACCAGGAGAGGTACCCACAGCGACAATGTCCAGATCGGAAGACATTTGTAAGTCTCCATCACCGTCTGTGCGAGTATGGAAAATTTCACTCTCCTGGATTGGGAAGGGGACGACCAAGGTCTACAACTCCAGAAGAACAGGAGGAGATTCTGGAGACTGTGAACAGAACTCCTTCTGTCAGCACACGAAGGTTAGCGTTGCAAGTGAATGTTCCCCATACGACTGTCTGGAGACTGCTGAAAGAGCATCAATTGTATCCTTATCATTTGCAACGTGTACAGGCGCTGTCACCAGCAGATTACCCTGCACGAGTTAGGTTCTGTCAGTGGTTCTTGCAGCAGTGTGCTGCAAATCCGAACTTTCCTGCCTTAGTATTATTTACAGATGAAGCACAGTTCACACGAGATGGCATAACAAATTTCCACAATCAGCATGTATGGGCGTATGAAAACCCAAATGCAACTGTTGTATCTCATCACCAGGTGCGGTTCTCCCTCAACATGTGGGCCGGTATCATTGGTGATCGATTAGTTGGACCCCATGTACTTGTAAACAGACTTACGGGGCAGGCGTACACAAACTTCCTGGAAAACACCATACCTCATGTTTATGACGACACTCCACTGATCGATCGTCAGCACGCTCACTTCTTGCACGACGGCGCTCCTGCACACTTCAGTCGTACGGCTCGCCGGTACTTGGATCGAACGTTTCCTGATCGATGGATAGGTAGAGGTGGCCCAATTGCTTGGCCTCCACGCTCACCTGATCTGAACCCTCTCGATTTCTACTTGTGGGGCCATTTAAAATCATTGGTTTATTCGTCTCCGGTGCCTGATTTGGAATCCCTTCGGAATCGAATTGTGGCACGTTCTGAGGACATACGCAACATTCCTGGAGTGTGGGATCGTGTTCGCAGGTCATTGAGACATCGATGTGAGGTCTGTATTCAAGCAGGAGGTGGTCATTTTGAACATCTTCTGTAATGGCAACGACCGGCGGAACGAAAAACGTTCCGGTGATTTTCAATGTTGTGAAGGCCATAACTCGGAAATGAAGCATTTCCGGACATATGTTGTAATGAACTATTTTGATTGTCTACATGTGGGAAATACATACCTGAAATTATGCCGTGTATTTTTGAAACACCCTGTATATAATCCTATATAATGGATTTATGATTGTTGTCACAATAAATGTTGTCACTATATAGGGGAGACCGGTGTCAGTTGGCATAAAGGGCTAGTTGGCACATAGCTTCTATTTCCTGCCACCGTGTAGCTAGAGCGCTGACATCTTGGTAGTTGGAAGTGTATGCAAAGGTGCACCATCCACTTAGTTTGCTTGGAAGAGTCACGAAGGAAGGACCTCTGTTTCATCGCTTTTCTGACTCTTGAGTAAATTTTTTTGTTCTGGTGAACATGTAGATCGAATTGAGGTGCTGCTGATGGCGGTTTACGAAAGAGTGGATAACTGTGGTTGCACGCACCCGGGGTTAGTTGGCATAGTTGCAAGCTTATAGGAAAAGTGTTTACCTAAATACGGATTTAATTAATGGGTCCTACATAATTAAGTTGTCAAAAAGAATCCCCCGCATTCACCAGAATCACTCTAAGTATTGCACAAAAAAATAGAAAAATCAAAAACCAAAATCTCTGCCAACTAGCCCCGGTCTCCCCTACTCACATTTGTGAAAATTGCAACACCATGAAGGAAACATCAGAATGGAAGGAAATTTATTACACACTTACTAATAGAGGATACAAACAAAGGATTAAAGTTTCAGAGCAATGCAACAACAGCATTTCCAAAAAACTGTATGGTGTAAATCCTCCACGAGCTGTAATAAGAGTTGTATACGCCCTTGCATCGAATCAAACAGTTCCTCGGTATTGGCTGACAATGACGGACTAGCTGCCGAGTGACCAAATCCCAGACATCATCAATAGGTAACATATCGGGCGAACATGAAGCCCACGGAAGGACGGGTATCTGCCTTGCTTCGAGACGGCCTGGACATTTCTGGCAACATGTGGTCGGGTGTTGTCTTGTTGGACTATGGCTCCAGGAGTGTTCTGAAGGATGGCCACGACTTCAGCATCCACAGCTTTCCTAATGTAGCAGTTGCTGTTGAGAGTGCCCGCCATTCATAGCAGCCGAGATCGCCTAAGATACCCAATTGCTCCCCAAACCATCACGCCTATCGTTCATGCAGTATGACGTGGACAATGCATCTGGAAGATGGCGCTCACCTTGATATCGTCTAATATGTATGAAGCCATCATTGTAATCTAAGCTGAAGCGGGATTCGGCCGAAAACACAACATGGTACCAATCTGCACGCCAGTGGGTGTGTTCGTGAGCCAACTGTAGCCTGATGCATCGGTGGTTCAGGCCCAAGGGAATCCTCAGCAAAGGAATGCATGCACGTTGTACTCTGAACAACAGACACCGTTGAACCAGACAATGTCAGGCCTGTTGCAGTGTTCCAAGGTTGTGCTCAAACTTGTCGCTTCAGTTTCCCATTAGTTATATGTAACAAAATCAAAGCAGATCGTCAACATAAATCTAAAATTGAAGTTTCCGCCTCCTAAGATAATTACGATAACTCACAGAAGAATGGACAGAAAGGCTTGTTTCGAATTAAGTTTAGATTTAAAGTTTCTGGGTTATTTTGTTGTTCATAGATTCTTATGCTCTAGAACTATGATATTCTCATCCCTGCTCTTAGGTTTTCTTATTTTTCCTTATTTTATATTGAGCACAGAAGTAAATTTTCTTTGAGCATAGAAAACGTTTGTTCCTTTAATAATTTTTATATATGAAATCACTAATATATTTTTGCAAAATTATAGCTGGTTGTTAAAAAATATTAATCTTTAATATGTTGTACTGAATATAAATAATGCAATTTTATTTCAGATGCTTGCCCTAGGCCTTAGTATTTATGTATACAAAAGATTTATGTACAGGTAAATTGAATATTTTAAATTCAGCACGAATAAACTTCCTGGTGCATGGTTAAAAGTAAATTATATCTAAGGATATGCAAAAAAAAAGGGGGTGAATACCACTGCTGTAGAATCATGAAAAGTGAACTGAGTCTGGGCTGCGGACTGGAGGACCCGAATTCAATTTCTGGCGGAGAATAAGGATTTCTTTCCTTACATATTTCTTTTCAGACGTGTCCTAGAATTCACCAATCTCTATAAAATGGGAACTGACTGATACCTTTAATTCCGGTGGTTGCGAATCGTAGGGGAATTTACCGCCAATGTGGCTTGTAAAATTACATCTGTTGATTTTTTAAAATATATATAAATGGGTCATGGAATGACAAACCAAAACCTTTGTATTCTTATCAAGTGGACATAAAAAATAAATTGACAGATTTTTCAGAAAGAGCATTTTTAAGAATGCAGTCTTTAAGATTTTTAGGAAATCCTTGTTCAACTTTTCTTTCAGGAAGTATTTATTGTCCATATTTTGCATTTATGAAGCTTTGAGAAACTTACACAGTATCTTTTTTTTATTGATTTTTTTGAAGCTCAACTGTGGATCCTGCAACAGTTATTTAAGTGGCTGATGCCTCAGTCGAGTGGCTCCGATATCAGAGTGGTGGTATCTGCAGATAGGTCCCCCACTGCTATCGGGATGGATTTCGTGGAGATTGATAGAGGGAAGAGACAGGGGTAGTTGTCATCATTTGCATGGAGAGGGAACCAGATAAACACCGTCTTGGCTAAGTGCCGGGAGAGGAGATAGAGTCCAAATCAGATTGTAGGTGAGTCGTTAGCGGTCGGAGTAAGAACTGTCACTCAAAGAAACCTGAGAATTGTGTCGCTTATCTTTGCCGTTGTCCATCGATTG
>JAFIDM010000004.1:43043462-43054140 GCA_023159025.1 Thereuonema tuberculata | reverse complement strand
AGGATTTGGGTTCTTGGAATCTCGCTGCTAATCATTCAAAGGAATGAAGTGACAGGCATGGTCAAAAATTCCCCGTAAAGGCTTGGCTTTCTTATAGTAAAGGGGCGGGGCTGAAAAGACAACACGATGGCTTGCAAAATGGAGAAGAAAGATGCTTTTGTCCATTTTTGAGGTGACGAGTTATCCGGAATAGAATTAAATTTGGTTACGATTAAAAGATGGTTATTTTACATTATTGTGTATGAGACCTTGTTGGGACCAAAGGAAAATGACGACTTAAACGGAGTGACGACTTATCCGGGTAACGACTTAACAAGGTTTTACTGTATTTTAAATCTATTTATTTCTGCACTTGATTCTCCATTTATGAAGTCTTCTTCTTTACATATATAGGAAAGATAAAAACACTTCCTTCATCTTCATCACAATTAGTAGCTAAATCTCAGCCAGTCAGTATTATATCTCTAGAACACCGATCCCTTACCATTTGTCCTGTACATCGTTTATGATCCTAATAGTAGACATGGCGGCGTTCGTTCGTTTGTAGATCCTTGATAACATGGCTCGATATCCTCATTCGAGTCCTACAAAGAAAACTCAAAACACAATCTTAATGCTTTCATCAGCTTCATATTACAGCATTAATAAATTATAATTTGTAGATAACTAAATTTATACTTTCAATTATATTCGAAGGATATCTTCTCCATAAAATCATCATCACGTCAGTTGTCTCTCCATTACGGAAAGAATAATTTTTGGAATGATTAACAATAAAAACGTATTCATCTCCACCGTTCCATGAAAAACAAAACAGTTCTTATGACTATCATTCTTCTGATATAACAAACAGTACATTATTTCGTTTCTCTCTATAGTTAGCAACAAAACCTTTTTGTAGATTCTTGTACTTCAGTGGTTCTTAAAATATGCATTATCATTTTTAATCTAATTCAATTAAAAAAATATCAAATTTTTGCCACTAATTTTTATGATAACTGAAATTATCAAAAACACCTCTTAATTTGTACTTTTTCTATCATTTAAAATAAATTTGAGAGTTTCGATCTATTTTATACCACAACGAAAAGATTCATTTCTTAACATTTAGAGTTTGTACCATTTCGTGATGTCGACTCAGTACTAATCCTTTAGTTAATATGTCGGCCCTGTTATATCTGGATTCAACATAGGTCAAACTTTTATCTCTTTTAGCTACATAATCCTTAATGATATGGTACTTGAGTTTTACATGTCTGCTCTTTGTCTGGTTGTATGTGTCATTGATCATCTTAATAGTCGGCTAGTTGTCGCAATTCAGTTGTGTTTTTTTCTGCGATGTCTATAAATTTCATTTCAGATAATACAATTTAGCAACTCATTATGCAGTTACAACAGTCACAGTATGCTATTAATCCTGCTTCCTGTGATGAATAGGAGACCAAAGATTGTTTTCTAGTTAACCATGAAATATACAGTACAATTCCTTAGAAACAATATATAACCCGAAGTCGATTTTCCCGAAGTTGATTTCTATTCGCAAAACTGGCATCATAGTATCCCACCAATTCATTACTGCTATATGTAAATATTAATCTGTGTGATTTCGTCCTTTTAAATATCTTATGGTACATTTTACTTTTACATAATCGTTGGACGATGGTCTATTGCTTTTCTCAGCACATCGATTAACTGCATAAGTGTTGTCTGGACGACTGCTATTGCTCAAAAAGATAAGACTACCAATGATACTACTTTAAATAATCCTCACTGTTAAGTAGCATTGATTCTCCTTCAGTATCACTTAACTCTTTACTATCTTCAACGTAAGGGGTACCCACGATTTTGCATTCATACATTTGATATTTAGTTAATATTTCTGTTATGAAGTTTTCTTGTGAAATAGAGAATTGTTGATTGTCAATATCATAGGTGATCTTCATCTCTAAATACTCATCTGTTTGCCCAAGATCCTTTCTTCCGAAAAGATGATGCAAATCTTTCTTGATTTTTGTGATTATAGATATATCCTTACCGATGACCAATATATCATCAATATAAACTAGTAGGATATACAAATCTTTTCCATTCTTGTTGACAAATATGCAAGGCTCCGTCTTTAACGCATTATACTCTCTTGAAGTGTAATGTCATAGTTAAGTCATAATTTTTCTCGTATATTCTCTAAGTGTCGCATACTTGCTTGAGACTGTATAGCGATTTAACCAATTTAAGTCCATCAAATTGTGGATTCTTCAACTTTACACCTTTTGGTACCTCAAGATACACATCATTGTCTATTAACCCATTAAGATAAGCACTGTTGATATCACATTGGTGAATATTTAACTTGTACTTGAAAGATAGCGCTAGTAGTAATCTCAGGATGCTCAGACTTTGTGTTGGAGTGTATGTTTTATCGTAGTTAATGCCGGATTTCTGTAGAAAACCATTTTCTACCAGTCTACTCGTATATTTTATGATTTTATCTTGAGTGTTCTTCTTTTTTCGGAAACCCGTTTAGTGGAAAGTGGTGTGACATATTCTGGAATTCTCGTTTCAATCCAAGTTTCATTTTGAATGATGGCCTTTAGTTCGTCTTGAATGGCCTTACTCCATTTTTTGACTATCCTGGCAATTAATCGCCTCTTCATACATAGTAGTTGTATCACTTGAAATTGTCGCATTTACTCTTGCATACCGAGGTCATGGAATTCTTCTATTTCGGAGTACCTTGAACTCGTTGTCAGACTCTTCATCTAACAAATTGGTATATCTTCATCGCTATGCTGCGATCCATCATCTGAAACAAGGATTTCTTCGTCATCGATTTCTTGCAAATCTTGATCTTCTTCCGAAGAAGTATTATTCTCGGATACTTCCTTATGAGGTGGTATTGAAAACTTATCAAGTTCTCCGACTTCTCTTGGATGATTTCAACAATTCACTCCCACTTTTGTTTTCATTTACGTAGACGTTTCTTGTTATTATTATGACCTTATTTGATTGAATATCATATATAAAATATCCCCTGGTTGTTACTGAGTAACCCAGCAATATACAGGGTGGTCCAAAAGGTGACGTCCAAAACTTTTTTTTAGATTCCTGACATCTGGGGGTACAAGGAAATACCCCGTGTGTGTAATGGTTTTTTGTGTAGTTTTCGAGTTATGAGTACTTTTGTATATTTTATGAATTTTCGATGGAACCACCGTCAGCGATGATGTATGTTGCAAAATATGGAATATGTTGTGAATGTTTTTGATGTAACATACTCCGAATAATGTATACTGTCACATAGAAAATACCCAGCGTCCTACCAATAAGGGAAGGTTTACAAATTTCAATCGAAACTGAGAAATGTAGGGTAGAGTGAGACAGAGTGCAATTTTGAACATAATGCATGATATCCCTCTGAAAAAACACAAAAAAATAAAAATTGTAATGCGGGGCCTCGCTGAGAAACAGGGTTTTTCAGTTTCAAGAAATAATGGTTTGTGCTCGTCAGATGTAATATTAAAATTAATCGATCGCTTACCGTTCATCTGGCATGCAACACGCGTTGATACGGTGGCGTAAATACGAATGTATATACAACATCCAAGTAACTCACCTGACTTCAGTATCCTTATAACTGAGGTTCGGGGTACCCCTGTCCTTCTGGTGATTGCTCTGGTGCTAGTATTTGGATCGTTTTTCACCTTTTCAAGACTTCATCCCGAACATCTGGATCTTCTCTGGTTACTCCCTCCTGAGTTGTCCTTCGGCCAGGAACTCGTCCGGCCATCAGCGTATTGTGTGTATTAATGAACACTCTGTGATCCGGATAATGCTCCCGTTTGTCTCCTCGCCGTTCTAGTTGATCTCGGTAAAGCCTTGCCGCTAAACGACCATTTCCTTGGGCAACACCGTAAAAATAATGGATCTCTGCGTATACACTCAATGAGTAGCTCATGTTGCAACACAAAGGCCCAAATCACACGGTAATCAGAGTCTGCACAGATCAAGCAGTCACAGGGCGAATCAGAGTCCAGTTCGCAAGCGAGAGTTGGACTGTATCATACAGTAACGTACACGACAGTAGGAACAGTAGTACTACGACAGGAAGCTTGGAACAACTGCGGAATGCGACGTGTTGATGTCTCGGTTATTGCCGACGAACAGCGCAAGCCGACCGATGAGAGCTTGAGGCCGCGCTACAGACGATTCAGTACAGCACCTCCTGTCATTCTTTGGCGCGTGTGATGTCCATTGTTTACCTACGTAATGTAGGACAGTTTCACCTTTGTTCAGTGGAAGGCTGATTCCTGCTAACATATGCCTATTATTCACCAGATTTAAACCCAAGTGATTTTTTTTCTCTGGGGATATTACAAAGAGATGGTGTATGCGCGCGAAACCAATACCGAAGCAGAGCTGCGAGAACAATTACGACAGGCCGAAATACGAATCAGAGCAAATGCAGGTGCTTTTCGACGTTTGCAACAAAATTTTGTAAGGCGTTGTCGACTATGTATTGAAGCGGGAAGGAGACATTTAGAACATTTATTGTAAAATACAGTTGTTTCTAACATTTGTATTTGTTTTCTTACTTAGGAATACTGCTCCTTGAATTACCCACCTTAATTATTAGTTATCGATAGTAACGGTATCAAATCATAACATAAATTATACGTTTTATCATTCTTTCCTCAATCTACATTCATTTGGTAATGTTTATTTTGGTAACTGAGCAATTTCCTTGCTTCATAATCTTGTGAATGGCACGTTTACCAATAATACTACCTCGGACAGTTTCACCTTTGTACATTTGAAGGCTGATTTAGGCTACAACATGCCTATTAAGCATAATTTTTTTTCATAATGTAGGAAGCTTAGGGTTCCGCGAAGTTTTCCACTGCCTTCGATATCATGGAACGTTGTTTTTAATTTTTTTTTATGTTCAAAATTGCACTCTGTCTCACTCTACCCTACATTTCTCAGTTTCGATTGAAATTTGTAAACCTTCCCTTATTGGTAGGACGCTGGGTATTTTCTATGTGACAGTATACATTATTCGGAGTATGTTACGACAAAAACATTCACAACATATTCCATATTTTGCAACATACATCAGTTTGACGTTGGTTCCATCGAAAATTCACAAAATATACAGAAGTACTCATACCTCGAAAACTACACAAAAAACCATTACACACATGGAGTATTTCCTTGTACCCCCAGATGTCAGGAATCTGGGGGTAAAAAAAATTTTGGAGTCACCTTTTGGATCACCCTGTATCTTTTTTGTCTCTGCTAGAAAATTTGTTCTTTATTTGACCCTTAGTTCTTTGATGTACGCAGTGCTTCCGAATTGCTTTAGGTGTTTGGCACATGAAGCATATCTGTTCTTAAACCATCTTGCCAATGGTATTTGAAAACTAAAACTCTCGTGGGGTGTTCTATTAATGGTGTAATTTGCACTCAAGATTGAATACGGCCAAAAAGACAATGGTAATTCAGCATCCAACAAAATTGTTCTTGCATTTTCCATAATTGTTCTGTTAAAACATTCTGCTATACCATTCTGTTGTGGCTGGTAAGACGATGACTGATGAAGGCGTATTCCGTTTTCTCTGACAAAGTCCTTAATTTTTGAGTTTACAAATTCAGAACCTTGGTCGGTCAAAATGGATGTGACTTGGTTTCCAGTTGATCTTTCAGCGAAGTTTACGAAATTCATTAAGTTTTCCGTAACTTCTTCCTTATGCTTCATCAGGTAAATGAAACTACGCCTTGAATAATCATCGATGAATGTTAATATATAACGAAGATTCTCGGGATTAGTTAATTTTATCGGTCCACATATGTCTGAGTGGCCTAGCTCCAAAAGTTGATTTGTTCTTATAGATCCTAATTTTTTACGATGTACATCCATCATCTTACTATACATACAGCTTTCGCAGAATCTGTTTTCGTTAGGGATACTGAGACGTTCCATATCCCTTAACAAGTTTTTATCTTTTGTAAGTCTCGTCTTCTTGAGAGATATGTGTCCTAGTCGTGCATGCCAGAGTTGGAGTTGATCGTGAGACAACTCGTTAAAATGAGAATGAGTCCCTCTCAAAATCACACAACCATCAACTTCAAAAAGGTTGTTCTTTCTGATTCCTATCATACATATCCTTTTCTTCTGATTCGAAACAACGTATCTGTTCTTCGAAATTTGATGATAACCTTTTGATGCTAATTACCCTACAGAAATTAGATTTACACTCATATTAGGTGTATGGTAGGTGTTTTTTTTTTGGATTTCAACAATTTGATATCTACCTTCTGGCAGCCGGGTTTTTAAATTTACAATACTGCGACCGATGGCTTGGGTTGAAGTGTTATTCGAACTATATACATTTATGGGCTTTTCCTGAATCTCATAATGATCAAAAAATTCTCTATGTTTAAAAATGTTATTCGTACTTGCACTGTCAAAATACCATATATCTCCCTAGATATTACTGATATTTTTATTTTCGAAAACACTTAATATTCCGAAAAAAGATTTATTATCACCTTCTTTCCTTCTGTCTGTTTTACTCTTATCTTTAACAGTTTCTCTTTTATTGCGACAATATTTGCTAATGTGTCCTATTTTATCACACTTGAAGTATCTATGGCTAAAACTTACTTTAGTGACAGTCTTCTTTACACAGTTATTTGATATCGTGTTAAACCTAGCTTTTACACAATGACACTGATTCGACAACAAATCAATCTGATTTTCAGAGGTTTTATTCCGTTTGTATTCCTGGAGGATAGTATTAATGAGCAGTTCAGAATTAAAAGCTGGCCTGCTTTTGCAACGACAATAAGCTTTGAATGCAAGGTCGATACTCATTCGAAAGACCCAAAAAAAATAATCCAACAAATCTCTCAGTCATCTATATGCCTTCTTTCTGTTCTGTTTGTGAGATTATCATTTGTAGTTTTATGATCTTACTCGGGATATCTTCATTTTCAGACATCTTGCTAGTTATATATAATGTAATGTAATGTGGTGAATGTGGGTGGCTTGACAGCCGAGCACCGCGACCTGAAAGATCTATTGTGCTAAAAACCGAACTCGTAATTATACCCACAGCTTTTTCTACTTTCATTTAAAGCTTCCGGCGTTTTTCAACATCATCAATATCAATTACTTCTTGCATGGAACTATTTGCTAACACCATAAGCCTTCCCTCTGCAACGCTGTTCTAATTGCAATCTGCCATCGAAGGCAATTATCCCCGTCGAACATCAACATATTGCTCGCCATAACGATAGTGTATATCTATCTATTTCTGCACTTGATTGTCCATTTATGAAGTCTTCATCTTTACATATATAGGAAAGATAAAAACACTTACTTTATCTTCATCACAATTAGTAGCTAAATCTCAGCCAGTCAGTATTATATCTCTAGAACACCGATCCCTTACCATTTGTCCTGTACATCGTTTGTGATCCTAAAAGTAGACATAGTGACGTTCCTTTGTTTGTAGATCCTTGACAACATGGCTCGAAATCCTCATTCAAGTCCTACAAATAAAACTCAAAACACAATCTTAATGCTTTCATCAGCTTCATATTACAGCATTAATAATTTGCTATTAACAGATAACTAAATTTATACTTCCAGTTACCGAAGTATTACACTTCGAAGGATATATTTTGCATAAAATCATCATCACGTCAGTTGTCTATCCATTACGGAAACAATATTTTTTGGAATGATTAACAATAAAAACGTATTCATCTCCAGGTTCCATAAAAAACAAAACAGTTCTCATGACTATCATTCTTTTGATATAACAAACACTACATTATTTCGTTTCTCCCTTTAGATAGCAACAAAACCTTTATGTAGATTCTTGTACTTCAATGGTTCATGAAATATGCCATTATCCTTTTTAATCCAATTCAATTAAAAAAATCAAATTGTTGCCACTAATTTCTGTTATAAGTTTTTGATAATGGAAACAAAATGGCGCAAAGGTAACAAGAGAAACCATCGAATCATATTTTATGAAGTTATTTGGAACTTTTAATGCTTCAGTGGCTAATAATAATAATAATGGATACAGTAATAACATTACATTACATGAGTATGCGGTATAGTAGAAGAGATTGATTTATGAACACATCAGAAGTAAGATGTATCAACAAATCACGCCCAATGAAGATACGATGTAACTTCAGCACGCAATCAGAAGTTGAATATTAATATATTGCGTTCATTGGTTGTAGAAAATTTATTTTACTGTAAACTGTTGAATCTTTGTAGTCAAAATTATGTTGATGAAGGACCACAGCATAGGAGCCCGAAGCTCTATGTTAAGTAGTTTTGATTTATAAACTTAATTTTATTCTATATAATTGTGTGCTAATTTTATTAATTTAAATGTAATAACAATGCAACCATAATAGTAATAATGATAATAACACATATATATTACAATTTTCTCAAGACTTGATGTTTTAAAGAATTGCTTAAATACACTATCTATTTTTAGGTTTTGTTTTGGGATCTGATTGCTGTAGCAGAGTCTTTATGATACGAATTATCAAAAGGGGATTTTGACCATCTCGCTACATTATTTATATTATTTATTTATTTTCAGGTTTCACAATGTCTTTGACATCTTCCTGTACCCATTTTATGCCTGTATCATCCTTTTCCATTCCTCTCTATCTTCCCAAGCCCCATCCTTTAATCTTTTTTCTTTCATTAGGCTACTTCATTTATTCCTTGCATCCATGTCAGTTTTGGTCTTCCTCTCTTCCTTTTTCCTGTTGGTATCCATTCATGTATCTTCTTCGGCAACCTTTCTTCTTTCATCCTCTTCATATGACCAATCCATCTTAATTTTTTACAAATTCTGCATGGGATCCTTGCACTTTCATTTTTTCTTTTAGGATTGTATTTTTAATTTTGTCCCTCCTTGAAATTCTTGCTGATCTCCGCCAGTGGCATTTATATCATCTTCATGATTTCCATTTTTATTTATTTTGACTCCTAAATATGTGTATTCAGTGCACTGATTTATAATTCCTTTTCCAAAACGAGATTTTTTGAAGGTGCACCTATTGCCATATAGTTTGTTTTCTTGTATTAATATTTAGATCCCATTTCTCATATTCCTCTATCAATTTCCTTGCCATGTATTCTATGTCTTCGTAATCTTCTGCAATCACCAATTGGTCATCAGCAAATAATAGTGTATATATGGTTTCATCTGCTAATAACAATCCCATCTGTGAGCATTTCTTTTTCCAAGTGATTAGGGCATTTTGGAGATATATTTTAAATAAAATAGGGGATATAGAACATCCTTGCCGTAGTCCTTTAGTGACATAGAATCCAGGTGAAATCTTATTCTACATTTTAATTTTTGTATATGATTTATCATCTAAGTTTTTTTATAGCTTGGATAATGGTACTATTTATTTTGTAATGTTTCAAGGTTTCCCATAGTTTGATCCATGGCACACTGTCATATGCTGTTTTCACAAACAACAAATGTATAGGTTTAATAATAACAAAATTTAACGTGCCGTAATAACAAATCGTAAAAGCCAACTATATCGGCACATACATAAGCACAACGCATGCCTATATATTGGAAATTCTAAAAGAGCATTGGCTATTCGGATGAAAGAGCACGAGACTGCAGTAAAAACCGAAAATCTGTGTTATAGTACAGCCTCCCTCTGCAAAACAATGAGCCATTCCATTGACACAGAGAATGTCGTGATTTTCGGAAAGAGAAAAATCAGATATTTAAGAGAGTTTTTTGAATCTGGCATGATCAGACTCTTGGGAAGCTATAATCAAGATTTATCAACTAAAAACATATTGGAATACGGATTATAGATACTGAGGGGAAAAAAAAAGAAAAAAAAAAAAATTGGGTTTTTATTTTCATTACAGCGCTCCTCGTTTTATTGAAAGCAGACGAATTATTTCCACAAAGTTTGGCGATTGGCCACCAGATGATGGCGTGTTAAGACTATTCATTGTGCCTTTCTCAGTTCTTTTGCTTGATAATGAAACTTAAAATAGAAGTTTCGAATGCGTACGCTGATGTTTTAATGTAAGTTTTTATCCTTTTTTATGTATGTGCCGATATAGTTGGCTTTTACAAAATGTATAGGTTGTTCAAAAGCAGTTCTTTTTTCAATAAGTTGTCGTATACTAAATATATGATCAATAGTCGATCGTCCTGCCCTAAATCCTGCTTGCTCCTCTGTTTCTATCAAATTTTATTCTTGTTCTAAGAAATGTTTTAATATTTTTCCATATATACGCCTGAAGATGCTTGTTACTGTAATCCCTCTGTAGTTCTTACAGTGATTTCTGTTTCCTTTCTTGTGTATAACCGATATTAGTCCAATTTTCCAGTCATTTGGTGCTGGTTCTACATTATAAGAAGTTAATATCTTCTTCTAAAGAAATGAGGGATCTTTTCCATCATTGCATCCTTACTGTCAAAGATCTCAAGGTGGGTTGTAATTCCAATGCCCATCATATTTTCTCGAGCAGTAAAGACGTTAGCAATAGCAGTGAGTTCCTTATCTAATGGTTACTAATTACAAACCTTGGTCAGGAATATTAATGTGCGGTAAATAACGCTAAAATAATGACCAACACCGCACAATATAT
>JAFIDM010000004.1:43020219-43041949 GCA_023159025.1 Thereuonema tuberculata | reverse complement strand
ATGCCACCTAGTAAAATACTGGATCTCAACCTTTTAATATTTTCCTAATGTTCTTTTTATTTTTTTTAAATTTTAATTTTTCCGTTAGTTAATGATGCGGATATTTGTCACAGAACGCATACTGGTTTAGCAGAGCGTACCGATATAGTAATGCTGAGACAATGAAAAATTTAAAAAATAATTTAATATCGTAAATATTAAATTGTAATGGTACAATACTTTTCAAAGTTTTACTTTACTTCCAACAATGCTAAGTAACAATGCTTGTTACATTCCCTAATCATAACTTTATGATTAATATCACAAAATATCTTTATACACTTTTATAAAACAATAACTCATATAAATGTGATCACTGACTCTTAAGTTTTCTATCCTAGTTATTTCTAATTAACTTTATCACAACTATGTACACACATGACTTATGATTATTCAACACAATAAACTCTTTACAATTTTAGTTATTTTTACTATTTAATTTTTACTTATGGTTTTCACCGAAGTGAGCATAACTTATTATTCCCTCAATTGATAAGCCTTTATCACTTGTATGAGACCTTCAATTATATTCCTATAATTAATCAGTTTATTTTTAATCAGTTGTATTAATATTTACAATACTGATAATAATAATGGACTTTTTCACCTATGTGAATAACTTTCAAATCTGGTATTGTTTAACTTTAATAATACTAACCTATCGCTCATCAATTTGAAATATTTTACTCATACACAAAAACTATCAACTGCATTGACCATAGTTGATTCACTAATATTTATGTTTCTTTCTCTTGAAACCTCTGAGCACTTATTCCCTTTAAGAATAAAGAATATCAGTACTTACAATTTGTTGTCTTCAATGGCTTTCACCTGCGGAAGGACCGTTGACATCTGGTAAGCACTGAAACACACATTACTTCAATCTTTGAAGTTGGCACTAAAAAGTTCTTAATTTCACTTTTAATATTTGCACTAGGATAGCTTATTCACACACACTATATCTTGTACTAATACTCTTCTATAGAGATGTCTTCACTGACGATCTGTCTTCGTTCTTCCTTGAAGCTGGTTTTCACTTTAGTAGGCACAAATGAATAAAGTTCACACTTCGTATCTCCGTGTTGGAATTCCCGGTTAGGTTCGAGTTTTCAATTACTCCTTATAATTATTCGGAATTACAAATCTTCCTGTATTACTTTGCAACGGTGAAGTTAGGCTTTGAATTCTAGGAATGGTTTCTTCCTTTTATTTTTATCTAAGACATGAGTCTCTCGCCTGAATTTAAATATTCCAATATTAAGAATGAAATTCGTTATTCATTCTCTTCTTAGATTTAAACTGTTCCAAACTTCTCTTGCTTCTATTTTTCTCCTAAAACGGCTGCACTCCGAAAATGTTAGGAAAATGGTTTTAATATTAGTCCGGGTAATTTCTCCGTATTTATATTACGGCTTGCAATAATATAATATCATTAATTAATAGTCCTTCACCTACTAATCCAATGGAAAGCTCCGGCATCTCAAATAAAGTTGAAATCTGTCTCACGATAAACTTCTATCGCTACAATCTTAATCTTCAACTTTAACTCAATATTCATTAATATAATAATCGACTTTAATCCACAACTTCTAGTTTTCACCTTTTACTTTAGAAACGATAGTCTCTGATAAGCTTACGAGCTTGCCTTCGATGTCTCCTCTCTTCAGAGTGGACGCTCCTTACTGGTAACGTATTAATAATTAAATACAGTTCTATTTGTCTTCTTTGAATCGCTTCAATTCGAAATAAATATTATTTTCCTACTGTTCTATTCGGATTGAATATTTCCAGATATAATTTCCAGAGTTACACTTGGTAGCCGGTTCCATTTTGAATCGGGTCTGGTTAGCTTTACCGCCAACCTTCTCTACACACCCGTTCAGTTCAAACTTCAAGATTCGAGTCAACTACTGTTCTCAATCGCTATCACATGATCACACCTTTAATGTAATAGCTTAATTTACATATTCAAATTAAACTCCTTAATTCGAATAAAAAAAAATAATAAATTTCTTTTCAAGCACAAAATAAATTACAGTAAAACCCCGCTAATCCGGCATCCGATAATCCGGCACATTCAATAATCCGGCATCGGTCTAAGGGTTTTTTTTACACTGAATAAACCTTCCGGGCGCGTTCGGGAGAGTTCGGGCGCGTTCGGCAGAGTTCGCGGGCAATCGGCTGAGGTCGGGCGTTCTCGGCAGTGTACTTTATGTACTGTATTAAAATATAATACTACATAAAAATATATTTTGTTGTTTTGTTTTTAACATTTTCCATCACTACCGAAATCAGAGAAATCACAATAGAACGCGGAAAAATGGCCTGATACCTATTAATATCCCTTTTGACACTATCTTAGCAGTATTTCCACTATCCTCGCAATAAAGGCTATTTTTAGACGGCGCTCAGTAATCCGGCATTTTCGGTAATCCGGCACTGCCGAAGTCCCGCACGTGCCGGATTACCGAGTGTCTACTGTACTTTTAATTAAATTCACATTTTAACTAATTTAAATTTTTATTATTGGGGAAATAAAATTTAAATTTCTTCAACAGTTAATGTTTTTCCTTCTTGTTGTTATTTTTAATTTTTTTATTATTATGGGTCGTTATTTTTAATTTTTTTATTATTATGGGTCGCCCTTAAATTTATGGCACAAAATTATGTTCACTAGTTTATATATTTTTTTAACTTCAAAGAGACTAATGTAGATAAAAATACCAACTGCTTGAATAGGTGTATAGTTAATAATATAAAATGAAAAAAAAAATATTCTTCACTGCCGTTGATGATTTTGGTCGTAGCTCTTTACTTACTGGCTCTGCTTTTACCACAATCAAAAGGAATCGTTCATATAATATGCAGGAGATTTTATTTTATTTATTTGGAATAAATAAATATTATTATTATTTTTGAATGCTTTAAATAGCATTCAAACAAATTAATGGAAGAAAATTTAAATAATGCAACGTACTAATTATGTCAGCGATCAACTTGTCTAAGAGAGGCAAGACTGCCTCGTTTTGGAACAGTAAGGTTAAACAGAGTAGAGACATTATGAGTAGGAGTTTCGTTCTTGGAAAGCCAGAGGTCGCAACGAGCAAGACACATCGTGACGTGAGAGAAAAAGCAGAAGTGGAATACGTCACCACTAGGAAAGTTCCGATTGGGGAAGGGAGCTCAGCGAATAGCGTTATGAAGACGGGAGCCTTAAGTTCTGGTGGTATGTTTAAAGGGCTACGCAGATATGATACGAGCCACATAGAGATTAGAAACCAACGAACTCAATAAACTGTAAGTAAGAAACTAATTATAAATATTCCATTGAGGGTTGTTACACCGAATCCGTGAAATTGTCTATTGTGTGAAATAGGCAAAAAATTGCCGAATTCATGAAAAGTGCAAGCCCGTTGCTTTATTCATCAAATGGGCAAGTTAGCTGCCGAATGCGTGCATTGGGCAATGTATGGAATTCTTAAATTGCCATTATAGAATTTAATTTGTATTGTCCATATTATATAGAATACTTGATATATTTATTATTCTCATATTTTCTAAGTTTTCAGAATCCTTGTTTTGAATTTAAGCACAACGGTGACAGCTGTGTAATGTGTTCAAACAAACTCGCAAGCGAAGCAACTGAACTACTAGTGCGCTTGCGCGTGTGCAGTGCAGTGCGCCGGTGCACATGCGAACGTAACATATTGAAAATCGACCATTGCCATACGATGATTACGCACGATGGAAATCGTGAAAATACCTTCTAATAAAATTAGTACAACATCATATTACAGTTATAGACTTTTTTAGCGTGGCGAATGAAAATGAATGATATTTTATTACTTATTGACATTATATTTTTATAAATCAAATGACATTTGGTTTACTTAAAGATGTCGTTTTTCTTTCTATTTTCTTACAATTGTACGTCCTTTAACTGGACGTTTCAAGCTATTTTTAAGGTTGCCGAAATTCGATTGTGAAAAAACTTCCTTTAGGCCGCTGGCCATTGTTTCTCTTTTTCTCCATTCTCCTTTTTCTTCATTGAATAAATATGTAAATGTAAACGTCAAAACAAACCATTTGTGAACGGTTAGTTGCAAAAAACATCACTGGAGCGCCACTGTCGAGTTTGCTCAATGCATGAAAAAAAAGCAATAACATTTATGCCCAATGCACGCATTCGGCAGCTAACTTGCCCATTTCATGAATAAAGCAACCGGCTTGCACTTTTTATGAATTCGGTAATTTTTTGCCAATTTCATGCAATAGGCAATTTCACGGATTCGGTGTAACAACGGTTTATCAAGCATTGGATTTGGTTTGGCGAGTACACTTGGAAAGACGGAGTCCCAAGAAGCTAATCACATGACTGTTAGTAATAATTGAAGAGAATAGTGAATTTAAATTGACTGTTTGATTTAAAGTTATTGTATAGAATATTAGTATTAATTATTTATTGGAAGAATGATTAGAAGATTAATTTCATCAGAGCTACTAAAGTCAAGTAGAGGAACAATGAGTAAACTTTTGTTAAAATGGGATCGTCCGCAAGTCGCGTGAACTGATTCGATTATTATTTATGCTTTAAATCAAAGCTTACTAATTTAAGTTGTGAATAGGAAATTATTTATGAAGAATGAAATTATTACAGAAGTGAACTTTTAGTAATTTCCGTGTTCCAAGGAATCAATGTGAGAAGCTACGTCAACATGGAATGGCGTAATAGTGAACTGAAACTAGAGATAAATTAATCAACTGTATGCAGATTAAATATATTCGCACAAGTAAAAAGACTAGTAATTATGTCGCAAAGGTGAAAAGCTAAAACCTGATAAATTATTTCACACAAGTGAAAAGCCTAGTAATTATTTCACACAGTGAAAAGTATAAAAACCAATTAATTATTTCACACGGGTGAAAAGCTAAATGCAGATTAATTATTTTGAAAAGGTGAAAAGCTAAAAGCTGATAAATTATTTCACAAAAGTGAAAAACCTAGTAATTATTTCACACAGGTGAAAAGTATAAAAACCAATTAATTATTTCACACGGGTGAAAACTAAATGCAGATTAATTATTCTGCACAGGTGAAAAGCCAGTTACCTGAGTTTATTAATACGAATGGTATTAGAGAAATATAAGGAAGCCATATTGAACTGTAGCGTGTTAATATTTATAGGAGAAGTAATTGTATTAAATACATTTTATATTTTAATTACAAGACAGAATTATGAAGCTGAAGAAACTTTAAAATTTCCTGAACTATTATCATCAGAATTGTATCAGCATCATAATTAAATTCACTTAGTAATTTCTTTATCTCAAAACAATAGTAGTACTTTGCTAATCCCAGTAAAAGGTTATTATTCTAGTCAATAGATTATTAGACCTTTCCAAACTATCAAAGCGAGAATATTTTCATAATATATATTATATTATACCCCTTCTTTCAGCTTTGTTCTTTCTTACATTGACCCGTAGTAGGCCCTATTCAGTTGAGTGTGTGCCGGTGCAGTTGGTAATGTTCGAACCATGGCAGATCTTACTCGGTTTTGGGAATAACGTAAAGTTTCAAAATGTGCCGGCTTTATCATTTCTTAATGACCATTTCAGTTAAGGGAATTCCTTTAATTCGAATCTTATTCAACAGTCTATGTGGATAACTTTTTTACCATGTTTCCAAGCTTTGCATACATTTTTCTTTAGATCATCGTTTATTTATAACTCCTCTATCCCTTTGAAAAATTCTTTTTCGTAATTATACTGAGTTTCAGATATATGTCCCAATATTTTATGCCAAAGTTTAACAAGAGTCTCATTAGCAGTGTTAAACTTCCATTCACCATTTGAATACGACAGATGTAGTCCATTGATCTCATACAGTCCATTTCGAAGTTGTCTCTTTTTAATTTCGGTTCTACCATGCTCTGTCTTTAATCTCGAAGCTTATATAAAGTCAATCCATTCCAGGAAAATAGTAGACATTACATACTCGTCCTTTTGTTTCCTATTCGGGGATAACAAGGCAATAAACTTCAACCGCTCATGGTGATTCTTTAAATGCTCCATGTACTTCTATCGGTTTTGTGAATTCTTTATACCCATGAATAAAGTCTTTCTGAATGATATGTGATATGTTGACTTGCTGACAATGAACAATCGATTAGCATCATATTTGTCATTATTCAGCCCCTCTTTATCTTGCGTGCACCATTTATATGTAGTAAAGTTGGGAGAGATGACACATGTAATGTAACTTCAAGAAGGGTTTACAGTAGACTGCAGCGCATCAAATGAGCAAAATCCGCGGCCAGTCTGAGCTTCAGTGTGTGTGTGTAGAGTGTTTGTGCTGAATTGATATGAGATTTTATTGAGTTTTTCTTCCAATGATACAGCCAGGATTGTGCTCGAATTTTCGTTGACTTTGCGAATTTGTTTAGTTAACAGCTCTTTTTTAAGGCATCTTTTGCTATAATTCACTGTGTAAACATGTAAATAGAGTAAGCGAGGTTATGTAACGGTCATTAGTGTCTTGGGTCCCATTTGGTAGAAATGGCGGTGTGTGTCATCTGTCGCATCACTTGGGGAGAAATGACACACCTAAAAAGGGGAGAGATGACACGTGTTTTTTATTCTTTTTTTTATTTTTGACTTTCTTGTATTTTATATTCATCACAATACAATTACAGTTTGCATAATTTAAAAAAAAATAATTACTACAATGTTTCATGTAGACTTAAAAAAATAAAATGTAAAGTATTTTGCAAATCTGATAACTGTAAGTGGTTTATTTTGTAGGTCAGAAGGAAGTAGGGAGAAGACCTTGGAGATATTGTCATATATTGGATTTATTTAAAGGAATTTAGTTATGTTTCTGTTAATATTCATGTATATATATATTATTATTATTTATTTATTTACTTATATATTGAAAAATATATTTAATGTCTTGTTCAGAAGGGAATTTTATTTTTTATTAAACAGTTTTTCAAAAAGTTTCAAAAATATCATTATTGAACTTCAGTGTTTCATTTCATATCTATATATATAAAAATGAATGTATCTTTCTTTCTTTCTTTGTGCTTTATACACTCCTAGGCCCTTTGACCTATCTGGACCAAACTTTCCAGAATTACTCTTTAGGACTCTGCGGAAAAGATACGCTATCTTAGAACCTGGACCCCTCCCCCCAAAGGGGTTGAAATGGGGTAAAATCCCTCAAATACCCAATATCCACCTGGAGGAATTGAAGCTACTAAGCTATTATTCGAGGAATTGAATTTATTAGAGGTATTTTCCAAAGCAACAACTACCCATTAGATTTTATTAATAGGATTATTCATAGGAGCTTACTTAAGAAAAGATCTGAAAATTCACAAATTAATGATAATGAAGGCAGAAGCGTGTGCCAGTTTGTTTCTATTCCATTTGAACATTGTCTTAGAAATAAACTTTCTCTCATACTAGGCCATAAAACTAAGAATACATTAGGTAGGTTATTATGTCAAAATAAAGAACATGAACATGTACGTAATTTAGACAGAACTGATATAGATTATGGAATAAAATGTGCAGAAGGGGGGTGATAAATGCCTGTATATTGGCGAAACGAAACGCCAACTACAAATTCGTATAAAGGAACACGAAGGGGCAGTCAGAAGGAAAAATAAGCGGTACCAAACAGCTCTGCATCATCAACATACGGGACATACGCTATTCACCAATGAACCTATTGTTTATACTAATGAGAAGGACACATATCTAAGAAAATTCATGGAGACTTTGTTAATAAAAACAATGAGATGCTACAACACCGAAATTTCGGTGACTAATGCCCTACAATATAACTTAATATGATCATTTACTATTTGTTTTGATTGTTCATATAATAATGTTGCACCATATCTTTATTAATTTGGTAACAATTACTGTAAACTATTGAATTATTACTTTGTGTGGATTTGTTGCAAATTATTTTCTGGCTTCAATATTATGTTCGGAGTCATAGAATTTTCCTTAATATTATGTTTATCATCTGAGGAGGAGGATTAAGATCCTCGAAACATGTCATGAAGTTTTTATAATTAAGTGTTTATATTTATTTTTATTTATAGTGTGTGTTTGGTCCTTCTTTAATATAATTACGCACATCATGTCTGATAATTAGGGTAATTGGTATTTTCAAAATTTTACACACTTTACATACTTTGATTATTTATTATTGAGTTGAATACTAAAGTTGCTGACATCCATTGAATCTTTTCTTAATTCTTAAATCTTAATTTTTTGATATCTTTCTTATAAATCTAGAATAAATCAACTATCCAGTAACTGATTTTTAAATTTTTATTGACTTATTTATAACATTAGACTAATAAAATCAGTTCATTTTAGGTTTTATTAAACTTATTTTTGATATTAAGTTTCATAAGACCATTTTAATTAAATAATATAGGTATTTATAACTTTCGATAGTAATGAAGTTCTGCTTTAATACCATTCATTCGTTTCTATTTCACAGATATAATAGAACCTAAGTTGTTTATATTTCGATACATTGCAGTCATAATTCCCTAAGCAAAATTTTGGTTTATCTTCGTTAACATCAACGTGAACGCAATGTTGAGTATCGTCATGATCAGGTTCATCTTTGGGGCACCAATCTTCATTGGCCACCTTTCCTTTGCCAATAATCCATCTGAAATCATCTCTTCTTTCGAAATCATTTCCTCCTAGCCACCAGTATCTGTCCAAAGAAACTAAATAAGATCATGATATAAACAATTAATTAATAATGATAATTATTTTTACTAATAGTGTAAATTATGTTTTCAAATGCTAAATTATGATAAATTACAATAAATTACGAGAAAATCAATAATGTACGGAAATACTTTTTAAAAAATAAAGTTATGAGACACTTTACTTACAATACTATAAAATACATCATATTATAATATCTAGCGATTATGCTGTTACCAGTGGAAAAGACCAATGTAGCCCTGACGCCCTTCAGATAAGTCGACCCGCCGTGCTCAGGCAATGTTAGGCTAATAAGCCTCTTAAAAACAAAGGCAGAGCCAGATTAAGCAGTCATTCCCTGGCTACAGCCCAACCATTACTCAGCTCAGGAGAAGAGGAGTCATTCGGTGAACAGAGACCCAACCAGGTTCAGCTCAGGAGGAGAAGAAAGTTGAAGTCTGTGTGAAGCCACCAAGTTATCTCCAGTCCAGAAGAACAGATAGAAGACATAACTCGACTTTGTCGACTCGGAAAAAGAAGGATTTAAATGATGGGCTATCCCCATACGACGACAGCCCAAATAGAGAAGTTACCAGAAGTAGGATTTTAGTTTAATAGATATTGGTCTGCATTAGGAAGTTTTAACGGAATCACTGCACGCTGCAGCTCAAAAGGAGGTTCGAAGGAAACAGCAAGAACATTTGCAGCTAGCAGTAGGAAACACGGATGGGCAATAAGACAGCTGTAGCAACCGTGCATTCCGAACAACAAGGCATTCCGAAGTTGATAAACAGAGAGCCGAATTTACAGCATCGTTGAAGATACAGTGTACATAGAGCTCACGGAACAAAAGGTCAGCCGATTGCTGTTCAGGTGTTTGAGAAGTGGACTGTACCACACCAAATGCTTTCTCTAGAAAGAAGAGGATGGAAGGAAACCATCTCGTTTAAAAGCATGCTATGAACAACGACACGAAAGTATGGATCCTCGTTCGAAGAGAGAAGATGTTTCTTAAGTGATAAGAAAATTCCGCCAACAGGCTAGACCCTCTTTATGAATTATACGAACTTTGTAAGTAAATTTGATGCCTTACTTTCTTCAAGTATTACAGGAAGATGTTTATGTTGATATATATACTATCTACTACTATTATAAAGCAGAAGACTGTGTGTTTGAACGCTCTAATCTCAGGAACTACCAGTCCGATTTGAAAAATTCTGTTTGCGTAAGATGCCCTTTTTTAGATGAAGATTATAGGCTACTTAACATAATGCCACGACCAATAGGAGCGGAGCAGTAAACATAAATCAACCAATCTGGCAATCTGAGATTCAAAAAAGAGGTCGAATACATTATTAATGGTTGGGAAGGGGAAGCAGTATTGATTCAAAAACAATGTAAAATAAATTAAAGTTATATGTATAATAATCAGGACATGGTATGATATAATGAAACCAATGCAATAAAACAATCATTATAAATGTAGATAATAAATTTAATTAAGTAATTAAAAATATTTAAATAAAAGTTTAAATTCGCAAATAATAGATTGAAAAAAAATCAGGTGGAAAATCATTATGATTTAAATAACATCGAGTACACTGAAAAGGGTTCAAAAATGGAATTAATGAAACTATTTCAATAAAACAAAAACGAAACAAATTAAAACAAATTACAATTTTGTAACTAATTTTATATTGGTTTTTTTCATTCATGTTTCCTTTCCTTTTCCCAATCAGTAATAAATGTACTCTTTTTTGAATCTCAGATTGTTTATTTATATCCGATCCGTCTGGTTATTTGTAATTTGAAAATGGCAATAGGAACTATAATTGCCGTTATAATCTATACTACTATTATAAATCTATCGACGAGAACCGAACATTACTGAGAAGGGCCGAACTGTGCATGCCCAGGTCAGCGAGCGAGGTATACGGCTCAGTCATGTGGTCAGCTCCTTATGAAACAGTTGTGCTTCAGCGAAGTAATTTCTATGGATGTGTTTGGTTAATTTAAGTGAATAATTCTATGCATTTCTTAATAGGTACTAACCGTAATTCTTAAGCCAACGTTTGACTTTATATAAATTTTAGGTTTTATTTAGGTTTAATAAAATCAATCTGTAGGTAGATTTTTTTAATTTGTTGCAACGATAGTGTTATGAACAGGTAACAATGTATAATAGATACAATTTTTTTTTTTATAATCGTTTCAGGCCAACTAAGGACCACATTAAGATAACTATTTTCTTCTCTCTTCCTTCCTCTTTCTCCAAAACTCCTTCATCCTTTCCGAATGGACTCTTTTCCTTTCATCCGACCATTTGGCTCCAGTTGTTTTCCTTTTTCCTGTGTCTTCCTGAAAACCTTTGAACTTCTTAACTTTTAGTCTGAATTTGTCTCTGCTGAGTAGGGTCTCCCGATCAATCTGCATTTCTGCTAAGTCCTTTATTGCTTTGCCACTCCACCCATTTTTTTTGTCTGTTTTCCTGTTTTGGAAGAAAGTATGGATTTTCTTTGTTAATCTATCTTCATTCATTCTCTCTAAGTGCCCATAAAGGGTAACACGTCTTTTCCTGATCTCATCCGTTATTTTAGGGCATTGCAAGTAAATTTCTCTATTTGGTCTCAAAACCCAATCGCCATCTTTATTCTTGATTGGACCTAATATTTTTCGCAAGATTCTTCTTTCTTTCTTTTCCAAATCTTCTAGTGCCATTTTGCATCCAGTTAGTAATAGTGTTTCTGACCCATAAAGCACTTCAGGTTTTACAACTGTATTATAATGTCTCAATTTAACGGCTTTAGATAAACATTTTTTATTATATAAATTTCTTACTTTCATGTATGCTCTTTTCATTTTTTCAATTCTAATTTTAATTGCTTCTTTTTCACTTTTAAGATTTATATTTTCACCCAAATATTTAAAGTTATCCATTTTATCAATGTTGCCGTACTTAGTTTTAAGAATTCCTGGTGAATTGCCTTCATTGTTCATGTATTTTGTTTTTTCAAAAGATATTTGTAAACCCACTTTTTCTGCTGTCTCCTTTAGGAGTTCCAGTCTTCTTTTTGCATTTTCTATGTTTCCATCTAATATTACTAGATCATCCGCGAAGGCCAAGCAGTTGATTGATACTTTAGATCTACCCAACATAATGTATTTATTAAGTTTTAGTTTTTCCTCCTCACTTGTCCATTCTCTTGTAACTTTTTCCAACACGCAATTAAATAGGAGTGGGGACAAACCATCTCCTTGTCTGACTCCTGATTCAATTTGGAAAGGACTAGAAATTGTTCCATGGAATTTAACTTTAGACACCGTGTTTGTCAAAGTTTGTTTAATTAATTCCAGAGTTTTCTTATCTACTGAAAATTCTTTTAGGGTTTTAAAAAGAGAATCTCTGTCAATCGAATCATAGGCCTTTTTAAAATCAACAAATATTAGCACTATCTTCTTATTTGATATTTTCAAGTATCTAATTATTTGTTTAAGGTTTAGAATTTGTTCTGGACAGGATCTACTACTCCTAAACCCAGCTTGATATTCTCCAATATGTTTATCCAGTTGAGGATTTAGTATGTCCAAAAAAGCTTTGGATAAGATTTTGTATTCTACAGGTAATAATGAGATTCCTCTGTAATTATTAATGTCTGTTTTATTCCCTTTCTTATGAAGTGGGTGAATTAATGCAACCTTCCAATTTTCTGGAATTGTCTCGGTGTCCCAGATCTTGTCCATTTTTTCTTTTATAATTGTGGCACCTAAATCTCCACTAGCTTTTAGAATCTCTGCTGTGATGCCATCTTCACCTGGGGCTTTGTTGTTTTTTAGTTGTTGGATGTATTTTTTAATCATATCAAGACTTGGTGGTTCTGAATCTTTATTAGGGATGCTATCATGAAATTCCAGTTTTTTGGTCGGTTTTTCACAATTCAGTAACTTTTCAAAATATTCTGCTAATAGCTTACAGTTTTCGTCATTATTAAGTGCTAGTTTTCCATTTTCTTTCCTGAAGCATAGAGATTGCGAAACGTACCCAGACATACAATTGTTAAATGTTTTGTAGTAATCCCTTGTATTATATTTTTTAAAATGTTCTTCTATAGATACAAGTTGTTCCTTTTCAAAACACCTCTTTTGTGCCCTAATAGTTTTATTCGCTTGTTTCTTGTCAGACTGATATCTATTCCACTTACTACTTGTTTTCCTGCTATACCAATTGTTCCAAGCTTTTTTCTTTTGTCTAAGAGCTTCTTCACATTTATTATTCCACCATCTGTGCTTTCTCTGTTGGTTCTGTGGAGCTATGTCAAATGCAGTATGTTGAATCATTTCTGTAAAGTTGTTGGCATCAATCCCCGCTTCCTTCAGCTTCTCTTGAAAATCGCACTCCTTTTCCTTCAAAGTTTCATTATTAATTCTCTTATTCGTCCTGGTTTGTTTACTGATTTTACATTTTGGAATAAATCGCATGTGGATTTCCGTTGGATAGTGATCTGAATCAACTTCCATTCCTCTTTTGACTTTAATGTTCTTAATTTCTTGATAATTATATTTGGAGATGGCGACATGATCTATTTGAAATTCTCCTAAGATGGGATTTGGTGAAATCCATGTTTTTTGTTTTCTAGTTAGTTTTTTGAAGTGAGTTGTCATGATTTTAAGGTTGAATGATCTGCATAAATCTACTAATCTTGAGCCATTTGTATTAGTTCTCTTATGAGCTGGGTAGTTTCCGATAATTTTTTGGAATGCTTTTTCCTTACCCAGTTGTGCATTGAAGTCCCCCATCATGATTATTATGTTATTCTTGTGAACTTTTGATAGCCTATTTTCTAGATCTTCCCAGAAGATTTCTACTTTTTCTGGATTTTTCTTATTATCTTCATTTACTGGTGCATGACAATTGAATATTGAATAATACTTATTCTTGCATTTAATTGTTAAGACAGAGAGTCTTTCACTGAAGGATTCAAATTCAATTACATTTCTGGTTATACTTTTATGAATGACGAAGGCTGTTCCTAGAATTCTAAGATTTGAGTTTGAAAGTTTGATTGCGGGTTTACCCTTAAAGATTCGATAGTTCTCACTATCCATCGTTAGGTCATCAGTATATCTTGTTTCTTGGATGGCTGCTAGTAAAATGTTATTGTTGTTCAGAAAGTCAATGAGTTGCTTGAGTTTCCCAACCTTGCAGAGAGAGTTAACATTCATGGTTGCAAATTTATACTTCCTTTTAAATTTAAACGTACGATTACAAAGGCCCTCAGGACCCTCCGACTGATCCTTGCGTGATGGTGCAGACTCTCCAGAATCCCAACGTCTGCTTGCGCTCCTTTCCGGAGCGGTGGATTGGCCACCTGGAGTAATATTGTTTCGTTCATCACACATCATAGTTATCCGGTTCTTACGTAGTGGGTAGACATTTGTCTACCGAATTTAAAACTAAGATTGTTAGTCCTAGAGTTTTCTTCCAGCCGCCCCTAACATGGGGAACAGACGCTGACCAAACGCCGCCCGCTCCGGGAACAGACACGGTTGGATTTTAATAGCTTTTATACTAACCCCAAAAGCAGGGCTTAATTGTATCTATAGAATTGTATCAATTAGTATAGATACAATTAATTAAATTATGAAAATGTTTCTTCTTTATTTGTTTAATGGCACTGTTCAATAGTTTTATAATGAATTCTGCCAATGTATGTAAACTCCAACGTTTAAAAAAAGTAACAATCGGGGGCGGGTTGGCCACACGACGATAACCGAACATTACCGAGAAAGGCCATATGCACTCATTAACAAAAAAACCGACGACCTAGAAGGAGCTGTGGAGACAAAAATTGGTGGAGAGGAAGATTATATACAGAATAGAAAATGATTAAAATTTCAGACAAATTGAATGATTTATTTCAGAGTTACAGTGATACAGAGTTACAAAGTAACGAACTCAATAGGGTGTTGACCCACCTCTACCCTGAATGCAAGCTGCCACACGACGTGGCATAGAGTGATAAAGCTCCCTGATGCTCTCCTGCGGTATTTCTAACCAAATTTGCTCCAATTGCCGGGCTATGTCATCCACATTCCCTGGTGGATGAAGTCGCCTTCCCGTCAAATCCCAGACATGCTCGATTGGAGAGAGATCTGGGGATCTGGCTGGCCAAAGAAGTGTTTCACAATCTGCAAGACAGGTCATAGCAACACGTGCCATATGTGGTCTGGCATTGTCTTGTTAAAAAATAAGGCCAGGGTACTGCAAAAAGAAGGGTAGCAAAACAGGTCTCAGAATGTCGTTGAACTAACGCTGTGCTGTAAGTGTGCCGCTAACGACTACCAAAGCAGTCCGGCTATCAAGGAAAATGGCACCCCAGACCATAACAACTGGTTGAGGGCCTGTGTGGCGTGCAATAGTGATCAAACGGATCGAGCCAAGCACCACTGTAATCTGGCCCGACGGTGTGCAGACGTGAGTGGCAGGTGGCGTAGCGGTCGATACAAGCGTAGATGTCGCTCTCTCAGCCGTCTGTGAATAGTCATGGTGGACACTAGTGTGCGGGTCGCACGTCTGATGGTTGATAACGATGATTCAGGCGCTGTGACAGCTGATCTGACAATCACTCTGTCCTCCCGCTCTGCTGTGGCCCTAGGTCGACCTTCACGACGCTGAAATCTGCCATTGTCCACCCATTCCTGCCAGCATCTTCTAATCGCCGCATCACTTTGACCCATATGACGAGCGATTCTCCGATTTGCCTAATCTTCCTCTTTCAATCCAATGATACGACCTCTTTCAAACTCTGACAGTTGCTCGTAATGAGCTCGAATCCTGCGGCGAGGCATTTTTTCAGTCGTTGAAAGGTATCCTAACTCGCCATGCAACATAAATTTTGACCATCAGATTGAGAATCGCTTCTTATATATACCTGCTGAGTGCGCAGTTCCGATGCGCTGTAGCTCTCGCTATTCATTCATTGGACACTAAAGTTTAATCATTTGCATGGGCGGTCCCAATGTCTTTGCATACGAAATTTCATTACAATCGGACAGCTCCTTCTAGGTACGTCGTGTTTTTGGTAATGAGTGTATTTGAATATCCAGATGGTATTTATAGTTAATGAGATATACTTAGTTATGTACCCATAATGTGTATGAAACAGATTTGTATAATCACAATTTAACGCGGGTGAACCGCGGGGCACAGCTAGTCAAAAAGAAGATGAAACAGTAATGGGCAAGTGCACCAACCAACAAACGAAGCAGTCATTAGTTATAGAAGCGATAGTGAAAAACCTGCTAACAAGTAAAAGTTGCTGTGCACCAACAATGTTTCGTCAGTCATTTACTGATGTTCGCTAAACATCTAATATGTTTATAAAAGTGGCTGCGATTGGTTAACAATAATGAACGTCACTTCCGGATTTCTGTTGATTAGCGCAGTATGTTACAAAATGGCAGCCTCCATGGAGTAGAAAAAATACACGCGGACAGAATATTTTTATTGATGACATAAATAGAGCCGTACACCTGTTTAATACTAAGAAATTTAATCAAACTTATAAATACATAAATCACATGTATTTATGTGTTTATAAGTTTGATTAAATTTCTTAGTATTAAACAGGTATACGGCTCTATTTATGTCATCAATAATCTACAGTACACGTTAAACCTATCCTTTGATTCCTTTGAGAATTTTTTTATTGTCGATAAGAAATGTCCCAATAAGAATCTTCACAGGAAGTAAATTTATTCAACATTATTTTCCGAACATTTAATAGGTATAAATACAGCTACTTTATTGTCAAAATCACATGAGTCGGTTTCAATCGAGGAAACAAGAAAAAATGACTCGATATATATTCCAGTTGCTCTCTGCCAATTCATGTAAAGCATAATGTACCGGTGATTTTGCGGATGGACATCGAGAAAATGCAACAGGAGAGATACCAGGTCGAAAAGTTAATTTGTTCATCGCATATAACAGTGAATTCCGAATCGAGGAAAAAGTTAATAATACTTGTCAGGACCGATTAGGGCAGGAGTAATTTCGGTATTTCAGTACAGAATTTCTAAAGATAATTTTAAGTAATAAAACAGTTTTTTTTTTAAAAAATTTTTTCAATTAAAGATCATCGAATGGTAGTTACAGAGCAAAGATGTTTCCAACGTTAAGGGCTCGAACGCACTACAGGTTTTTCAGCTGATAACCGCAAGAGTTGTAAAGGGGATGCTCACCATGTTATTACTTTCTGCGATTTTCACCTCCTCACTGAATAGACTTTTCAATTCTGCTCGCAAAATGGAACAGGAGCAATCTCAAAAATGCCACTGTGTAAAGAAACTGTAAGTGCCGGAGACTCGTTCTAACAATACACACTATAAATTCCCCTCTTTCAGATGAGAGGTGCGAGAACCGCAGAGATCAATAAAAGGGTGAGCGTCCCCTTTATACAATCCTGCTGTTTCAGCTCAAAAACCTGTAGTGCGCGCCTAGGCTTAGATACTTGAATTTAACTATTACGAATATCCGTGTGGTCGTGCTTGTAGTATAGGGTATAAAGATTACTGATTCGGTTTTGATCAGCAGAAGATCTGAGCGGACGTGTTCGTAGTATAAGTTATTCATTTTTCTGAATATAAACAATCAAAAAGAACTCAGCGGACATATCCGTAATATTGTGTACCAGAATCAAAAAGATTATCTCTTCAGAATAGGATATATGTGAATGAGATATTATATCAAACAAATAAGATTGAGTTATAAATTGAGTATTCATAGTTTAATTTCTACTCTGCATGAAATACCTTAAAAAAAAAACTCTGCTAAATTAATATATCTATATAAGGAATTTAACGTGCAGAGAAATTATTCAAAAATAGAACCACTGTAGCACCTAATTTATAATTGGTTTTTGATTCCAGGAGTCTCTATCGGGTGCGGGGTTGGCCTCCACTTATGCTCAAGACTCTCTGGTTTTTGTATTGGAGAGGGCGGATGGGGCTGATGAGCCAGTAGCAGGGCCGTTCCCAATTCCCTCTGATAACAGACCCGAAAGAGGCTTTTGTTTATTCTTTGTGCAGCGCTTGGTTGTTATTTTTTTTTTCATGTATGCATAGTACATACTACTCTTTCCTTTAAATAAAATGAAATGAGAATGTTTTTCTAACAACAATATCGAAAAAAATCGATACTGTCGTGTATGTTACTACTGGTGTTGGAAAGCTACTGTATATTAAAAACAAAATTCAGTGGTACGATATATTTACGTATCTTTCAAATTGAACACTAATTAATTTTACATAATAAATTTTGAATTTAAGTAATTTATGATACAAAATGATGAGCCCGATACAATCATGACTTATTATTTCTGGATTTTTTTATTCACATTTTTAAGAATAGAATTTGAATGAGAAGTCAACCAATTGAGAGGTGGGTTACGTTTTTGAGTATATATTTTAATTAAATAAAAAATCTCACTGAAACTTACATCTTTCTGTTAAATAGCATAAAACGGCGACAGTTTCTTGATGTGTCTCAAACTGAGCAAGATAGGCTTGGGGATGCATCTGGCAACAGTTGGTTTTTGCTTGATACCATGTTGCAGTTTGATGTGAAAGCCAATAACATCTACCACCAATCCGAACTGAACCTTTAATAGGACAGTTCTCTAAAAATAGAAAGTATTATTAAAACAAATTCATAAACCTTAAATATTTTAAATCTGCTTCATCAATTATAAATTGGTTGAGACTTGCATATCGATTGACATGAATTACCTAAAGAAAAAAGTGGATGGTACTTTGTATAAATTTTGTGTATATTTTGAGATGAAATTCTCTCACATTTGCTTCACTCTTACAGAAAATTGTCGGCAACTGTTGATTATCTTTAATTGGCAAAATAAACCCCCCAACTGAATCTTCTCAAACTTTTAGTATGGTTTTCATTCAGTCTTACGATTTAAAATGAGAGGTGAAAATGAATGTTATAGATTTTATTTAAGCATTGTCGGAATATATTGTTAATAAAATGTGGTGGATATTTCTTAGAAATCAGAAGATTGTGACAAAATTTTAATTACAAAAGGATGAATTGAAAGAGTATTTAAAAAAACCGCCAACCTGTTTATTATTCCAGTTGATAAAGGGTGTGCCACAGTAATTATGGACCGACCTCTTTACCACACCTTCCTTCAAAATGATTCTTTATACACCCGCACCCAGTACAACATTGAAGAAACAGCAACCTTTATTGAATTACATCAAAATAAACAATTGTATTCCAACAGTTTTATTCCCCGTTCTCTTAATCTCAGTGCTTATGCAATAGATACAACATCTCTCAACTCATGTTTGATTCCAAAAACTCGTAAACCTGAAGCTAGTGGCACCTACAATTGCCGTCCCATTATTAATTCCTCAACCACAGCTATCGAGTCTACTCTGTTAACCTTAATACATACTTTCTAAATTCCATTACTCAGGATTAGGTTTTGTTAAGAACGGCAAACATTTCATTCAATGTCTTAACACCTTCCACCTCCCTCCCAATTATAGAATGTTCTCTCTGGAAATTACCAATGTGTTTTCATCCATCTCAAAGAGCCTTATAGCAAATACCTTTAAGTATTTCTACTCCAAACTCAGTTTTAATAATTATGATTTCTTCGGTATCATCAGAATTATTCAAGCCCTTTTCAATATGCAACTCTTTACTTTTAGTAATATTAATTATAAACAGGACAAAGGTTTATATTTGGGGCTGGCATCCTCAGCTATCATTGCTGATTTTGTCATGTTACGTATAGAAGAATCTGCTCTTTCCAATGTTTTCACCAAAATTTGTCTCTATTCCCGTAATGTTGATAATTATACACACCACGATATTAAGTTTAGTATAGAAGAACAATCCAAATTCTCCATCTCATTTCTTGATGTTCTAATTACCAATACTAACAATTCTCTTATATTTTCCGTTCATCCTAAGCCTTGTTTTATCAATATAGTCACAAATTATCACTCTTCATGTATACTTATCCATAAAATTAGTAGAATCCATATATGTTCATTCTCCGAGCTTTTAAATACTCTTCCAATTCATCCTTATTTAATTTCGAATTAAAATTTTGTCACAATCTTCTGATTTCTAAAAAAAAATCCACACATTTTATTAACAATATAATCGTAATCCGATAATCCTTAAACAAAATCAATAACAAAATGGATGAGACCAAATTTTTTACAAGTGACATCAAATTATTTCATTGCTGAATTTTTCTTTGTTTATTTTATACTTGAGGCACCACTGCGCTTCCGAAAAATCAATAATAATTTAATCTACCCCAAACTTCTCCAACAGAAATATATCTCTTTCCCTTACCATTTCCGGGGTTCTAACGTAATTCTAACATTTACCCTATCCAATAAAATTACAAAATATTTTCATCTCAACACGCACAATCAGTTCGCTAACAATGTTTTTACAAAATCCAATGATTAAACGAAACATGCCTGTGTATTGGTCAAACGTCCCACCCTTTATTTGTACGATTCAGCCACCACCTCAGAGCCATTAAAAATAATAATACTCAATATCGGCGTAACATAATATAACATGATATGGGAGGTATTTTAACAATCCCTTACACTGCGGCCTCAAAAGGCCTATTGTGTATCACATTTGCCATTTAATTCTGCGTAAGTCCTAAGATTTTTTTGTTAAGTCCTAAGATGTTACGCAGGGGTAGTGACAAATAGCTTGAACGACTGGGAAAACCCATTCCTAGCATATTGTGTCTGGTGTTGCGAGTGCCTCACACTCACAAAAGATATGTAGTGCTGTTTCATCAGCAATATGTTCTCTATGTGTGATTATAACCGAGGAATTATCTATTTGATGGTTAGTTCTTTGGCAATGTGTAGCCGTTTGATATTGAGTAGCAACTCAAAATTCAACCTCACGACCCTGTCGAGAGTGCTGGGCAACATCCTAGGATCTAGTTAAAAACTATAGATAGCTAATGAGGCTGTGATCCCCGAATCCAAAGTGAAAGGTTTCGTGCCAATGAATGTATAGCCTCTTTGAATGCCTCTTTAAATGCCTCAACGCTGAATCATACTTCATTTCATCCAATTTGTATTATAATTTTAAAACCTATTTAATTTTTATTTAATTTTTACCTTTCCCTCCCTTCCTCCCCGGATTTCATTAACATCGATTTTCCTCTAAATCATTCACATGCGCAGTAGCTGACCCTCATTCACGTCTTTAAATTCAGGAGTTACTTATTTTTATTCCAGTCCTGTTACTTGTATTTTTAAACTTTGTTTTTTATTTTGATTTTAGTCAATTTTGTATGTTTTCTGAGACTTTTTAATGACTTTTTACCATATCATATCATGGTAGATCAATCCGTAAATTGGTTCAAGTCTACGGATCCCTAGTGACCCCCGAAGGGCGACCCCTAGGAGAAGCCGTAGCTGTACAAGGGAACAGATACTGGAGTGGATTCCCGTTGCCTTCTCCAGGACGCCATTACGGAATGACGTCAGACCGAAGAGAAAGTGAAGAAGAGATTGACAACACAGGAAAGGAAATTGAAACATCCTTCCTCTCGACCGGGATTTGAACCCGGGTACCGGCACACTGGCCTCACGGCAGACCGACGCATGAGACCGCACGACTACGCATGACTTTTTACACACGTTAAAATTCGCACATTAATTTATCATCTTTTTATTATTTGTACTAATGATTTTAAAGTAATGCATTTATCTATATATTTTTCAAACCGCACACGTTAAACATTGATTTAATGGTAAGAATTTTCTTCTAACCTTCTCAATCACTCTTTTTTTCTGTTGAATTAAAAAGTCTTGAAGAAAAGCTATAAAAAACACACAATAACTAAACAACAAAATTTTTCACTGAGCT
>JAFIDM010000004.1:43002103-43020119 GCA_023159025.1 Thereuonema tuberculata | reverse complement strand
GAGTTACTTATTTTTATTCCAGTCCTGCTACTTGTATTTTTAAACTTTGTTTTTTATTTTGATTTTAGTCAATTTTGTATGTTTTCTGAGACTTTTTAATGACTTTTTACCATACCATACCATGGTAGGTCAATCCGTAGATTGGTTCAAGTCTACGGAACCCTAGTGACCCCCGAAGGGCGACCCCTAGGAGAAGCCGTAGCTATACAAGAAAACAGATACTGGAGTGGATTCCCGTTGCCTTCTCCAGGACGCCATTACGGAATGACGTCAGACCGAAGAGAAAGTGAAGAAGAGGTTGACAACACAGGAAAGGAAATTGAAACATCCTTGCTCTCGACCGGGATTTGAACCCGGGTACAGGCTGACCTCACGGCAGACCGACGCCTGAGACCGTACGACCACGCATAACTTTTTACACACGTTAAAATTCGCACATTAATTTATCATCTTTTTATTATGTGATTTTAAAGTAATGTATTTATCTATACATTTTTCAAACCGCACACGTTAAACATTGATTTAATGGTAAGAATTTTCTTCTAACCTTCTCAATCACTATTTTTTCTGTTAAATTAAAAAGTCTTAAAGAAAGGCTATAAAAAACACACAATAACTTAAAACAGAACTTTTCACTGAGCTGATTTTAGATTTATTTGCTGGGTAACCGAGGACGACGCCGTTTCGGGTTTCTACACTCTCTTCAGCTCGGTCCCGTCCTCGGTTACATAGGCGTCGTTTGATGTTTTTAATATTGTACACACGTTAATTTTGATTTCATTACTAATATTTTAATAGAACAAATTCTTAATAAGCTAAGCGGGTTGATAGCATGAATTTGTTTTTGCCTTCTTTTATTGTATATTTGATTTTTTGATATTAGTGAAATGAAGGGTCATTCTTTTAAATGTTCGTCCGTTTGATGTATTGTATCTTTCATTGAGCTGAGTTATGCTGGGACGGGACCGAGCTGAAGAGGATGTAGAAACCTTAAACGGCGTCGTCCTCGGTTACCCAGCAAATAAATCTCAAATCAGCTCAGTTATGAGCTGTTGTTGTTTAGTTATTGTGTGTTTTTTATAGTTTTTCTTTGATGTTTTTAATATTGTACACTCGTTAATTTTGATTTCATTAAAAAATCTTCTAGAAATATTATTCAAATCTTAGAACACTGAGACACAGTTCTTAGTGTGCGACTAATCTTGCTGTCGATTTTAATCTTGCTAGAAAAAGATACTAGCATATTGCAATTGATTAACAGTTAAATGTATACCTAAAAATAAAACAAATATTCTTAAAAATCCCTTCCATAAATCTTCATATCAAATCTATAACATTATTAGTCAGTATCTCAATTTCAGATTAGCATTATGAGATCAGTGATCTTAACTTGAAGCAAATTTATTTGCAATATACTTGGTATGTGCCAGTTTTCAACTAAGTTTCCAATTAATTTGGTCCTTAGTGTAATAATAGTGACTATCTATCATAAAATATTATGAATAATATTATTGCCTTCATTCAAAATGTCAAGGTTTGAAAAAAAAATGACCAATACACTCACAATACATGTAAAAGACATATTTAATAAAATAACAAGTTTCGTGAGGTCCAACGACTCTCTTTCTCAGATACAAAAACCAACAAAGGAAAATTAAAAGAATTAACATTAGTACTATAGAATTAGAAATAGTCAAACAGTGCTGGCTGATTAAATTCAGCTGATAGATTAAGTCGCAGTTTCAAGCAAAGGAAACAATACAAGTTACTTGTTTTGAATTTTTTGTTGTTGTTGTTGTTGTTTTGTATCTGAGGAAGAGAGCGATTTCCATTTCCATTGAGGAAGAGAGCCATCTGAGGAATAGAGTCAATTACATTGTATCTGAGGACGAGAGCCATTTACGTGTTTCTCCCGAAAGATTTCGTTATATTAAATAGTTTTTATATATATTGTGCGGTGTTGGTCATTATTTTAGCGTTATTTCCCGCACATTAATATTCCTGATCAAGGTTTGTAATTAGTAACCATTAGATAAGGAACTCACTGCTATTGCTAACGTCTTTACTGCTCGAGAAAATATGATGGGGATTGGAATTACAACCCACCTTGAGATCTTTGACAGTAAGGATGCAATGCCTGGAAAAGATCCCTCATTTCTTTAGAAGAAGATATTAACTTCTTATAATGTAGATATAGCGAGATGGTCAAAATCCCCTTTTGATATATCCTATCCATAAAGACTCTGCTATAGCAGTCAGATCACAAAGCAAAACCTAAAAATAGGTAGTTATTATGGTTGCATTAATACTATTAAAGTTGCATTGTTATTATATTTAAATTAATAAAATTAGCACACAATTATAAGGAATAAAATCAAGTTTATAAATGAAAACTACTTAACATAGAGCTTTCGGGCTTCTAAGCTGCGGCCCTTCATCAACATAATTTTGACTACAAAGATTCAACAATTTACAGTAAAATAAATTTCCTACAACCAATGAACGCAATACATTAATATTCAACTTCTGATTGCGTGCTGAAGTTACATCATATCTTCATTGGGCGTGATGTGTTGATGCATCTTGCTTCTGATGCATTCATAAATCAATCTCTTCTATTGTACCGTAGACTTCTAAAATGTAATTTATTAGTGTATGCATTACGCATTATTATTTTTGTTAGCCACTGAAGTATTAAAAGGTCGAAATAACTCCATAAAATATTTTTCGAAGGTTTCTCTTGTTTCCTTTGTGCTATTTTGTTCTTATTATCAAAAACTTATTGGAAATTGATAATTTCTGTTATAATAGTAATTATTGGCAACAATTTGATATTTTTTTTTTAATTGAATTGGATTAAAAATGATAATGGCATATTTTAAGAACCATTGAAGTACAAGAATCTACAAAAAGGTTTTGTTGCTAACTATAGGGAGAAACGAAATAACGTACTGTTTGTTATATCAGAAGAATGATAGTCGTAAGAACTGCTTTGTTTTTTGTGCAACGCTGGAGATGAATACCTTTTTATTGTTAATCATTCCAAAAAAGAAATGTTTCCATAGTGGATAGACAACTGACGCGATGATGATTTTATGGAGAAGATATCCTTCGAAATAACTGGAAGTATAAATTTAGTTATCTACAAATAGCAAATTATTAATGCTGTAATATGAAGCTGATGAAAGCATTAAGATTGTGTTTTCAGTTTTATTTGTAGGACTTTATTTGTTGGATATCGAGCCTATGTTATCAAAGATCTACAATCAAACGAACGTCGCCATGTCTACTTTTAGGATCACAAACGATGTACAGGACAAATGGTGAGGGATCGGAGTTCTAGAGATATAATACTGACTGGCTGAGATTTAGCTATTAATTGTGATGAAGATGAAATAAGTGTTTTTATTCTTCCTATATATATATAAAGAAGAAGACTTCATAAATGGACAATCAAGTGCAGAATTGGATAGATTTAAAATAGATTTAAAATAGACTTTCATAGATTTAATGTTCATGAAAGTGATTAAATTTCGACTGTTCAATGTCCTTCTATTATAGTGCTTAAAGACTCTTAGGATCATGTGATATATTTACAAAATAATGCAAAAAAACTTTAAACAAAATAAACTTTTGAAGTTTTTTCGTGTCTACAAAAGTGGGAATTGTTGACATATAGTAATAATAGTATGTTCATGAAGAAACATCAAAGAGAAGAATATCAAAGAGGAGAAATTTGTAAACATTAAGTAATTGGATCACTGGCAAGAGAGGTTGTTATTAATATAAGTATATGAGTAAAATAGTTTTCAATATTTTACATTTAACAAATCGTTTTCTTTATTATCATCAAACGCCAATTAGACTTTAGATATCATCAATATAATAATTTATTCACAGATCTCCTAGTAGTATAGATATCCGACATACAATCAAATAGCTATCCAAATAATAACTTTTAAATAAATAAAAAAAAAATTTCCAAAAAATAGGGGAGAGACAGATGTTGTTACATTGGGAAATTTATAAGCTTCTGCACCACACATACACTACAGGACATATTGGAGATTTAAAAAAAAACTCATATTGGAACAAAATAGAACATGAAAACAAGACAAAACATTGAATCAGATTATTTTAGTTATTAGAACTTTATAATACTTCAGTTCTTAACAATAATAATAATGCATACACTAATAACATTAAATTTCAGGAGTGTGCGGTACAATAGAAGAGATTGATATATGAACGCATCCAGAAAAAGAAGTTAGAGCATGATTAATGGAAAAATCAGAATTCATTACGTAGATGAGGTTGATTTGCAACAGATAGCGGACTATGATGACCGCGCAGACTTATATCTGTATTAACTAATCATATCCTATGAAAGTACGACGTGACTTCAGCACCCAATCAGAAGTTGAATATTAATCTGTTGATTTGATTGGTTGTAAGAAAATTTATTTTATTACGAATTGTTGAAACTTAGTAGTCAAAATATGAGTGGCTGCCGCATAAGAGTCTGAAAGCTCCATGTTAAGTACTTTTAATTTATAAATTTAATTTTATTCTATTTAATTGTGTGTTGGTAATTTTATTAATTTAAATATTTTATTTCACATTCGTTTAATATTTTAACATCAATTTATTATTGTATGTTATTTAATGTATTGCATTTGTGTTAATGTTTAATAAAGATTTTTTTCGGCTAGTCGTTCCACAGCCAACGAGAGTATTTAACTTAAGTCCATGCTTTTCCTTTATAATGTTTCTTCTTATCATACACTCACTTCCAAAAGTTAAGCACGGAGCGGTAAAATGCAAAAAAATGAACAAGTACTGCTTTGATTGACATGAAATGCTGCAAGTAAGTAGCTATACGTTTATTCATGAAACAAAACAAAGAATTAAATACAGAGATAAAAAAATATTGAATTTTCATAAATTACAAGATGACGTTATATTTGCGTCATTAACAAAATGATGTTTAAATTCAAAACAAACAATAAAAACCGACATTAATAAGGTATGTGACCACCCCTCACCTGCATACAAAGTTTACAGCGTGTGTTCATGCTTGTTACGATGTGATCAACCACCGCAGAGTCCAGTAATCGCCATTCCTCCTAGGGCAGTTTCTAAAGCTCTGAGAGTGGCTGGAGGTGGGAAACGTCGACATACAGCACGGCCGAGGGCATCACAAAGATTTCCAATTGGATTAAGGTCCGGCGAGTAAGCCGGCCACTCCATACACGCAATCCCCTCACTCTCCAGAAAGTCGTCAACGATGGCAGCCCTATGGGGACGGGCATGATCGTCCATTAAAACGAAAGAATGACTAACTGCTGCAGCGTACAGTTTCACAATGGGGTCTACGACTTCATCTCGATACCGTACAGCCGTCACAAAACCTCGTCTGTAGATGTGCAGGTCGGTGCGGTTTCCCAATGAAATCCCTGCCCAGACCCTATTGCTTCCATCGCGGATTGCGTTATGTTCGGTGATGTTCTGGGGCCGATTGCGTGTGCCTTGTTCCCTCCAGACCCTTACACGCTTATCATCGGGTTGTAGGGCAAATCTGGACTCATCTGTGAACATAACGTTACTCCAATCAGACATAGTCCAATTCACATGCTGGCGGCACCACTGTAATCGAGCCTCCTCTGGATTGGACGGATAAAGGAACACAAACTTGTGGTACCCGGGCGTACAGACCATTCATGTGTAGCCTTCGACGAACAGTAGTGGCAGATATCGTCCTATCTATGGTCGCTGCAACCATAGATGTCACATGTGTAGAGGTCTATTTCGATTCCGCTTGGCTAGAACAGCAATATATCGATCTTCCGCGGGAGTCGTAACCCTTGGACACCGGCTATAGGTGTTTGGACAACTCACTGGCTGGTTTGGAATTGTTTCCATAATCGTGAAATGACGGAAGATGAACGCCGAAGAAACGAGCAACATCTGTTACAGACTTCAATTCGTCCGACAGCCCACCAGCGCTCAGAATCTTCCATTCGTCTTCTGGAAGCCATAGAAACACGTCTAGCTTGAAAACAAATCGTACGAATGTTCTAAACAACTTTCATCAGCACTTACATGCAACTCCTGTAACCCTTCAGAATGCTGACTTCTTATATGACTGCCTGTTTTGCATATTTCTCGACGCGAAACCGTGATTGGCTGTTATCTATATCATTTGCATACTTCCTTCTACCTTTGCAGCAAATTTCAGCTTCTTTAATTCAGATCTTTAATTCAGAAGAAATTAACATTTTTCTTCTCCGTGCTTATCTTTTCGAAGTGAGTGTAGAATATTAAAAAACATCTCCAACGCCAATTGCATATAAGAAACATAAATATATTTACAAAACGAATTTTCGGAAAAATATGATTCTATCCTTTGTCAACTTTTAAAATAACGAACAATTTATAGATGTTAAATCTCAAACTATGTCATACATCCTGGATATTGTTACAAAATCACCAACAAACAGTACTCCTTTCACATGCCAACTAACCTAAACTTTCCATTATAATATAATTACAACAATTTTAACTATTCTTTAAAAAAAAATTCTTAAAAATTTACAATTTTATTTTTCTCATTTCTATGATATTATCTAGAATAAAAAAGAGAAACAAAATTATAAAATTTGAAGAATTGTTTTTTTTTTAAAGAATTGCTAAAATTGTTGCAATTATATTATAATTGGAAGTTTAGGTTAGTTTCCGTATGAAAGGAGGATTGTTTGTGGTTATTTTGTAACAATGTCCAGGATGTGTGACATGACTTGATATTTAACATCTATAAATTGTTTGTTACTTTAAAACTTTGCAAAGAAAAAAAATATTTTTTCGAAAATTCATATTATAAATATATGTTTGTTAGCGGCTCCAAGGTTACATCTTGCCTAGGGGACCGCTCTTGCTTTTATGTTGTCTAGATGTCACTCACTGTAGCGGTCAAACAGATAGATATATTAGAATGAAACCTTCACCACTATGTTCAGCATCAAAAAGTAGGTGACCACGTAAAAAAAAAATGAGACCTCTAGGACCACTTCCTGACCCCCCAAGCAGTGTTTTTGCTAATAATGGGTTGCTAAAAACCAAGAACCCTGGTATTGTTTTAATTTCCTTACTATTATAAATGTGATTGTTGCGAATGCAAAAGGCGCAATTGTTGCGTTGATTGTCAATGTTGTGATTGTTGTAGAGCTGCTTTATAAAATGTGATTGTGGTGACCTGCGGAAAAAGGAGATGCTGATGCAAAGCGAGAAGCTTCACGCTTGCGTAAAGAACGGTTTCACTCAAAGTCAGAGACAAGAGACAAAGAACGAGAAAGAAATGCTGAAGTATATCGCCAACTACGATCTGATCGCTTCCGATAAAATTTTGTTTATAAAATTGTGCATATTATGGGGCCGCTTTGCTTTTGACACTGACTAAAAACATTGTTTTTGTTAATTTAGAAAGCCGCAATGAGTCTTTATTTTTCAATTCTCAACAGATAATATTCAAGAACACCATAAACAATTTCGGACCAATCACAACATGGACCTTCCTGCATCCCTACAAAAATCAAATAACCTCACCTGCAGTAGAACTTTCAGAACTTTCATTGGTTTTGACACTCACCATTACCTATAAAGACTGGATTTTGTTTAATAAATTTTTATTTATTATTTTCTTGATTGCCCGATGAAGCCAGCCATTTTGCGCTGGAGAAATCGATTGTATTGCTGATATTTCATGTATGTATTTTGTATTCATTTGTGCGGTGGCTTTGTTTTTGTATAATCTTTACTTATTTGTCAGAACTTTCCTAAACGAAGCCCAGGTTTAGCAATTCCCCTAGATTTCTTTTGAGCTTTGCTTGGCAGAAGATGGTGTATCCAAACGTGTTAGAAATATTTGTGCGGTCATGAACTTAGAAACATTACACTTTTCTTGCTATTCTAATTCATTCTCTGGTAACAGTTCGAAGAGAGCAGCTTTCTAAGTTTTTTTTTTCTTGTTGCAACTAAAAGTTTTTTTTAAGGAGGGTACAATGTTTGGCAACTTTTAAAATGCATTTTTAGCGTCAACACAAAGCTTATTTCCACTTTCGTAGCTACTACAGGGAACACATTCTCTACATTCTGTAGCTGGGGATGCTTCCTGTGAATGTTGGGTTCAAAGCTTGTGTTCTCTTCTACATGAAAAATAGAGGCCTGAGCTACATAAGATACCTTAGCTTTTTTATGCTGCATGAATCTATGGCACTAATGTTACATCCTTTAACAACAGCAACATTAAAAGCTATTTAAAAGTTTGCAACCATTCCTGTTCTGAGTATTTGTAAGAATGATAAGGTGTTTCGAAGAACTCTGTCCTTCATTGATAGATGAGAGTGGATCTTCAGTTAATTGGTCCTAACTAAGAATAGAAAAAAAACATGTTTCTTGAGAGCAAGAAAATGAAATAAAACATTTATAGATTCCTTAATGACTGAAATAAAATCACTCTTGCTAAAAAAAAATCATAATTGAATTTATTATAAGAAATCTCTTCGTTATATAGTAATATACGAAATATATTTCTTCAAATTCCTTACAATTTGAAATTCCCTACAACGATATTTCACAGACGCTGTTGTTCTTTTTTTTCAAGTTTCGCAAATTAAAATAACAATAATATATATACTGTATGGATAATTTAATGTTATATAAGTTATTTGAATTTGCGAAACTTCAAAAAGCAGAACGATAGCGTTTGTGAAATATCGTTGTAAGGAATTTGAAATTGTTTGGAATTTGAAAAAATGTTTAACATAATTAAATTTCTTTGAGATTAAAAATGACTATTTGTTCCTGAAAGTCTGAAGTTTAAAAATTCAACATCACTTCAAAGTAAGTTTACTATATTCAATAAATTTTACGAGTTTGGATTATTATATAATAAAGTAAGAGGTTTATTACTATTGATTACCTTATCTGTAAATACTCTTTCATCCAATATAACTTTTTTATTTTCCTTTATGCATTGGACTCTACTTATAGTAGGTAATAATAGAGTAATCATCATTCAACTAATGTAAATTAATGTAATGTGGTGAGCATGGGTGGCTTGACAGCCAAGCACCGCGGCCTCAAAGATCTATTGTGCTATCCCACGGAAAAATAAGGACAGACGGAGAGAAAGACTGAGAAAGGATGGTGTTAGAAATGCAGGGTAAATGGGAGAACCCTGGGAAAACCTGCCCAGCGCGGATCGCCACCATCAACGAAACCCACATGAGAACCGAACCTCGGTACTCAGAGGTGATAGGCCAGTGTCTTAGCGACATCGCCAACCGCGCGGTCATCATTCAACTAAAACAATAACTTTCTTTGAGCAATGTAGAGCTATTTCCGAATAAATTATTTTGCATGTATTGTTGTGTTTTCTTCGTAGAGTCACTTCCAGCAAGATAGCTTCATCCATGTATTATATTTTTCTGGTTTATTTTGAACACAAAATATTTCTCTGATTAATGTTAGGATTTTCACTTTTATTCTTTTCGAAATCTTTGCTGCTTTATCTTGAACGACTATCAAATAGCATTCAGTTTGTTTTCTTTTTCTTTCTTTTTTTTTTTTTTGACTATTCTTCCTTCTCTGTTTTCTTTTTTTTTTAATATTACAGGCATTTCAGATTGTTCCATTTCAATATCAGTCCATTCAAGGAGAGTGTGACTTTTTTCAGAGCCGTTTCTAGGTGTTCTGCCACCCTAGGCGAGAACTGAAAAATGCCACCCCCTCCCTTTGAAATGCCGCCTCACCAATCCTATTTTAACAACCAAAAAAAAAAAAAAATCTTCAATTCAACAACCCAAAAAAAAAAACCACAATCCTATTTTAACAACCCAAAAAAAAAAACGGAATCCGTCCTTCGGCCACCCTAAAATCTTGCCGCCCTAGGCGGTCGCCTAGTCTTGCCTAATGGTAGAAACGGCCCTGACTTTTATGTGTAGAGAATAATGCTCTTTTAACTGACTCTTTTCTTGATTTATATGAAAATAGCTGCATAAAGACTTCCTATGTTGGGTACAAACGTGCATTAATATAATCTTTCCATTTTCGAAGGTTCAGTGAATCTTCCCACTGCTATGCTATAAAATATTCATTTTTAAACAAAGTTGAAAATAAATTACTCTAGAAAATGCAGACAGAAGAAAAAGAACTTAACAAATATATTAAATAATACTCCACTTCCTTCAGAAGAAGAATACATGAACAATGACACGACACGCTCAGCAACACGTCAACGAGAAGACAGGAAAGTAGTCAGAAAAGATAGAGCCAAAGCATACCGCACTATAGCTAAGCAAAATTCTAAAATGAAGGACATGCAAAGAAAAATAGATTCTTTGAGAAAAATAATTGAACGACAGAAAAGACGAGAAAATAGGTTGACAAGAGTTTCACGCAGTCAAACATCGCCAAATACCAAAGTTTACAATTTAATAAGAAATTGCACTGTGCCTGCTGAAGTGCGAAAGAAGCTTTTATTTGCGGAGGTTTTTACCTCTCAATTACAGAAAAACCCTCATAGTTTAAAGAAGAATTCCAAAGAACGAGAAGCATTACAAAAAAAGCCTGAGTGGAGCAATTGTTAAAAGATATCGTATGTTAAATATGACCAAAATATTTTTACCAAAGAATAGAAACAACAAAGATATTCTGAAGACTGATACTAAAGAAAGAGTTTGCGTTGTAACACCAGGAATTCGTTCACAGATTGTTAGCTTCTTTGAAAAACATGAAGTGAGCAGAATGTGTCCTGGAAAAAGAGATTTCATTAAAAGAGGTGCAACTAAAAAACAGAAACGTATTCTCTTAAATACAGTCAAGGATTTGCATGAAAGACACTGGGATTAAATTATCTTATTCGACGCTGCTGAGGGAAAACAATTTTGGAATTTTGGCAAAAAAACGGGATACTTGCTTATGCTTGCGACATGAAAATTTCGAATTCATGGTCAACAAATTATACAGAGTAAATCAAGTAAACTGTGGAAGCGTTTGACAATTAATCAAGGAAGTCAGTTGTGATATAACGTCTTATGACTGTATGTTTGGTCTATGTGATAAATGCAAAGAAATACCAACGAACGCTGGTGGGAATGATAAGGATTCAATAAACTATTTTCAATGGCAATCTACAAAGGAGGAAAGAGTAATAAAAGGTCAGAAAAAAACTGTAAAAATAACGAAGAAAGTTCTTGTTACCAGCACTATTAAAGAATTAAAATTTACACTAACATAAAAGATTCCAGCTATGAAGAAACATGTTTACGGTAGCTACTATCACAACAAAGTTAAGAACGAAGTCGAAGAAAATTTAAAGAGAAACGAAATTATGTTGCAAATAGATTTCTCAGAAAATTATGTCACAAACTACGAGAGAGAAATTAAATCTTTACACTTTGGAGAGTCTAAAACGCAACTGACAATTCATACTGGAGTCTATTATCGTACAGATGATAGCAACAATTTGCAGACATCCTTATTTGCCACAGTTAGTGACAATCTAGACCATCAGGCGCACGCGGTATGGGGTCACTTGAAAGCAATATTGAGAACAATTGTTGGCGATAAAGAAGACATTGATACAATTTTTATTTTCTCAGATGGGCCTACGTCGCAATATCGGAATCGCACAAACATTTATTTGTGGCTAACAACCTTAATGGAGTGCTGTAAACAGATAACCAAAGCTACCTAGTTCTTTAGCGAGTCAGTACACGGAAAAGGTCCTATGGATGGAATAGGAGGATATTTGAAGAGGACTGCAGACAAGCATGCATTGATGGGTAAAGACGTTAAAAGCGCTGAAGATTCTTCCCAGATTCGGCTCTTCCCAGATTCGGCTGTTATGTTGCAAAAAGTAACCAGTAAGGAAATAGTCGCTGTAAAAAAAATATAGTTCCCAAAAAAATTGATCCAGTACCCGGAATCTTGAACATTACAAAAATTGCATGGCAAAAAGAATTAAAGAATGTGATTAAAGTAGACCAGTACGATAAAAACCAAAGAGACATTCAATTAAATATGTTGTTAAAAGATAATACAGAAGACATACATCAAATGGAAATACACTCATTACCAAAAAAAAAATCGGACGCTCCTAGAAGCAGTTGTCCGATTGTAGTGAAATTTCGTATGCAAAGACATTGGGACTGCCCATACAAGTGATTGAACTTTGGTGTCCAATGAATGAATAACATGAGCTACAGCGCATCGGAACTGCGCACTCAGCAGGTGTATATAACAAGCGATTCTCAATCAGATGGTCAAAATTTATGTTGCATTGCGAGTTAGGACACCTTTCAACGACTGAAAAAATGCCTCGCCGCAGGATTCGAGCTCATTACGCGCAACTGTCAGAGTTTAAAAGAGGTCGTATCATTGGATTGAAAGAGGCAGGTTGGGCAAATCGGAGAATCGCTCGTCATATGGGTCGAAGTGATTCGGCGATTAGAAGATGCTGGCAGGAATGGGTGCACAATGGCAGATTTCAGCGTCATGAAGGTAGCGATCGCCCTAGGGCCACAGCAGAGCGGGAGGATAGAGTGATTGTCAGATCAGCTGTCACAGCACCTGAATCATCGTTATCAACAATCAGACGTGCGACCCGGACACGAGTGTCCACCATGACCATTCACAGACAGCTGAGAGAGCGACATCTACGCTCGTACCGACCGCTACGCCACCTGCCACTCACGTCTGCACACCGTCGGGCCAGATTACAGTGGTGCTTGGCTCGATCCGGTTGGAATGATGCTGACTGGGGACATATAGTGTTTAGCGACGAATACCGCTACCAACTGTGTCCTGACGATCGTCGCAGACGTGTCTGGAGACGCGCAGGGCAGCGTGCCGATCCTGCTTTCACTATTGCACACCACACAGGCCCTCAACCAGGAGTTAGGGTCTGGGGTGCCATTTCCCTTGATAGCCGGACCCCTTTGGTCGTCATTACCGGCGCACTTACAGCACAGCGGTACGTCGACGACATTCTGAGACCTGTTTTGCTACCCTTCCTTTTGCAGTACCGTTGCCTTATTTTTCAGCAAGATAATGCCAGACCACATACGGCACGTGTTGCTGTGACCTGTCTTGCAGCTTGTGAAATACTTCTTTGGCCAGCCAGATCCCCAGATCTCTCTCCAATCGAGCATGTCTGGGATATGATGGGAAAGCGACTGCATCCACCAGGGAATGTGGATGACCTAGCCCGACAATTGGAGCAAATTTTGCAAGAAATACCGCAGGAGACCATCAGGGAGCTTTATCACTCCATGCCACGTCGTGTGGCACTTGAATTCAGGGTAGAGATGGGTCAACATCTTATTGAGCTCGTTACTTTGTAACTCTGTAACTCTGAAATAAATCATTCAATTTGTCTGAAAGTTTAATCATTTTCTACTCTGTACATAATCTTCCTCTCCACCAACTTTTTGTCTCCATCGGACAACTCCTTCTAGGTGCGTCGCTTTTTTGTTAATGAGTGTAGATCCAATTAGAAACACATCCACCATACTAAGAGAACAACATTTTGATCTAGAGATAGAACCTGTTGAATACATCTTACGAACAACCCAAGAGCTCAAGCAAATAGAGAATTTGAAACCTAGAAAAAGTATTTATCATGAAGTGTACAGCTCATCTACTTCTGAAGATGAATATCTAATAAGTAATAACAATGCGTCATAAAAAAGAACAAGAACGAGATACGGGTGCTGGCACATCTTATGCAGAAGATAAAGAAAATATCCATCCTAACAAAATAATATCTGATTCATTTTTATTGATTAATGTTCCAACGAAAAATAAGAATGTGTTCTAAATAAGAATCCGATATGTTGCTATCGCTGGAACTTGTGTAGGAGAAATAAAGGTGACATTCTTAAAATCTCTGTGTAACAATGCTAGAGACTTTAAAGTTGACCATAAAGATATATCCTTGTTACTTATGAGCAAATCTTACAAATTCTTCCCAAGCCTCGGTCAATAATGGTAGCAGGACACAACGCTGCTATCATTTTAATAATGACGGGATATTTATGAGAAGTTTTAGCTGATTTTATTATTACTTAATTATTTCATGCACTGTATGTGCTCTATGAGTTTGTTTTATTAATTTTATTTTATTTTATTTTATTTTATGATAAAAATTATCAGTGAGTGTTAAAGTTCGTGATGTAATGTCATTTCATTTTGTTTAAAATAATCCAGTAACCCTTAGAACATTGATATTATCTAAAAGTTTTCATTGTATGATATTTGCAGTGTTATTACATTAACTCACTGCAAAAGTTGATTTTTAATACAGTTTATAATTCTTTATATGTTTGTTGTAAATTTAATTATTTTAAACTCGCAAAATAAAGTTCTCATTTACTCACATGATGTTTATTTCATAATAACAATCATTAACTATGTCATTTAGGGAACACTTTTGTCATTTCGTGAACGTCGCAATCATTCCGGGAACGTTTCGTCATTTCAGGAAATTATTAAAATTACAGGTTTAATTTATCTGCTTCATTTATTATTAAAATTAAATACTATAGCAAACAATTTCCTAGAAAAAAATAAAATTAACTAAACTGAAACCAAAGATTAAAAAAAACCGAACTTTCATCTCAGAAACATAAGAAGTGTTTCAGAAATGTTAAGATTTTTAAAAATACTATAATTTAAGACAACGTAGAGTGCAGTTGAAAAATATTTTTTTTTATTTTTACTAGATATCGTATTTCAAAAGTGAGTAGTATCAATTTTGTATTTTAAACAAATATATACAAATTTTAAAATCCGTTCCCTGAATGATGTTTTACAACGCCCAGTCTCTTTGGAATTAAGATAAATCATTAAAATGTGAAATTTGTGCGCGCTTCTTTTACACAGTAGCTACTGATGTTACAGTGTATAATTCGCCACCTTGGTGATTTTGACCCATATATATATATATATACCGGGTGATCAAGAAATAACAGGAGGTGTTCGGAGCCCTGTAGCGTGTTATGTACTAGACGAAATCGAACAAAATTTGGCCACCATACACATTAAAGTATGCGGTTTCGATTTGTCAAGAAAAAAAAATTAGTACCAAACAACGCCGATAGAGAAATTCTGGCTCTGCAAGCACATAATGTGTGAAAAAAGAATATGTAACTGCCAATGGAAACAGTAAATAACAACACACCAAATACCAATGAAGACGATTATGATAGCAACCTACAAATTTGACTCAAGATGATCACCAGCCTGATGTTCCACTAATTGCATGCGGTACACGAGGTTTTCGACGGTGGCTCGCAGCATATCGGCATTTATTCGCCTGACATGTAACGTTATTTGATCTTTTAAGGTAGGAATGTCAGGAACATGTCCTTGATACACAATACTTTTCAGGTAGCCCCACAACCAGAAATCGCAAGGATGCAGATCAGGGGACCTCGGAGACCAATTGATGGGAAATGCGCGACTAATTACTCTAGCGTCTGTGAAATGTTGACGGAGGACATACTTCACCCGACGTCCGATGTGCGGTGGCGCACCATTTTGCATGAAAATGATAGAATCGATACAATTTCTTTGCTGCAGTTGAGATATCACAAAGTTCTCGAGCATATCGGCATATCTGTCGGTAGTCACTAGTCCATTTCTACCAACTTCTTCATAAAAGTACGGGTATTCACGAAGAACAGCATTGGCATTTTCATCCCGCTGATAAAACAGCTTGACTAATAAGGCACGATCACGTAGTGACAACGCCGTCGACGAGCGACTTCTTCTGAATGACTAGAATTCCCGCAACCCCTCTTTTTATCCTCGATATCGTGTCACAAAGTACCCGTATATGCAAATTTCATGATGCATTTTTCGATCGCAGCGCCATAATTTCCCCTATCGGCGTTGTTTGGTACTACTTTTTTTTTTCTTGACAAATCGAAACCACATACTTTAATGTGTATGGAGGCCAAATTTTGTTCGATTTCGTCCAGTACATAACATGCTACAGGGCTCCGAAAACCTTCTGTTATTTCTTCATCACACGGACAGCTATGCCGGACAGCTATCTGAAATTTAAAAAAACCCAATACAAATTTCAGAAAGCTGTTTCTGTGAGTTCTGAATTTCTCACTTCATCAGCGGCATCTGGTGTTAAATTTTTGAAACTAAACTAAAATTTAGAAGTCATTATAGCGCATTATTTAAAGAAAATTGCTCCTTTTATTATATATATTCTTTTTTTAAGTTTTTTTAAAAAATTTTATATTCTTTTTTATTTTCTTTGAAATTATATACTTTTTTTATATACTTTTTTGTTTTTTTTATATATCTGTTTAAATAAATACATACTGAGAAAAAATTATTCCTTTCAAATACATACATACAAAGAATAATTATTTACTTTACACACTTTAATTTAATAATTTACTTTAATTTAATAATTATGCATCATTCGAGTTTGGCCTTTCGATATATATATATATATATATATATATAGATAGATAGACAGATAGATAGATAGATAGATAAATAGAGAGATATTTCCTATTTCTGGTTATCCTAAGTTCCTTTGAGAAACTCAATATCTCACGATGAATTGGTGGCCATTAAATATTCATCTATCCATATATAAAAAAAAAGTTTATTTGTTTGTTCGCCATAAACTCCAAGGCCATTTGACCGACCTGGACCAAACTTTGGAGAATTACTCTTTAGGATCCTAGGATAAAACAGGCTACAATGAAACTTGACACATCTCCCCGTCCCTCTGCTTTAATCCACTTGACAACGAAAAACTATTTTTTCTTCAATTATTCACTTATTAAGTATCTTCTGTCTTCACAAAGGAAGTGTTGGTATGGCGAAGTGGGTAAGCGTAGGTCTTTGAAAACATGGCTATCATTTTCAAATCTGCTTGGAGAGAATAATGTTTGTTTTGTTTTTTGTATATATCATTTTTAGATTACATTCTTATATAGATTACAAATACATTCTTATATTTGCTGAGGATATGAATTCATTCAATCAAAAACAAAAAAAACCCTCAATCATCAAGATATTTGAAACTCTATTATCAGGTTGTGTTTGTCTTGAACCAATGTCGCCATTTTTCAATGGAGGATCTTTACCAAATTTCGTACGGAGTTTCACATACATTCCAGAACAATGCATTAACAACGAAAACCCCAAATCAGGATTAAGGGGTATAAACAGGAGGATTAACTTTCCACTTTAGTTAGAAACACGAATTTCACTTGGATATTAAATAAAAATCAATAATACAAGCCGGTACACCTGATGAATAGTCATTGTAAGATTCAGATAGGTCTGATAATTGACATCTCAGATTTTAAAAATAAATTCAGTGTAGCTCCTATAAGGCAAGATAAGATGACAAGTAGAGAAAAATGTCGGTGCAACCGCACATATCCCTGAAAAAAAAATCCTAAAGTAGCCTAGTTAAGACTTTTTACGTGTACTGTGAAGATTTAAAATCGGGTTAACGCCTGCACACTTGACTATTAAAAACTTTTTTAATTAAAAATTACATAAAAATTAAAATTTAAAAGTTAAAAAGATTAAAACCATAACCAGGTTTCTTTCCCGAGAGGGAATATTTTCAAATGGATAATATAACATGTCAACAAGGCTATTTATTCACTAAAATGTCCAAAAGGGCGGAGTCTTTAAAATTGGTGGCCTGATTTAAATCCAAAAGTAGCCCTTCCCAATTTTAAAAAACCTTACGATGTGAAATGAAACGAAAAAAAAACAACTTAACAAGATGTCACTTAAGATCATCGGGATAACACCAGCAATATAATCGCCCACTTTTAGACCTTCAACCTTTGACAATATCCCCGAATTAGAATAGGGTTGATACAATGAATGGCGTGGTAAGACCTCAGTGAAAGCTGTACGGAGGGTTGTTTACAATCTATGGTAACGATTTGGATTCGGGTCT
>JAFIDM010000004.1:42975559-42987103 GCA_023159025.1 Thereuonema tuberculata | reverse complement strand
TGTTTTTAATATTCTTAAGCCTTTTCTTAATATTTATTTACAAAGAATGTCTGGTGGTCTTTCAAGTTTTGATCTCTTGGGCAATAGCTTCCCTCCATTTGAATCCGTCCTTTCCTTGAATTGCTTCATAATAACTTGACGGTTCTTCATTACACATAGTAATGTTACTTCTAGTAATGTTTCGGGTTGTGTGTAACCTTCCTGCTTCGGAGGTTCATATATTTGTCTTCAGCTTCTGACTGGTTATCTTCAGAATCACTCTTCTCGTTTTCACTAATCTCAGAAGATTCATCTTCATTTGATGTGTCTTCTACTTCGGATTCTTGGTTTCTTAAACCGTTTTCATCTTCGGAATCATCATTTCTGTACTTGTCTTCGTCTTCTGAGTCATCACTTTCCGACTCATTATTTTCTTCTTCGGAAGACTTCGAATCTTTTCTCCTGTCGTCACTTAAACGTAGCAAATCGTAGTTTTCTTTCTTGATGCTGTACTTGAGGAGTTTGCTAACTCGTCTGTTTTCATTTAGGTAGACGTTTCTCGTTTCCTCTATTTTGCGCCTTTCAACATCAAAGATTATGTATCCCCTTGTCTTCGTTAAATAGCCAAGGAATATTCCTTTTCTAACTCTCGATTCAAACTTATTCTTGATTTGAGTCTTGGGAATCTTTAAGTAGCCTCACATCCAAGTTTCTTCAGATGTCTTATACTAGGTGACTTGTTACTCCCGTACCATCGAGTTATAGGAATTTCATTCTTGGTACTTCGCTGGGGTGTCCTGTTAATCACATAGTTGGCACATTTAATTGCATAATGCCAATATTTCAGTGGCAGTCTTGCTTCTATCAGCATTGTTCTGGCCGTTTCAATTATCGTGCGATTAAATCGATCTGCGATTCCATTTTGTTCCGGTTGGTAGGCTGAAGAATGTTGAAACTTGATTCCTTTGGCTTTGAGGAATTCAATTGTTGGCTTATTTATGAACTCTGTACCCTGATCTGTTAATAGATGTTTGACTTTGTGCCCACATGATCGTTCAGCATATTCTATGAACGTTTTTAAATGTTCATACACATCTTTCTTGCTGTTAATTATATCGACGAAGCTCCTACGAGAGAAATCGTCAACAAACGTAAGAATATATTTCTTTTGTTGGTCGTTAGCATCCTATATGGGACTACATAAGTCCGAATATACGTATTCGAGGAGTTTATGAGCTCTAATCTTGTTGATTCTTCTATGACAGATGTTCGTCATTTTGCTCTGTTTACAACTTTCACAAAAAATTATGTTGTTGTCATTTGGGATTTTGACGTCTTCTAATCCTACTAATAACTTTTCTTTCTTTATGGTTCGGATCTTATCGAACGATATGTGACCTAGTCTTTCGTGCCATAGTAGATATTTTGGTGTTCCTTCTCATTGAAGTAGCTTACGTCATTTTCTGTGTAGCTGACCTTTTACAGATTGTTGGCTCTTCTGCCTGTTATTGTTACCTTCCCGTTTTTATGCTTCACGGTGTATAAATCTTTACTGATGAATTTGGTGTATCCTTCTTCATCCAACTTCCCAGCAGAAATCAAATTCACCGACATGTCTGGTACGTAATATGCGTTGGCTAGATGTATGGTGTGGAATTTTTCATTTGATAGTTTGACATTCAAATTCACAGTTCCTAGGCCTGTCGCCAGTTGGGGTTTGTCAGAAGCACCCGAGACTTTTATGGGTTTTCTAAGTTCTTTAAGACCGCTAAAGAATCTTTTGCCATCACTTATGTGATTACTGCTCGCGCTGTCAATATATCAATTTGACTTATCTTTGAGTTCATAGTTGTCTTTGAACAATACGACGACTCCCGAGAATGGTTTCTTCTTATTTTTGCGCTCTCTATTTTCTTTTTTTTCGTCCCAGTCCTTTTGGGATTGTGTGTTCTTGGAGCGTTTCTTCCGGCAGAACCTCGCAAGGTGTCCAACCTGCCCACAATTGTAGCATCTTCGACTTTCACGAACTTTTCCAGACTTGCTTGAGTCTTTTATTTCGAGGGAACTCTTGTGATATTCACCGGAGACGTCTGCTTCCTTTTTAATGTTTCCATGACGTCTTTTGTACTCGTACAATACACGGTTGATAACTACTTCAGAGTTGCAGTTAGTTTCTAGTTGCGACATCAAAATGTTCTGAGCACACGCGTCCTACTCCTCGGGTAATCCTGAGAGGATGATTAGACTAAATTCATCATCAGGGATCATTCCACCTTTAGATATGATGTCATCTACCAACAATTTCAATTTGAGGATCTTGTCTGAAAGATCATTTACCGTTTACCATCATTTACCATCTTGCTTGTAGAGTAAAGTTCCCGTTTTAAGTCTGTGACTTTTAGTTTATCAACTACATTATATTTCTCTTTAATTGTTTTAACAATTTATGAGGGTCTTTGTCTTCTTTTATGAGCATTCTGAATTTCTCATCGATGGTGTCAGAGATCACTCCAACCGCCTTTTGGGCTTTGTTCAGCAGTTTATATTTGATAGGCTTCTCATCCATCTCTTGGATATTTGACAGTGCGTATTCGCTACGTTCCACGATCCATCTTTCTGGAGTGTAATCCTTAACTGAAGGATTACACTTATTATAATTCTCCCCGCTGAAACTTAGAATATTACTAGCCATGGTAATAACGTTACTATCTTGTCTCAGATTGAATTGATTAGAAGATTTCTTTCCACTTAGGTCTAAATATTGCTTAATTACAATTCTGTTCTATCTCTGTTTAAGATATTTTTTTATATCATCCAGCACTGCACTTCAGGTGTCTTTTATCATCCAGCGCAGTGGAAATGGCGTGATCGCTGGTCCCATAACCAATTGTTCGAGAGAGAGTACATAACTTAGATTAATGTGTATATGTAGACTCTATAAGGTTGTGTACCTTTTACTATTACTCGATTACTTAACTTTTATTGGAAGTGAAGTTGACTCTGAATGATTTACAGACTAGAATGAACAGTTAAACATATAGTTTAATTTCTTAAGCAATTAATGTATCAATACTAGGATATCTTCTAGAATTTTTAATGCCTTAATGCATTCAATTCTTAATCAGCATAACAGTTTCGCCACTCACTAAACATTTGATTTTCTTGAAAGTGTTCCTTAATAGTTAGTTTAAATTAGCGATAAAATGGTTTGCATCCTGTATGAAAATGTCTTTTGTCATGCATGTAAATCACCTATCGAATTTGTATTCCTAACACTAAATTCTTAATCTTTGAACAATAAAGTTCTCTTGCATTTACTTATATCCTATCCTCAGTGTAACTGGCCTCTATTATTGTTTCATCTGTACGTCAATGAATATGTGTAGGAAAAATAACGGAAAAGTCAACTTACAGTTCTTTTCGTAGTAATCTTCCTAGAGCTGCTTTATGTCTTGAACTTTTATTCAAGTACAAGATCGTTAACATTCCTGGATAATTCCAGAATCGGAGATTTCTTCTTGGTTTTGTCTGGTAACCTTGGCAACGATGAAATATATATATATATGCATGATCGTACATTCAATTTCGTATTTAATTCCTTTAGCTTCTCGTAATACGAAATTGTAACTTTAATCCATGATTCAATGTGTTCTTATTGAACCAAATTGCTTTTAGAAATCTCCCTATAAACGTTACACTTTAGATAGTTTCATGGCTAAGACTTTTTCTTTTCCATTCCTTATCAATGGAAGTTAGCAAATCATAATACAAACACAAGGGACAACGCTTCATTATTTGCAACAAACCTAAACAATGCCATCCTGCTTCATACGGTATGTTATGTCATTTACATCATAGGGATTGTTTAATCGCATTCATTCACGAGAAGTTTTGAATGCTATAGTACAACATCATCGAATGGTAGTTACAGAGCAAAGATGTTTCCAACGTTAAGGGCTCGGACGCACTACAGGTTTTTCAGCTGATAACACTAAGACTTGTAAAGGGAATGCTCACCATTTTATTACTTTCTGCGATTTTCACCTCCTCACTGAAGAGACTTTTCAATTCTGCTCGCAAAATGGAACAGGAGCAATCTCAAAAATGCCACTGAGTATAGAAACTGTAAGTGCCGGAGTCTCTTTCTAACAATACACACTATAAATTCCCCTCTTTCAGATGAGGGGAATTTCAGATGAGAGGTGCGAAAACCTCGCAGAGATCAATAAAAGGGTGAGCGTCCCCCTTTTACAATCCTGCTGTTTCAGCTCAAAAACCTGTAGTGCGCGCCTAGGCTTACATACTTGAATTAACTATTAGGAATGCCTCTGTGGTCGTGCTCTTAGTATAGGTTATTAATATCCCTGATTTGATTTTGATTAGCAGAAGATCTGAGCGGACATGTTCGTAGTATAAGTTATTCAATTTTCTGAATATAAACAATAAAGAAGAACTCAGCGGACATTTTCGTAATATTGTGTACCAGAATCAAAAAGATTATCTCTTCAGAATCGGATATATGTGAATGAGATATTAAATCAAGCAAATAAGATTGAGTTATAAATTGAGTATTCATATATTTATCTATAAAAATTGAGTGTATATGATTAACAAGAATTCTAGTTTCTAGTTCCAAATAGAACTGTTTGTAATTGTATTGCATTCAAGAGTCGGTAGAATTACACCGAGTTTAATTTCTACTCTGCATGAAATACCTTAAAAAAAATCTGCTAAATTAACATATCAATATAAGGAAATTTAGCGTGCAGAGGCATTATTCAAAAACAGAACCACTGTAGCACCTAATTTATAATTGGTTTTTCATTCCGGGAGTCACTATCGGGTGTAGGGGTGGCCTCCACTTATGCTCAAGACTCTGGTTTTTGTATTGGAGAGGGCGGATGGGGCTGATGAGCCAGTAGCAGGGACGTTCCCAATTCCCTCTGATAACAGACCCGAAAGAGGCTTTTGTTTATTCTTTGTGCAGCTCTAGGTTGTTATTTTTTTTTCATGTATGCATAGTACCTACTACTCTTTCCTTTAAATAAAATGAAATGAGAATATTTTTTAACAACAATATCGAAAAAATATCGATACTGTCATATATATGTTACTACTGGTGTTGGAGAGCTACTGTACATTAAAAACGAAATTCAATGATACCATATATTTGCGTATCTTTCAAATTGAAAACTAATTAATTTTACATAATGAATTTTGAATTTACGTAATTTATGATACAAAATGATAAGCCTGATACAATCTTGATTATCATTTCTGAATTTCTTTATTCACATTTTTAAGAACAGAATTTGAATGAGAAGTCAACCAATTGAGAGGTGGGTTACGTTTATCAGTAAATATTTTCATTAAATAAAAAACCTCACTGAAACTTACTAGTAAATTTTTCTGTTAGATAGCATAAAAAGGCAACAGTTTCTTGATGTGTCTCAAACTGAGCAAGATTGGCTTGGGGATGCATCTGGCAACACTTGGTTTTTGCTTCATACCATGTTGCACTTTCTTGTGAAAGCCAATAACATCTACCACCAATCCGAACTGAACCTTTAAGAGGACATGTCTCTAAAAATAGAAAGTATTATTAAAACAAATTCATAAACCTTAAATATTTTAAATCTGCTTCAGCAATTATAAATTGGTTGAGACTTGCATGTCGATTGACATGAATTACCTAAAGAAAAAAAGGTGGATGGTACTTTGTATAAATTTTGTATATATTTTGAGATGAAATTCTTTCACACTTGCCTCACTCTTACAGAAAATTGTCGGCAACTGTTGATTATCTTTAATTGGCAAAATAAACCCCCCAACTGAATCTTCTCAAACTTTTAGTATGGTTTTTATTCAGTCATACTGTTTCAAATGAGAGGTGAAAATGAATGTTATAGACTTTATTTAAGCATTGTCGGAATATATTGTTAATAAAATGTGGTGGATATTTCTTAGAAATTAGAAGATTGTGACAAAATTTTAATTCGGAATTACAAAAGGATGAATTGGAAGAGTATTTAAAAAACCGCCAACTTGTTTATTATTCCAGTTGATAAAGGGTGTGCCACAGTAATTATGGACCGATCTCTTCACCACACCATGGGCCATACCTTCCTTCAAAATGATTCTTCATACACCCGCACCCAGTACAACATTGAAGAAATAGCATCCTGTATTGAATTACATCAAAAAAACCAATTGTATTCCAACAGTTTTATTCCCCGTTCTCGTGGAAGCTAGTAGCACCTGCAATTGCCGTCCCATTATTAATTCCTCAACCACGGCAATCTAGTCTACTCTGCTTACCTTAATACATACTTTCTAAATACCATTACTCAGGATTAGATTTCGTTAAGAATGGCGAACATTTCAATCAATGTCTTAACACCTTCCACCTCCCTCCCAATTATAGAATGTTCTTTCTGGACATTACCAATGTGTTTCATCCATCTCAAAGAGCCTTATAGCAAATACTTTTAAGTATTTCTACTGCAAACTCAATTTTAATAATTATGATTTCCTCGGTATCATCAGAATTATTCAAGCCCTTTTCAATATGCAATTCTTTATTTTTAGTAATATTATTCATAACAGGACAAAGGTTTATATTTGGGGCTGGCATCCTTAGCTATCATTGTTGATTTTGTCATGTTACGTATAGAAGAAGCTGCTCTTTCCAATGTTTTCATCAAAATTTGTCTCTATGCCCGTAATGTTGATAATTATACACACCACGATATTAAGTTTACTATAGAAGAACAATCCAAATCCTCCATCTCTTTTCTTGATGTTCTAATTACCAATACTAACAATTCTTTTACATTTTCCGTTCATCTTAAGCCTTGTTTTACCAATAATGTCACAAATTATCACTCTTCATGTATACTTAGTCAAAAAATTAGTAGAATCCAAATATGTTCATTCTTCGAGCTTTTAAATACTCTTCCAATTCATCCTTATTTAATTTCGAATTAAAATTTTGTCACAATCTTCTGATTTCTAAAAAAAAATCCAGACATTTTATTAACAATATAATCGTATTCCGATAATCCTTAAACAAAATCTATAATAATTTAATCTACCCCAAACTTCTCCAACAGAAATATATCTCTTTCCCTTATCATCCAACTATGGAAAATCTATTACATCGTATTTTCCAGGGTTCTAACGTAATTCTAACATTTACCCTATCCAATAAAATTATAAAATATTTTCATCTCAACACGCACAATCAGTTCGCTAACAATGTTTTTACAAAATTCTATAATTAAACGAAACATGCCTGTATATTGGTCAAACGTCACACCCTTTATTTGTACAATTCAGCCATTAAAAATAATAATACTCAATATCAGCGTAACATAACATAACCTGATATGGAACGTATTTTAACAGTCCACTGCGGCCTCAAAAAGTCTATTGTGTATCACATTTGCCATTTAATTCTGCGTAAGTCCTAAGATTTTACCTATCGGTAGTATGTTACGCAAGCGTAGTGACAAATAGCTTGAAGGACTGGGAAAACCCATTCCTAGCATATTGTGTCTGGTGTTGCGAGTGCCTCACACTCACAAAGGATGTGTAGTGCTGTTTAGTTCTTTGGCAATGGGTAGCCGTTTGATATTGAGTAGCCACTCAAAATTCAACCTCACGTCGCTGTCTTGAGTGCTGGGCAACATCCTAGGATCTAGTTACAAACTACAGATAGCTAATGAGGCTGTGATCCCCGAATCAAAGGTGGAAGGTTTCGTGCCAATGGATGTATAGCCTCTTTAAATGCCTCATCGCTGAATCGTACTTCATTTCATCCAATTCGTATTATAATATTAAAACCTATTTAATTTTTATTTAATTTTTACCTTTCCCTCCCTCCCTCCCCGGATTTCACCAACATCGATTTTACTCTAAATCATTCACATGCGCAGTAGCTGACCCTCATTCACGTCTTTAAATTCAGGAGTTACTTGTTTTTATTCCAGTCCTGTTACTTGTATTTTTAAACTTTGTTTTTTATTTTGATTTTAGTCAATTTTGTATGTTTTCTGAGACTTTTTAATGACTTTTTACCATACCATACCATGGTAGGTCAATCCGTAGATTGGTTCAAGTCTACGGAATCCTAGTGACCCCCGAAGGGCAACCCTAGGAGAAGCCGTAGCTATACAAGGGAACAGATACTGGAGTGGATTCCCGTTGCCTTCTCCAGGACGCCATTACGGAATGACGTCAGACCGAAGAGAAAGTGAAGAAGAGGCTGACAACACAGGAAAGGAAATTGAAACATTCTTGCTCTCGACCGGGATTAGAACCCGGGTACAGGTACACTGACCTCACGGCAGACCGACGCCTGAGACCGTACGACCACGCATGACTTTTTACACACGTTAAAATTCGCACATTAATTTATCATCTTTTTATTATGTGATTTTAAAGTAATGTATTTATCTATACATTTTTCAAACCGAACACGTTAAACATTGATTTAATGGTAAGAATTTTCTTCTAACCTTCTCAATCACTATTTTTTCTGTTAAATTAAAAAGTCTTAAAGAAAGGCTATAAAAAACACACAATAACTTAAAACAAAACTTTTCACTGAGCTGATTTTAGATTTATTTGCTGGGTAACCGAGGACGACGCCGTTTCGGGTTTCTACACTCTCTTCAGCTCGGTCCCGTCCTCGGTTACATAGGCGTCGTTTGATGTTTTTAATATTGTACACACGTTAATTTTGATTTCATTACTAATATTTTAATAGAACAAATTCTTAATAAGCTAAGCGGGTTGATAGCATGAATTTGTTTTTGCCGTCTTTTATTGTATATTTGATGTTTTGATATTAGTGAAATGAAGGGTCATTCTTTTAAATGTTCGTCCGTTTGATGTTTTGTATCTTTCATTGAGCTGAGTTATGCTGGGAGGGACCGAGCTGAAGAGGGTGTAGAAACCTGAAACGGCGTCGTCCTCGGTTACCCAGCAAATAAATCTAAAATCAGCTCAGTGAAAAATTTTGTTGTTTAGTTATTGTGTGTTTTTTATAGTTTTTCTTTGATGTTTTTAATATTGTACACTCGTTAATTTTGATTTCATTAAAAAATCTTCTAGAAATATTATTCAAATCTTAGAACACTGAGACACAGTTCTTAGTGCGCGACTAATCATGCTATCGATTTTAATCTTGCTAGAAAAAGATACTAGCATATTGCAATTGATTAACAGTTAAATGTATACCTAAAAATAAAACAAATATTCTTAAAAATCCCTTCCATAAATCTTCATATCAAATCTAGAACACTATTAGTCAGTATCTCAATTTCAGATTAGCATTATGAGATCAGTGATCTTAGCTTGAAGCAAATTTATTTGCAATATACTTGGTATGTGCCAGTTTTCAACTAAGTTTCCAATTAATTTGGTCCTTAGTGTAATAATAGTGACTATCTATCATAAAATATTATGAATAATATTATTGCCTTCATTCAAAATGTCAAGGTTTGAAAAAAAAATGACCAATACACTCACAATACATGTAAAAAACATATTTAATAAAATAACAAGTTTCGTGAGGTCAAACGACTTTCTTTCTCAGATACAAAAACCAACAAAGGAAAATTAAAAGAATTAAAAATTAGCACTATAGAATTAGAAATAGTCAAACAGTGCTGGCTGATTAAATTCAGCTGATAGATTAAGTCGCAGTTTCAAGCAAAGGAAACAATACAAGTTACTTCTTTTGAATTTTTTTTGGTTGTTGTTGTTGTTTTGTATCTGAGGAAGAGAGCCATTTCCATTTCCATTGAGGAAGAGAGCCATCTGAGGAATAGAGTCAATTACATTGTATCTGAGCACGAGAGCCATTTACCTGCATCCCCTCGAAAGATTTCATTATATTAAATAGTTTTTATATATATTGTGCGGTGTTGGTCATTATTTTAGCGTTATTTCCCGCACATTAATATTCCTGATCAAGGTTTGTAATTAGTAACCATTAGATAAGGAACTATTGCTATTGCTAACGTCTTTACTGCTCGAGAAAATATGATGGGCATTGGAATTACAACCCACCTTGAGACCTTTGACAGTAAGGATGCAATGCTGGAAAAGATCCCTCATTTCTTTAGAAGAAGATATTAACTTCTTATAATGTAGATATAGCGAGATGGTCAAAATCCCCTTTTGATATATCCTATCCGTAAAGACTCTGCTATAGCAGTCAGATCACAAAGCAAAACCTAAATATAGGTAGTTATTATGGTTGCATTTTTACTATTATGGTTGCATTGTTATTATATTTAAATTAATAAAATTAGCACACAATTACATAGAATAAAATTAAGTTTATAAATGAAAACTACTTAACATAGAGCTTTCGGGCTCCTATGCTGCGGACGTTCATCAACATTATTTTGACTACAAAGATTCAACAATATACAGTAAAATAAATTTCCTACAACCAATGAACGCAATACATTAATATTCGACTTCTGATTGGGCGCTGAAGTTACATCATATCTTCATTGGACGTGATTTGTTGATACATCTTGCTTCTGATGCATTCATAAATCAATCTCTTCTATTGTACCGCAGACTCCTAAATGTAATGTTATTAGTGTATGCATTATTATTATTATTATTATTATTATTATTATTATTAGCCACTGAAGTATTAAAAGGTCCAAGTAACTTCATAAAATATGATACGATGGTTTCTCTTGTTTCCTTTGTGCTATTTTGTTCCCATTATTGAAAATTGATAATTTCTGTTATAATAGAAATTAGTGGCAACAATTTGATATTTTTTTAATTGAATTGGATTAAAAAGGATAATGGCATATTTCATGAACCATTGAAGTACAAGAATCTACAAAAAGGTTTTGTTGCTAACTATAGGGAGATACGAAGTAATGTACTGTTTGTTATATCAGTAGAATGATAGTCATAAGAACTGTTTTGTTTTTTATGGAACGCTGGAGGTGAATACGTTTTTATTGTTAATCATTCCAAAACAAAAATGTTTCCGTAACGTATAGACAACTGACGTGATGATGATTTTATGGAGAAGATATCCTTCGAAGTGAAATACTTCATTGACTGGATGTATAAATTTAGTTATCTACAAATTAAAAATTATTAATGCTGTAATATTAAGCTGATGAAAGCATTAAGATTGTGTTTTGAGTTTTATTTGCAGGACTTGAATGAGGATATCGAGCCATGTTGTCACGGATCTACAAACGAACGAACGCCGCCATGTCTACTTTTAGGATCATAAACGATGTACAGGACAAATGGTGAGGGATCGATGTTCTAGAGATATAATACTGACTGGCTGAGATTTAGCTACTAATTGTGATGAAGATGAAGGAAGTGTTTTTATCTTTCCTATATATGTAAAGAAGAAGACTTCATAAATGGACAATCAAGTGCAGAATTAGATAGATTTAAAATAGATTTAATCAATTTCATAGATTTAATGTTCATGAAAGTGATTAAATTTCGACTGTTGAATGTGCTTCTATTATAGTGATTAAATTTCGACTGTTCAATGTGCTT
>JAFIDM010000004.1:42952983-42975549 GCA_023159025.1 Thereuonema tuberculata | reverse complement strand
GTGATTAAATTTCGACTGTTCAATGTGCTTCTATTATAGTGATTAAAGACTCTTAGGATCATGCGATATATTTATGAAATAATTAAAAAGCTTAACATGTGCACTAAAATTGTTGAACTGAAGTAATAATGACACAGACAACTAAAAATGATTAAAAATTGTTTAAAAACATTTTTAAAAATTCCAGTACCAGTTTCGTCGTATTTAACACGACGTTCTCAACTAAGGATTAAGGCTAAACCATGTGGCTTTACACAAAGATCAGATTACAGAAATTATTTAGAAAAAAATTTTTTTGTTCTATACCAATAGAATTTTAACAAATTATAACCAATGGTAGAGTGTTCTAGTTGTCTTGAGGAAGTCTTCAAATGCTGATGGGTAGGTTCTGATATGTCAATGTTTTTACAGGTCATTGTTTTCCGCTCTTAATAAATTGCTCAAACCCTTAAATATTTCAATCTCATTGCCTTGCAACGACAACATAGATCGTAGATTAAGACAAACCTTAATCGACAGTGATTTCCTCCAGCGTAGAGATGTGGTTTATGCAGTCCGATGTTTTAATCGCGAAAGTTTTCACGCTGGAGAAACTAAACAGAAGCTTAAAGAGCATATTGCACAGCATGTTTCAGCTCTTAGAACCGAAGATCTCAATTATGCTACAGTACGCCATGTTCACAATGCGGTCATCGAATAAATTTCGACAAACAGTTAAGCCTATGTCACGAATCCAATACTTTCCTACGGAAATGCAAGGAATCTGTCCTCGTCCTGAACTCGGACTGTTACAACGATTGTTTATCTGTGCAATCCATTACTGAATATGGTTTTAAAAAAATATAGTACCCATCTTTTGAATTTTCTATCACCTACCCTCCTTCCCCCCCCCCCATCTTTTTTTATTATTATTTTCTTCATATTCCCGCCTACAACCTTTCCATTTTTTGACGTTTATAACCGGATCCAGCTTAAAGTTCAACCGATAACTTAGAGTACACAACAAGCAAATTCATCGCAGACGTCTCTAATCGTCTCACTCACCATGATGACATCATGATTCACCTCCAATTTAACTTTGGAACCGATTTCCGTTCTGTTTCCCTATCAACCATAACGATATCAGAACCTACCCATCAGCATTTAAAGACTTCCTCAAGACGACTAGAACGCCCTACAATTGGCTAAAAATTGTTAAAATTCTACAGGTATAAAATGAAAATTTTTTAAAAAACTAATTTTTGTAATCTGATCTTTGTATAAAGGCACATGGTTTAGCCTCAATCCTTAGTTGAGAACATCGTGTTAAATACGACGAAACCGGTACTGGAATTTTTAAATATGTTTTTAAAATATTTTTAATCATTTTTAATTGTTTGCAATTTTTATTTATGAAGTAATTAAAAAAAATTAATCAAGATAAACTTTTGAAGTTTTTTGTGTCTACAAAAGTGTTAAGTGTTAACATATAGAAATAATAGTATGTTAATGAAGAAACATCAAACTGAAGATAAAATTTGTAAACATTAAGTAATTTGATCAATGGCAAGAGAGATTGTTACTAACATAAGAACACGAGTAAAATAGTTTCCAATATTTAACATTTAATAAATCGTTTGCTTTTTTATTATCAAACGCCAATTGAATCGCAAATATGAAAAAGATACAAAGTCATAGAAATACCAAACTGAGAAAACATAAAAAAACCTTCCACATTCAAAACTAGAGCCAGCAATTAAAAAATCCATTGGTGTGGTGTGAAACGACTGTGAAGTCGATCCATGCCTGTCATCTGTTTATTTTTACGTCAGTATCCAAATGTACAAAGAAATAATTAAAAATTTCGACTTAGTACCTTTTTCCAGATTATGGGTGACTTAGGTACCTTTTTCCATGTTTTGTAATCATATTGTCAGATTTTGCAGTTAAAAAAAAATGTTTTATTTCAATTTTTTTTTAATACAAACTTAATCATATAAGTTATATATATACGTTATATACAGTATCATATGGCAATGTAACACAGTGCGAAAATAATGAAAAAATGTAAAACAGTATTCAAGTTTTTGATCTCCTGAGACTTCTGGAAAAGCCCGATTTAGTTCCCATTTAAATGATGCATGGGTGAACACAATTGAACCCATTTTCTGTCCTAACTCAAAATGTACAAAAAGTTGATTTAGTATCTTTTTCACATTTGCGATTCAATTAGACTTTTGATATTATCAATATAATAATTTATTCACAGATCTCCTACAAGTATAGATATCCGACATACGATCAAATAGCTATCCAAATAATAACTTTTCAATAAATCAATTTTTTTTCCAAAAATAGGGGAGAGACAGATGTTATTATATTGGGAAATTTATAAGTTTCTGCACCACACATACGCTACAGGACGTATTGGAGATTTAAAAAAAATTGATATTGGAACAAAATAGAACATGAAAACAAGACAAAACATCGACTCAGATTTTTTTAGTTATTAGAACCTTATCATACTCCAGTTCTTAACAGTAAAAACAATGCATACACTAATAACATTAAATTTCAAGACTGTGCGGTACAATAGAAGAGATCGATATACGAACGCATCCAGAAAAGGAAGTTAGAGCATGATTAATGGCAAAAATCAGAATTCATTACGTACATGAGGTTGATTTGCAACAGATAGCGGACTATGATGACCGTGCAGACTTATATTTGTATTAACTAATCATATCCTATGAAAGTACGACGTGACTTCAGCACCCAATCAGAAGTTGAATATTAATCTGCTGATTTGAATGGTTACAAGGAAATTTATTTTATTACGAATTGTTGAAACTTAATAGTCGAAATTATGTTGAGTGGCTGCCGCATAAGTGTCTGAAAGCTCTATGCTAAGTATTTTTAATTTATAAACTTAATTTTAATCTAGTTAACTGTGTGTTGGTAATTTTATTAATTTAAATATTTTATTTCACATGCATTAAATATTTTAACATCAATTTATTATTGTATGTTATATAATGAATTACATATGTGTTAATGTTTAATAAAGAGTTTTTTCGGCTAGTCGTTCAACAGACAACGAGAATATTTAACTTAAGTCCATGCTTTTCCTTTACAATGTTTCTTCTTATCATATCACAATATTCAAAAACACCTCCAATGCAAAATAAATATAAAAAATGCAAATATATTTATAAAACGAATTTTCGGAAGAATATGATTCTTTCCTTTGTCAACTTTTAAAATAACGAGCAATTTACAGATGTTAAATATCAAACCATGTCACACATCCTGGACATTGTTACAAAATCACCAACAAAACAATACTCCTTTCATATGCCAACTAACCTAAACTTTCCATTATAATACAATTACAACAATTTTAGTCATTCTTTAAAAAAATGTTCTTCAAAATTTATAGTTTAATTTTTCTTATTTACATGATATTATCTAGAATAAATAAGAGAAACAAAACTCCTAAATTTGAAGAATTGTTTTATTAAACAATGGATAAAATTGTTACAATTATGTTATAATGGAAAGTTTAGGTTAGTTTGCATATGAAAGGAGGATTGTTTGTTGGTTATTTTGTAACAATGTCCAGGATGTGTGACATGGCTTGATATTTAACATCTATAAATTGTTTGTTATTTTGAAACTTTGCAAAGAAAAAAACAATTTCCGAAAATTCGTTTTATAAATATGTTTTTCTGGCGGCTTTTAGGGTACAGCTTGCCTCGGGGGTAGCTCTTGATTTTATGCTGTCCAGAGTGTCTGGATGTCACACTCTGGAGCGGCCAAAAGGTTAGATATATTAGAATGAAACCTTCACCCCTGTGTTCAGCATCAAAAAGTAGGTGACCACGTAAAAAAAAAATCAAACCTATAGGACCACTCCCTTACCAGATAGGGTCCCGTTCTTGCTTTTATACTTGGTGGTTGTCACACTCTGTAGTGGCCAAACGGTTAGATATATTAGAATGAAACCTTCACCATTGTGTTCAGTGTCAAGAAGTAGGTGATCACATAAAAATAAATGAGACCTCTAGGACCACTCCCTGACCCAAAAGGAGTGTTTTGCTAATAATGGGTTGCTAAAAACCAAGAAGCCTGATACTGTTTTAATTTCCTTACTATTATAAATGTGAATGTTGCGAATGCAAAAGGAGCAATTGTTTCGTTTATTATCTTATGTTGTGATTGTTTTAGAGCTGCGATTATAAATGTGATTGTTGCGACCAGATGCTGATGCAAAGCGAGAAGCTTCACGCTTGCGTAAAGAACGGTCTCGCTCTAAGTCAGAGACAAGAGACAAAGAACGAGAAAGAAATGCTGAAGCATATCGCCAACTACGATCTGATAGCTTTCGATCAAATTTTGTTTTTAAAAATTGTGTTTATAAAATTGTGGATATTATTGGGCCGCATCGCTTTTGACACTGTCTATAAGTATTAATTACTGTGTAAAAGCTTATATATATTTTTGGCGTTGGAGGTTTTTTTTAATACAACGAGAGACTGTTGTTATGGTGACATTGAATCACACGAGTTTTTCTTCCCCCATGGCTGATGTCTGGTTGTAGTAAGTAGTAATCACTTCTTGGCTCGAGGCTCTACTGTGCGAAGCTCGTTGATTGAGTAATATGTAGTGGGTTCTTTTTAATTACAATAGTATAAGATCACATAATTACAAAAATTATTATTGGTAGGCTAACAAGAATACACTGTGACTGTTTAAACTTCTTATTTTACCCTTGAAAATTCAAGGTTCATAAATAGGAGCAATACTGTTGTTTTCAGCAGCTAACATTATAAAGCTACAGAAAACCGCAGAAGCTGAATTACATTAATGCATGTTAATTTGAATAATACGTGTGATATCAACCATAATGCAAATCAAACAAAGCAATATCTATCTCAGTTAAAATATTGCTTATCTGTTCCTGGATCTCCATGGACGCTTGATAACTCAAAGTTTCCATGGTCTCCAGGTCGTCTGTAGCTTTTGCAGATTATTTCTATTTATTTGGATTAGAAAGGATCTTTAAAAAAATTCTTGGCTATCCAGGTATAAGCCTTAATTATTAGCCTTTTTGATGACTTTCGCAGACTTTCGTAGCCCGATGGTTGTTACACAATTTCCCTCTTTCCTATCCCCTATTTTCATCATATTATATATATTTTGAATCCTTTGCAATATTTTCTCATTTCTTCACTTTCCCCAAACATCATCTTAACTCCTCTTTGTTTCTTAAATTCAGCTGTCTTCCAGATGCTCTCTCCACCTGGCGTCCATCCTGCCTTCCCTTTGTCTTTGTTTTATTGCTTCCTTTGTATCCTTCTTTTGTCTTCTTTCCACCTTGCAGCTGGCTTACAGATGTCCCTGCTGTGTGACATCACTCCAAGTAAACAGGACTCAGAAGAAAAGTGAAACAATAAAAATAGTCGGCCAAGCGGTGCTCTCGAAGGTGGGTGAAACCCACTTCGGTGAAAGGAGGGCAGACAGCCATACTTCCGCCGCTTTTCGAGTGCCCACTTCCCGAGAATGATAACCAGGCTCCAAGTTGACAAAAGACGTTCGTCTCCATCCCCTAGAAGTCGCTTAGCCCTATGTACGTGGCTCGAGGATGCTGTTGCGCCTGAAAAGATTGAGCGTTCTTCTAGATCCTCGGGATTCGTGTAGTTAAAGGCATTGCAGGAGAGTAGAGACCTACAAATCACCAAGATAGCAAACCTGATGGACTTTGGTCGCGCCTGCGAACGTTCCTCCAATCCACGTGTCTGCATCACCGAGAGAATCCGCTGCAAAGGGAAGACCGACGACTCCACCCAACCTACGTGCGTCCGGCAGGGGTGCTCTTCGAGTGAGCAAGAGTAGAGACTGAACTCTGGGATTCAAATCCTCATCTTCGCCTTTGAGAACCGTGATGAACTAAGCAAACTCATGTGAACTGTGATAGTGCATATGAAGGTGGCTACATTAAGTGACTCATTTAGTTTCGGATATCCATATGTGTAAATCTTATATTTAATCTAGTGTATCATCAGCTTAGTTTGACAGCCCGGGGTAAGACGTACATCTTATGTAATTATCTCTTTCATTATCTTTTCTCTCTGTACTCATTCCCTTGTAAATATATGTATATAATCCTTTTATTAATCCCATCATATTTCTTTTCTGAATTAGTTGATATGTCCCTTTCTATTTCCATTTATTCACTTGGTTGACATGAGTTTTACTGAGCGACATTGAGGGAAAATTCGCGCTGAGAGGTCGTGGATGCCCCAGGGCCGGTCTCGCCTGCCATCCGCCAAGGACACTCTCCGACCAACCCAGACTGGGTGACGCGGGTATTGTTTACAAACAAATTCGCTCCCTCGAGGCTTCGCAGGAAAGCACCGCTTCTCCTCCCATTAATCCTTTCTAAATTTATAAATTTACTTTCTAGTTTCCGGCCCAGCAAAACAGGACTTTTACAGATTAATTAGGGACTCCACTACGCAAAACCTCACTAGTATAATCCTTCCCTCTCATGTACGACCACAACCACGGCAAGGCGTTTCAGTAGTTTAGAAACTTTCTTAGCATTTATAACTCTCAAGAGTTATTTCTTTAAATTGAAGCCCATTAATTTTCTCTTTTGAGGCATATATAAGAAGATTCATTCTCACAACAAATTATTAATGCTCCTTTCCACAAAGTCTATGTCCTAAGTATATCGTCTCTAGTATATAGTACAAAATGAAATGGTCATCATTCAATTTTGCATCAAGATAATCTTCACTTATTTCTCAGAACTTTTCTAAACGAAGCCCAGGTTTAGTCATGCCCCTAGGTTTCTTTTGAGCTTTGATTGGAAGCAGATGGTGTAATGTTTCTAACATGTTTGCATACTTATTAGAAATATCTGTGCGATCATAAATTTAGAACATTACACTTTTCTTGCTCTTCTAGTTCTTGCTCTGGTAACAGTTCGAAGAGAGCAGCTTTCTAGTTCTTTTCTTGTTGCAACTGATTTTTTTTTAATGTTAGACACAATGTTCGGCAACTTTTAAAATGCTTTTTTAGTGTCAACAAAAAAGCTTACTTCCACTTTCGTGGGCTACTACAGGGGACACATGCCCTACAATCTTTAGATGGGTATATTCCTGCTACGATGCTTCATTTGAATGTTGGGTTCAAAAGCTTGTGTTCTCTTCTTATATTAAAAATGCAAGCCTGAGCTACAGTAGCCATCTTAGCTTTTTTTATGCTGCATCTATCTATGGCACTAGTATTATATCATTTAACAGCAGCAATATTAAAAGCTTTAATTTTTGGTTAGGATTTCTTCGGTTTTCCATTCTCGGGTGCGAGAACCGGGATACTAACACCTCGCGCACTTTTTGAATTGTCATCGGAGGAGTTTAACTGGCTGAGGAGTCCTAAAGAGGACGAAAAGGTCCGTCTCAGTCTCTTTCCGTTGACAACTCAAGGTGTGAAATCCTTCCTTTAGCTTTGTGCCTTCGCTTGATATCTAATTTTTAATATTAAAAGCTTTTTAGAGGTTTGCAACCATTGCTCTTCTGAGTATTTGTATGAATGAAAAGAGGTTTTGAAGATTACTCGTGGATAGATGAGAGTTAATTGGTCCTAACTAAGAATAGAAAAAAACATGTTGCTTGAGAGCAAATCACAATAAAATAAAACATTGATAGATTCATTAATGACAGAAATAAAATCACTTTTTATAATAAAAAAATCATAATTGAATTTATTATAAGAAATCTCTTCGTTATATACAAATATACTAAATAAATTTCTTCAAATTCCATACAATTACAAATTCCCTACAACGATATTTCATAGACGCTGTCTTTCTATTTTTTCCAGTTTAGTAAGTTAAAATAACAATAATAAGTTGTTTTAATTTGCGAAACTTGAAAAAGCAGAAAGATAGCGTCTTTGAAATATCGTTGTAGGGAATTTGAAATTGTATGGAATTTGAAGAAATATTGTTAAGCATAATTGAATTTGTTTGGGATTAAAAATGAAATTTGTTGTTGAAAGTCTGAAGTTTACAAATTCAATATCACTTCAAAGTAAGTTTACTATATTCAATGAATTTTACAATATTGGATTATTCTCTGTTACTATTGATTACCTAATCTGTAATTACCTCTCCCTTGCCGAAAGAATCTTATTTTCTTCAGAAATGAAAACCCCAATGTCTAAATAGCGTTCACACCAAACTTGGTGGAGTCTGGCCCAATAGGTTTTTGATATTTCGGCTTTAAATACCTTTAATTATGGCCACGCGATAGATGTGTCATTTTCATGGGAATGAGAGGATAGAAGATGGCAAAATACAAGATTTAAGGATGGAAGTAAACGCTTCTGGCACATTTAAGCAAGCAATTTATATAATTGTTATTGGAGCTGAAGGTATACCATCTAGAGACATCGAAAACAATCTACGCCCTCTTGCCATAATCGAATTGCCTTTAGCCTGCAAAAGTTACTTTACTTTACCCAAGTATAAAACAGGCTGTAATGAAACTTGGACACATCTCGCCGTCTCTCTGCTTTTTTTTTCCTTGTCAAGTGGATTAAGTATTTTTTCAAGTATTCCTTTAGTAACTCACTTTTGTCTCCACAATGAAAGTATTGGTGTGGCGAAGTGGTTTAACGCAGATCTTTGGAGACATAGCAACCGTTTTCAAATGTGTTTGGAGACGATAAGGTGTTTTTTTCTTAGATTTCTTTTCTTTTTGTTTTGTTTTTAAATTTTCTTCGTTCTTTATGATAACGAATTTTCTTTTTTTTTCTTTATTTAAATTGCGAATACATTCTTATACACTCATTAACGAAAAAAAACGACCAACCTAGAAGGAGTTGTCCGATTGTAATGAAATTTCGTATCCAAAGACATTGGGACCGCCCATGCAAATGATTAAACTTTGGGGTCGAATGAATGAATAGCGAAAGCTACAGCGCATCGTAACTGCGCACTCAGCAGGTGTATATAAGAAGCGATTCTCAATCTGATGGTCAAAATTTCTGTTGCATTGCGAGTTAGGATACCTTTCAACGACTGAAAAAATGCCTCGCCGCAGGATTCGAGCTCATTACATGCAACTGTCAGAGTTTGAAGAGGTCGTATCATTGGATTGGAAGAGACAGGTTGGGCAAATCGGAGAATCGCTCGTCATATGGGTCGAAGTGATTCGGCGATTAGAAGATGCTGGCAGGAATGGGTGGACAATGGCAGATTTCAGCGGCATGAAGGTAGCGGTCGCCCTAGGGCCACAGCAGAGCGGGAGGATAGAGTGATTGTCAGATCAGCTGTCACAGCGCCTGAATCATCGTTATCAACTATCAGACTTGCGACCCGCTCACGAGTGTCCAACATGACCATTCACAGACGGCTGAGAGAGCGACATCTACCGACCGCTACGCCACCTGCCACACTCACGCCTGCACACCGTCGGGCCAGATTACAGTGGTGCTTGACTCGATCCGGTTGGTATGATGCTGACTGGGGACGTATAGTGTTTAGCGACAAATCCCGCTTCCAACTATGTCCTGACGATCGTCGCAGACGTGTCTGGAGACGCCCAGGGCAGCGTGCCGATCCTGCTTTCACTATTGCACGCCACACAGGCCCTCAACCAGGAGTTATGGTCTGGGGTGCCATTTCCCTTGATAGCCGGACCCCTTTTGTCGTTATTAGCGGCATACTAACAGCACAGCGGTACGTCGACGACATTCTGAGACCTGTTTTGCTACCCTTCCTTTTGCAGTACCCTGGCCTTATTTTTCAGCAAGATAATGCCAAACCACATACGGCAAGTGTTGCAAGTGTACCTGTCTTGCAGCTTATGAAACAATTCCTTGGCCAGCCAGATCCCCAGATCTCTCTCCAATCGAGCATGTCTGGGATATGATGGGAAGGCGACTTCATCCACCAGGGAATGTGGATGACCTAGCCCGCCAATTGGAGCAAATTTGGCAAGAAATACTGCAGGAGACCATCAGGCAGCTTTATCACGTCGTGTGGCAGCTTGCATTCAGAGTAGAGGTGGGTCAACACCTTATTGAGCTCGTTACTTTGTAACACTGTAACTCTGAATTAAATCATTCAATTTGTCTGAAAGTTTAATCATTTTCTATTCTGTACATAATCTTCCTCTCCACCTATTTTTGTCTCCATCGGACAACTCCTTCCAGGTCGTCGTTTTTTTTGTTGATGAGTGTATTTGCTCAGTATACTAATTCATTCAATCAAAAAAAAAAAAAAATAAACCTCAATCAAGAAACTTCAAACACTATATAGTGTTACCTCCTTTAACGGACACTCCGAATCGCGGACACCTCTAATTAGCGGACATTATTGCGAGTCCCAGTCCCTTAAAATAGGGCATTCCATGTTATCCACTCTTAATAGCGGACACTTTGAATAGCGAACAGTTATTTTAGCTGTACAAAAAAATTTTTTTTTCGATTAACATTTCGACAAACACATCGTGGTTGTTAAATTAAATTTAACGTGCATACAAGATTATTACATATTAGTTATGTGCGCTTCTGTTTTTTCTGTTATGTAACATCGTGGTTGTATTTACATCAGTGAGCCACACATTGATACATTGTATCGGTGTCCCCCATGAATCAATGCACGAATCTGAGGCCCTTTTTTTTTCACTGCAGTTGCTTTGTAAATGTCAGTCCCTATAAACGGCTTGATTAAATTTAGTGCGAATTAAAATTGCATCAAAAAGGATTGACGCCAATCCGTAGATTGGCACTGAAAGAAAAAATTGATGTTCTTGAAGTTGCTGAAAAAGAAAAGCTAAGTGTTCCTTGTCTTGCTGAACATTTTAAAGTGGGAAAAACTCAAATAAGTAAACTTTTGAAGGACAAAGATGAGATTAGAAAAATGTGGATGGTGAATTCAAACAAAAATTCGAAGAATTTGAAGTTTCGTAAAACTGAAACAAGCAAAATCGACGAAGTGGTGATAAAATGGTTACGCTCTGCTCGTGCAGAGAACATTCCTATAAGCGGTGTTTTGCTTCAAGAAAAAGCCAGAGAAGTCGGTCAAACTTTAGGATTGGACACGTTTAAGGCATCAAATGGATGGCTAGAAAAATTCCGGACACGTCACAATATTTCTTTCAAATCTATTTGTGGTGAAGAGAAATCCGTAGATACAAATCATGTTACAGATTGGGCTGAAAAACTGAAATCAGTGTGCCAAGGATATGATGATAAAAACATATTCAATGCTGATGAGACTGGTCTATTTTATCGCATCCTTCCAGACAAGACCTTGTGTTTCAAGGTAGAGAAATGTTGTGGCGGCTAAATTTCCAAAGAACGTCTTACCATTTTGTTGTGTTGCAAAATGCTGGGAGAGTTTGAAACTCCACTTGTCATCGGAAAAGTTAGAAAACCAAGATGTTTTAAAAACATTGACGTACGAAAGCTTAATGTTTCCTGGAATTCTAACAAAAAAGCATGGATGACGACTGAAATAATGAGTGATTGGTTAGTAGACTTGGACAAAAGAATGAAGAAGCAAGCAAGAAAAATACTTCTCTTCCTGGACAATGCTACTTCTCATCCTGACGATTTAAAATTAAAAACTGTAAAGTTAGTCTTTTTCCCACCTAACACCACTTCTATGTTACAGCCTCTTGATCAGGGTATTATCCGCAGCATTAAAGTAGGCTACAGAAAGCTTCTTCTCAGACATGTTCTTTCACAGATTTCCTCCTGTAAATCTAGTGAAGAGCTAGCCTTATCTGTATCCGTTTTGGATGCAGTTTCTTGGATCACGTCAGCTCTTAAAAAGGTGGAACCTGGGAGAGTCCTAAAATGTTTTAAAAAGGCAGGAATTGCAAGTACGAGCGAAGTGGTTCTCTGAGAGTGCAACAGATGAAAACGAAAAAGAGCTTAAAGAGCTAATGACACATTTGGATTCAAATTTTCGTGTTGAAGATTACGTTGAAATTGAGAAGGATTTGTGGATTGAGGAAGAGGATTTGAATGTTACAATTTCATTCCTCAAAACACAACCGAACAATTTGCTCTTTCCGACGATGATGAGAATGACTTCCCTGTGAATGAAGACGATGTCTGTAAAATTAAAGACTTATCGGAAGCATTCAGATACAGTGAAGAACTGAAAAAAAAATTTCTGTGCATTGGGGACTCTGAGGGCCTTGCAAACTTAAACGATTTAAATATTCATATTGAAAAACATGTTTTCAATGCAAAAAAGAAATCTCAAACTCTGTTAACTGATTACTACAGTTAATAAAATTAATTTTCTGGTATACTGTAATTAATATTGTCATTATTTTAAATAAGACAAACGGATTAGTACTCATTGAAAAAGGGATATAGTAAATAGTTTGCAATTGTTTATATTCTCTCATAGCGCAATGATAATTGTAGAAATTTAATTAAGATTGTACGTAGTTTTTCATTAAATGACATGCTATAAGCTATAAAATAAAAAGAAGATAGTCCTCCCCAATAGCGGACACCTCCCTATATCGAACGAAACTTCCGGTCCCGTGACTGTCCGTTATTCGGAGGTAACACTGTATTTTCAGGTTGTGTGTTTGTCTTGAAACGATGTTGCTATTTCTCAATAAATCTTTACCAAATTTGGTACGGAGTTTCACATGTATTCCAGAACAATGCATGAACAACGCAAACCCCAAATCCGGACTAAGGGGTGTAAACAGGATGACAAACTTTCTTAAACAGTACGCAGATCTCTGAAACCACTTTAGATTAGAAACACGAATTTCACATGAGTATTAAACAAAAATCAATAATACAGGTCTGTACACCTGATTAAGAGTCATTGTCTGTAAGATTCAGTTAAGTTTGGTAATTGACATTTTGAAAATAAATTCAGTGTACCTCTTACTAGGCAAGATAAGATGCCAAGTAGAGAAAATTGCCGGTGAAACCGCACATATCCTTCAGAAAAAAAATTCCTGAAATTGCCCTTCAAACTTTTTAAAAACCTAACTATGTGAAATTAAACGGAGAAAACTTACCAAGATGTCACTTAAGGTCATCGGGATACACACCAGCAACATGATCGCCCACTTTTAGACCTTCAACCTTTGGCAATATCCCCGATTTAGAATAGTCGCATATTATTAGTGGGCCACTCACTCTCACACAATGTTTCTACCATTCCCACATGTCTTCAAGATAATGAAGCAACCTTTCCAAGTACCACCTAGCAGTTTCTACCGGTTCTCTTCCAAGGAAGTCACCGAGTGCCACTCACATTTTCAACGAAACAAATTGCTTCTTGGCTATTTGAAAGTTCAGTAGATATAGCTACTTGTTATGTAAACTCGCAACATTCTTTAATAACCATTCTACAAAATAGTACTTCCATAGTTTATTGTAGTCAAGTTGCAAGCCTTTACAGGAAAAAGCACTGTGTAATAGGGGTCCAGGTACCATGATATTGTAAAGTGGGTAATCCTACATTTAGTTAATAATATATATTAGATAAACCAAGATCATTCTGCTACCTCAGCGCACTCAGTTATGGGCGTTAAAACGTTATTAAACCAGTGGCGTACCTGGGGGGGGGGGTGCGGTCCGCATCGGGCGGCACATATTTTGGGGCGGCATTTTTTATATTTAGTTTTAGTTGTAAAAAACAACTTGTTTGATTAAGAGTTTGCTGCACAAACTATTCCGTCTATTTCTAAGAATGTTAGATTATGGCCTTACAAGATTGACGACAATACAAGAGTATTCCTGGTACGTCAATGTCCGCTTGCAATTCAAAATTTAGGCGCCGATTTCAGTGAAGGAGTAAGACGTCCTGGTAATACAATCAAAGCCAAAGGTGAAACAAGAAAGCTTAATCGCGACTGGATTTTTCAAATTTTGCCTAATGGTGAAAAGCTGTAAGGTCGTGGATGGTGTATTCACTATCGAAGAAAAGTATATATTGTTTTTGCTGCAAACTGTTTGATGATCTTTGTCAGTCAAGTTTTAACACGGAAAATGGTTTAAACAAATGGTGGAAACTTAATCCCAAAATAAGTCAACACGAGTTGAGCCCACTGCACATTCGATCATTTTCCCAATGGAAGGAATTAGAAATAAGACTTGGACATGGCGCAACTCTTGATAAACTACAACAACAGAATATTGATAAGGAAATAAAAAAATGGAAGGAAATTCTTACAAGAATATTTTATATCATTAGATTCTTAGCAAAACAAAATTTGGCGTTTCGAGGTCATCGTGAAAGAGTTCGTCAGGAAGACATCAATTCAATGGAAAATAGAGAAAATTTTCTAGAGCTTGTTGACTTGTTGGCTAAGTACAACCGAATATTACGTGAACATGTAGTAAAAATTAAGATGGGTAATAAATATAGTATCTCCTATTTGTCGCCGAAGATTCAGAATGAATTCATAGAGCTATTGGGAGGCGCAACGAGAAAAAAAAATAATAATATGGATCAAATAAAGCAAGCTAAATACTTTTGTATTATATTTGACAGCACTCCAGATATTTCCCACAAAGATCAAACCAGTCAAATTATTAGATATATAGTTATTGATGGCAGCGAAGTTAAAGTTATAGAATCGTTTAGACTTGCAGAAACTAATGGAAAAACTGTTGAGGAAATCACAAATATGATTTTAACGAAATTAGAAAATGACAGTTCAGATATAAAAAATTGAAGAGGACAGGCTTACGATAATGCTGCCGTCATGGCAGGAAAGCACAGCGGTATTCAAACTCGCATCAAATTAATAAATACAAATGCAGAATTTGTAGCATATACAAATCATTCTTTAAACCCTGCATGTTTACACGCAGCTTCTACTGCTATCGATTCCATAACATTTTTTTGGAACTATCGAGCAGTTGTTTTCATTTTTTTCTTCTTCCACTCATCGATGAGATTTTTTACTTTTTGTCATTGGTCAAGGCGTTAAACGCAGCATAGAAACTCGCTGGAGCACTAGAGCAGAAGCAATAACTATAGTAAAAAACCACTTTTTTTACATTTTAAGCGCTTTGGAAAAATTGACAGCTGAAGAAGAAAATAGTAAAACGAGATCAGATGCTGGAATATTATTCAATTCAATGCAATCTTTTTCTTTTCTACGTTATCTCAATTTATGGGAACCCATCCTTTTGGAAGTTAATGACGCGCAAAAATACCTGCAATAAAAGGGTTAAACGTTCATCAATGCCATATAAAACTAAATTCTTTGCAAACCCATTTCATGGAACAAAGAGATGCGCTAATGTAAAACGCTGTTACAGCAGCCAAATCAAATTTGTGAAGAGTTGGAGATATCGACTGAACGTCGAGTTAGAAGGAGAAAAAAAATATGAGTGGGGAAAATTCACGAGACATGGGGCTATCCTTAGAACAAAAAGTACGAAGAGAAATGTTTTTATCTACGGATAGAATTATAAAGGAAATAAAAGAACGTTTTGATCAGTTACATGTCCTTGCAAGACAATATTCGTGTATACTACCATGTAACCTACTAAATGAAGAATTTGAATGTCAAATAAAAGACTTTATTGACATTGATGAAGAACAGTTTCCTATTGAAAGAAAAAGGATCCAGGCTTTAATGGCTGTACCTGCACTACAAGAAGAGGCAAAACGTTGGAAAAACGGGGGGGGGGGAAGTTCTCTTGATCTACTAAAATTTATTCAACAGTATAGATCGGAAAATTCTGTGCCTAACATTGTAATTTTGCTAAGAGTTTTTTTAACAATTGCTATCAGTGTCGCTAGTTGCGAAGGAGCTTCTCCAAATTGAAGTTGATAAAAAATTATCTTCGTTCCAGAATGAGTGATTTAAGACTACAAAATCTTGCAATATTGTCCATAGAACAAGAAATAACAAATAATATAAATTTTGAGTGCATTATACACGATTTTTCTACTATGAAAGTTAGAAGAGTAAATATATAAATATGTTTACATACAAAAATGTGTAAAATTTGTTTGTTTAACCAAAAGAAATGAAATTATTTATTTATAAATATAAAATAAAAAATATTTAAAGATAATTTTTTTTGTAAATTAGGTATATGTTTTGTAATTTAAATATGAAATCCAATGGTAAAAAAGTTATCCACCTATAGTTTGTCTGAATTACAATTATTTATTTATGTTTATTAATTTATAAAACCACTATTTCATTGACTTAGAAAGGGCGGCAAATTGGAGACCGCCCCGGGCGGCAAAAGTTCTAGGTACGCCACTGTATGCAACGTCATTTTACAATTCAATAATTCACTGCGTTGAGGTTCTACCAAGGTTTGTGTCTTTTGAGAAGGAAGCCTATGGTATGACTGACTGGTAAGCCTATGCTTCAGGATTGATATCATGAATGGCGTGGTAGGACGTCATTGCAAGCCGTACACTCCTCACTGCTTTCACTGCGTCAGTGACTATATTGCGGATTTATGGCAGTAGCTTATCAATGCGCTTATGTTGTACCACGATATTTTCATCTCCAAAGCACGCTTCACTACTACCAAAACACTTCCAAAAGTGATTTGGAATAGTACCATAACAGTGCAGCCATTACAGGCCATGCGAACACGGAATATTTCACATCGTTATGTTTTAGAAAAGTGGGAAGATCTACTTTAAGATTTTTTTCTGAAGGATATGTGTGGTTTCAGCAACATTTTTCTCTGCTTCGCATCTCATCTTGCCTAGTAGGAGCTATCCTCAACTTATTTTTAAAATCTGAGATGTCATACCTGCCTGACCCTTACAGATAATGACTCTTAATAATTAGAAATTTAATGAACACTGAAAAAATTACAACAAAAGAATTCTTCCTTTAGATTTCTGTTATAAAGTGGATTATTGTAATTTTGTCAGTGTTCATTAAATTTATAATTATTGATCAGATGTATCGACTTTATTATTGATTTTCGTTCAGCGCACAGAAAAGGTTTAGGATACTTTCACGTGAGTCTTCGTCAAAATCGAAAAGATACGTATTTGACGAATTTCCGATACTCACATCGTGAGAGGTGTAAACGTTTGACCATGGGGATAAACATCGTTGAAGGGTGGATACGGGTTTTCAAATTGTAACATTACTTTGTAACTGGGAAAGCTTTGAAATGATAGGATGTGGACAGAAAAAGATGGGAAGTCTTATATTCTCCGATCTTGATATTAATTTGATATCAACAGCTTACCGAATTACGAAATAAGAAGGTTACATTAATATGTAATTATCAAGTGACTTTTTCACATGACTTTTGAAAAGATTCACAGTGATCACACAATTACAATTACTTCATCATTCACATCCGGACAACTCTTTTTAGTAATCCGCCAGAAGCACTAGTACTTTGCTAGTAATAATAATAAGTAAGGAAATTTATGGATACAACCACACATTCTTAACCATTCTTCCACACTTTTTTTAAATTTGGCAATATGGGCTTTGATCCTTGACCCACCATATTGTCTTTGCTGAGAAAACCAAGGTTTCACACTTTTACAAAATAATAATAATCACTATTAAAACAGGCACCCAATATCAATGAACTCCCCTCAATCTTAAGCTAGTAAATCCACTACTATTAATAGGGAAACACTGCTGATAGTGGTAGGGGTTGAATCAATGCTATCGTAAGCAATTAAATAAAAACAAAAAAAACCTACTTGAAGTAAAGCCAAAATGTGACGGCAGACCGCTGTCTTAGATCGCACGACCACGCCTGCACAGACCTATTAGATAATAATCCAAAGTTATAAAATTTATTGAATATAGTAAAATTACTTTTCAGTGATATTGAATTTGTAAACTTCGACTTAATTGTTGAAAAATATTTATCACAACTTACTCAATGTGATTATCAATTTTCTGTTTGAATGATCTGTGAAAACCATTTTATTTATCATTAGTCAGGATCATTATGACAGGTGAAATCAGTTTGTGCTGATGACAAATAAACTGAGAATTTTACAAAAAAATTCGTCCTGTGAATTTTACAAAAAAAAAGTAGTTTCTTTTTTGGTTTGGGACATTAAGAAGGAAAATAGAATTGATTCGCTTACCGAATGAAGGTTGATTTCAGTGAACAAAAAGAAAGCAAAAAAAAATCGAGACAAATGAGTAACACTGCTATATTCGATCTTTACTCATAAACTTTTCATATTTTGAGATTTCCTACCCCAAGAAATCTTTCAAACTGGCTTGGGTTTTGTTTCATCAGGCTAAAGTTTTCAGAAATCAATATTACGCAAAATAAGTTTTCATTATTCTTTTACAAGCAAACAATTAATAAAAATTACACTGTACGACATGAAAAATGTCCTTTAGATGAAAATACGTGTTTCTTATATATTTATGGCTGGAAATAATGAATCTGTACTCAGTTTTTGTCTAACACATAACTTTTTTCCCAAAAATCCACAATTTAGTGTTTTATTTATTTCCTTGCTAATATTTCTATGTTTTCTTAATTTAATTTAATTTGGCAATATCCTGCTTATTCTATTCAACATTTTCACAGCAGCGATGGATTTACAAACATTTAGCAATATATATCTATATCAAACATTCACTTCTAGCTTGATCATCCCACAATTCCAGCATTTTAACTGTAAATTTTGTTTCAATTGTGACGTTTCCATTCACTGTGTGATACTGCTCATTTAATTGGTGCTGTGTTTCTAGTGACGTTAACTGTGAAGTGTATAAGTTTTTTAAGTACAAGGTACATTACGCTCAGTGCTTTACGTCCCGTCAGTGTAAAAATAAGCCGGACTTATTTTTTTACGTGGTGTGGCAAATTTATATTCAAGATTCAATAATGTAGCTTGTCACCGTTGATTAGAAAGGCGTATGAATTGTATTTTGGATGTAGAGTTAAGGATCAGGATAAGACTTAAGCTCTACATACATGCTGCAATTCATGTTCCAGGAATCTGAGAAACTGGTTACAAGGAAAACGTAGTACAATGAAATTTGAAATACCTATGGTTTGGCGTGAACCAAAAGACCACGTAACGGATTGTTATTTTTGTTTGACAAATGTGAAGGGTTCTTGTCCAAATCCAAACATTCTATTCGGTATCCAAACCTACCCTCCCGTATGCGACCAGTTTCTCATTTTACAGACCTTCTTGTATCTTCAGCTCCAGATAAATATACTGTTGATTCAGAGAAAGACATCTCCGATGTCCCACGTGGTCAAGATCCAAAATTTCAAACCTCTACATCTATGACATGTTCACATCATGAAATCAAACAGGGAGATCTTAACGATCTTTTACGGGACTTAAACCTCTCTGAAATACACGTAGAATTACTGGGTTCAAGGCTTCTAGGATTAACATGTAAAAATAAATTCATTTAGAAGACGAAAAAGCCATTTTGTGGAGTATTTTGATGAGAAAGAAGATACTGTATATTGCTGTGATGTAAATGCCTTATTTCAGGCGTTGGGACATGAACATAATGTAGCAGACTGGCGCCTGTTTATTGAATCATCCAAACGTAGTCTGAAGGCCGTGCTTCGCAACATAGGCAATGTTTTTCCCCCTGGTTCTGTAGCATATAATGCTGTAAATACAAAGGAAACAAATGAGGTAATGAGTGCTATACTGAAATTTATTGATTACACTACATTCAAATGCAGTGGCGACTTGAAAGTCAATGGGATATTAACAGCCATGCAACAAGTAGGGGAGAGTGGGGTAAAACCGGGACCCTAAGGCTTGAAGGCTTCCAGAAATCACAGTTTTTAGCATAAAGGAACAAAATTTTGCAAAAGTATGCACTACTTATCTATTAATGCAACCACAGTTTTAAAAACATAAGTTTTTTTTTTTTTTAATTTTTATTAATTTTTTTGTAACAAAAGTCATTTTGCCCGGTTTTGCCCCACTAGTGGGGTAAAACCGGGTAGACATGTTATTGCTACGGGAAAATAAAAATTTTAAAAGTTTCCACAAAATTCAAGTTTTATTTAGTGACATATGTTAACTATTGTCATAAAATATAAGAATAAGTATAAAAGGACACATATTGATGAGTTGTTAGTAAATTTAACTGTCTATACCTTTAATACGAGGTAACCACACCTAACTATGAGACTTACTATGTTCTAAAAATCAAGGGGCAAAACCGGGTAGTACCCGGTTTTGCCCCTCGGTTAGTACCCGGTTTTGCCCCGCACGTACAGCTTTCATAAAAAATGGTGTCATATGACTATACAGAACGCTACAGACAATTACTTAGAATGATAATGAAGGTAATTAAATGTTCTACAAAGAGAGCAACAATCCTTTACTGTTGCAGAAACAGTAACGTAGTATAATCGGTATAGTTTTGTTCAAAAATCCTAAGCAAAAACCACTCAAACAGAATTTTCTTCACAGGAACGAAAGAAGCGAGTCTATTGCGTTCTGGTGTAATGGCCGCTGCTTCTTCATCAAGGTGGAAGGTAATTCCTCTGTTGTCCACGCGATTGCAGCGCTTACAGAGGCTAGAAGGGGGTACCCGGTTTGCTCCCGACTTCCCGGTTTTACCCCACTCTCCCCTATATACTAAATTCTGCTGCTTCATATGTGAATGGGATAGCTGTGACAGAAGAAATCACTATACCCGTAAAACAGTGGCCTCCAAGAAAAAACTACATTCCTGGCATCAAATACTTATCACATAAACCACTTGTGAATCCGCAATGTGTCTTTCTTCCACCATTGCACATTAAACTTGGTTTAATGAAAATTTTTGTAAAAGCATTGGACAGAGAAGGATTGGCTTTCTTGCATCTCAGAAACAAATTCAAAAATTTAAGTGAGGCAAAAGTAAAAGAAGGGGTTGTTATTGGCCCACAAATTAAAGCAGTCATGCATGACGAAGATTTCGAAACTAAACTGTCAGAATGGAGAATTTTCAGTCTGGCGGGCATTTAAATCTGTATGCTCAAGTTTCCTTGGGAAATGAGAAAGCAGAAAACTATGAAGATCCTGTTGTGACATGGTAAAATGCTTTCATGTTCTAGGCTGCAATATGTTCTTAAAACTACACTTTTATACTCGCATCTGGATTTTTTTCCTCAAAAGCTCGGCGCAGTTAGCGATGAGGATGGGAAAAGGTTCCACCAGGACATTGCTATGTTTAAAAATCGATTCAGTGGACGATGGAATGGAAGTATGCTAGCTCAATGTTGTTGGTCTACTCTCAGGGGCACTCCAACAGATGCCTACAAGCGGAAATGGTCCAAAAAAATCATTTTAGTGTATGTGTTTTCCGTAATCAGTGTCTCTGTTACATTTCTCTCTCACCACTTTAAATGTATAAATATGAAAAGTGGGTCTCCTAAAAAAACGGAACGTGATGGAACATTTTGGTTTTCAGATATGAATCAAGCACCGTTTGTTTACACAGAATCACATAGTTTAATCTAAAGGACAGAAAAAAGTTTCAAATTTGTTGTACAGTGTTATTTCTGAAAGTGTTAAACACGAATTTCAGGCTATTGGGACATGCTAATGATAGCCGATTATTGTTGGAGTTTGAAAAGATATACTTGTGATCAACTCAGCAAGGCATCAAATAAAAAGCAAGTTTTCTCAGGAAAGTTATAAAGCATTGGAATTCATGAACATTGCAGCTATATTTCTAGATATTTGCATATTAAGCATACATTATATATGTGTAGCCGTAGTTTTTGATTCAGCAAAATTGTAGAGAAATGAGTTTTTATTTTCTACATTTCCATTCTGTAACTTTTTAATAATTGGTTATTAGTGATAACATTTGTCATTAATCTTCCTAATCTATTCTATAACAAAATCATCCAAAGTAATTGTAATTGAGTAAATAATTTTTAATAATTTTGTAATAACTAAATAATTTAGTAAAAACATAGTTTTATTTAAATTTATTTAAATAAAAGGTTTTTCAAATGAATTTTTAAATTCTCCTATGTTTAAACAATTAAGAAAAATAATTTTAGATATAGCATCGTTTACATTAAAAGAAGAGTAATTTAATTCTTTTTTTCTACATCCTGTAATAAATTGAAAAAGTATCTTCTCTGTAAATTTATTCTTCATTCCAACATGGATATAAAATAGAACTTAGCTGGTTTTCAGGATGCATAATTCAATCGTAATCAAAATCCTGTTTCATTTTTATTTAGATATGCACTCTGAAATAGATCAAATAACGGAATTTCTTAAAATATCATGCAATTCTCTTTTTATCAAAAAAATTAATTTCTTAATGTGTCTCTACTTCCTTTGAAACCTATTACAAACAAAACTATTTAAATTACTAATTTCACACAAGTAAAGCACAACATTTACGTAGTTGTTACATAGTTCTCTAATAAGTTTTGCTATTCGAAAAATAGTAATATCTTCCCTAAATTTACTAAATTAACCTAAACCTAAAAGGTTTCGCACTTGACGACACTAAATAATTTTATAAAAATAAAATTCTTTTTCCATTATTATTATTTTTTATTTTAACAATATAATTTTAAACTTACAACAAAGAATAAAAAAGG